>CABFVX010000390.1:172272-182816 GCA_902151425.1 Timema shepardi
TGTGTGTGTGTGTGTGTGTGTGTGTGTGTGTGTAACATTGTTACAACACAAATTCGGAGAAGTTGTATAACTCACCAAGCCAGCCCCAGTTGACTCATTCTGGCATGACTATATTCCGACAGACACACCGCAGCATTGTCAACGTTGAACTAGCTTGAGGTCCGAGGTTCACTGCCAGCCGTGTTGGTTGAACCGCTCGCTAAAACAAATGAGCAGCGTTGCGCGTGAGATCAGCGCGCGTCGGCAGGCGTATTCAGAACTTCTACGAACTGTGATGGTGTATAGACTTAAATGCGGGTGGACGAGTGAACTGTTCTGGAACCCTTATCCCTTTATTATCCGTTGCTCTCCGCGCCCCGAGAACACATGATTTCCTTAGGATATTTAACGGTTGGAGTCCAGAGTGTGATCACACATTACACTGTGCTTTCGAGGTGAGAGGCCTGACTATTAAATAGGCTCGACATGTTTCTCAAAATTCTCTTTGGCGCTAAATCTTTACTATTCTAAATTTACTGTTCAGGACTTACATATATTTTTGATTATTATTATTATTTCTTTTACGGTTTTCTGCCTTTAAGGCTATGGGGTATTTGGATACCATGGGCGACCAGCCCGTAGCTGCGCTTGTTCCTTTGGTGTTTTAGGAAGATCTTTTTACCTGATGGTCTTTATCTTAAATTTATTATATCCGCTTCACGGAAAGTTTCATGGCCTGCTTAAGCTAGTAGGGAGACAGTAACAAAATGATCTGTATTATTTTCTGTTGACATGATCTATTTGATGTCAAAACGGATTGGGATAGTTTATTATTGGTGGACAATTTACGTTTAGATGTTAGTTAAATGTGGAGCCGCATGCTGGCATGGATACTATTTATAATGTGGACGTTTTGTTTGTTATTAAATTTGGTATAGTTTAATATCGTTGTATCACTTATATTTATATGTTAGTTGATGAAGGGGCCACGCGCCTCCAAGTAAATATTTCTCTGGTAGACATTCTACTTGTTATTAGATATTCAGATTATTTATTATTGTAAGGTATTTTGAGCTTTATACAAAAATAATGAAAGGTTTCATACCGATGTTTAGGTTTGTTAGGGTTTGTCAAATGACGAACACTTGTGATCCTATTCTCAGCTTAGGTTTAATGCTAGGGCACAAGCCAGTTCTTGGCTCCTAAACTTCGATTATGAGAGGTGTAGTTAATATTAACTTGGAGGTCAATTCTTAGTGTATTATCGTTGTTTTCTGATGCCATTTTTGGCATTTAAATTAGTTGCCACCTATTGTTGAGTTTTACATGCCCTTCTGGACTTGGTGGTTACCGATGTGCCTGCCAGACTATTTGACTTGTTTGCTTGCTCACCGTCTAACGCTTGTATGTTCCACTGCCTCATTGAGGTGTATCTTGATTGTTTTGAATAAAATTTCTAAATCTCTTGTCTCTACCTCTGTTTTTTATGTTTGTGGGATGTTGAAAGAGGTAGGTTACATATATATACTGTTACTTCTGCATCCCCACTGTATGATGATGGGAATCTATAGCCACTTGAAGTCTTATCCTCCATTTGCTATAATTTATCTTCCAAAATAACTAAACATATGTTGTAGATTTGGTCATTAAAGGTGAATCTAATGCCTGGTAGTTGTGCTTGGTGCATGATGTCTTCAAATAGTTCATCTTTATTATCAATCCAGAACTGCATTACGTCTGGCACTTCCCAAAAGACCAACATGACGGTAAAAATCTGTTTAATTATTTGTGGAGAATCACTGACAGCAACTATGAACAGAGTTTGTTGCCAGGTTACGTCTTCCTCTATAAGATAATGAGCTTTGCAGGCTGATCAGTAATCAGGGTGAACATATCCATTTACTGTTATAAGTGATTTGAATTAAGTGTGATCTTTCACATGTTGTGATAGCATGTAAAGAAAGTAACACTCACTGTTGCTAGAATGAATTATGTATACTCTTCCAATGGCATTGCTCTTTCTGATTCCAGTAAACCATCAATCCAGGCTCCTTTTAACGCAGTAGGAACGTTTTGTTTTTCCATATGTAGTAAATAAAAGTCTTATCAGTGTCATATTCGCGACATAATTCATAAAAATATGTTAGTGTTTTTGTGGGAGGTCCGTCAAGGTGAACATAGTTGGTGTTGAGACAATATCTTTGAATATTTCCCCCAGTGAACTGTCAAATTCTCAACAATAGGGTTACCGTCCTGTATTTTATATTATATTAGCCTCCAGACTTTCTCAGATGTTCTGAGTTATCAGCCAGCCTAGAACTTCAAAGAAGCCTCTTAAGGACAAAGAGAGATTGAAATTATTTTGCCTATAGTTAAGAAAGTACAAATACAAGTAGCCTCAAATTAATATTTTAGATGATTCAGATCCTCCTAGACAGCTTTCCTGGCCTGAATTTCCTTGAATGTGGGGATGAGATACTAATATAGGTATAATTTAAATTATTTTCCCTGGGAGAATCTCCCATCCCTTCAAAAGACCAAAATGCTTTCATAAGTTCATAATAATATGTTTCCTTTGCCATAATTTTTTTAAAATATTATTACCACATTATTCATGTTCATGGATTCAGATTTTTTTTAAAGACCTACAGCCTTGGCAACAACCAATGCAGGGGCAAGGGAAAATATGACGCAATTTGTACCCGTTTCTCTCAATCTATTCTTTTAACTGTATTTTATTTTAAAGTTCGAGTTTGTCACACAATTCCCTCTAAGATTCTTAAAAATAATAAAAGCTATGTAAAGTACAACAGTGAATTTAAAATAAGTTATTGCGCAATCTGAACCAACTTACATACCCAGCAAAGCGTGGAACTCAAATTTTTCCGCTTATTGAAACTATTTGACGTTGGTACCAATCTTGTCCACAGTAATCCCAAACTATTATCCACGCTGACGGGATCCGTTTGAGCAGAGCTGTAATTTGTTTATCTAGCCATCTTAATGAGTAACAATTGCTTGCTGGGGGTGTTCTCAATAGAACGGCTATCTCTATTGAAATATATAGTAGAATCGTAACTATGTGATTGTTTCTCTCATTGACAAAACGAAGAGAAACCGATTTCGATGAATATTATATCTTATTTACCAGAGCAATTGTACCTGCAATAGCTGAATATGATGATGACCTTTGTGTGGGAAAGGCTACACATGGTGTAAAACTGTGTCACAAACAACCTTGTCGGATGAATTGTTGCAATTCGAGATACCGTGCAGGGTAAAGTGATTGTTATTGTTGAAACTGTTGTGGAGGAAATGGAAGCCACAGTAGCAGGCAATCTTAGCAGAACGTAATAAGTGCATTATTACCATAAATAGCTAACAAGTGTTTATTTAAATCTAATGTGTATAAATTAATTTCACTATAATGTCTCAACACATTTTATAAATATTTTAAAGATTAAGAACCTCTATCAATTGAGGAACTAAATGGCGAATGTTTATAATATGTATACTAACAAAAATTCGTGTAACAATATAGCTAGTTGATATAAATAAGTTAATTTCATCGGAGGGGTCCAGTTTCAAACACAAAATTAATTAGGCTCAGGCCTCTATCATAATATAAAAAAAAATTCCAGTTAATTTATATATCTCCTTTCGTAAAATACTTCCATACAATATGAATTTTCTATGTTCAACCAATTTTGTTATTACTTTCAATGGTCAATGTAAATATTTTCAAATCAAATAGCACACGCTTTGGAGATGCCCAGAACTTTTTTTTACTGTAGCCTATGTTATTGGAAGGCATTGTTGTAAATAAAATAATAATTGATGCATCATATCTTGCTCAAAAATATCCTTTAGTAAGATATGTATTTTAAAATAGCTATCGCAAATATTTTTGAAAATCTTAACTATGTGTTACATTTGGGAATTTTCTATTATTTTCTAATTTACATTATTTAAAACCATTGTCGGTAAATTAAATAATAATAGCGTCAAATCTTCCTATGTATATTATTTTTGGCCAAAACTAAGCCAGTATGCGCTATTTTCTAATAATTTCAAAAAATATTCTGGTAGTTATAGTCAAACAAACTTGAATAACACTTTTTGGAATGCCATAAATATATTTTTTTCGATGTATTCTATTAAAAATGAATATCCTACATAAATTACTTTATTTCCTAATGTGAATAATATTTAATTAAAACGTTTCTAGAAATTAACTTGACCAATTTTTCCAAGAGGATTGAATTCCACAACGTTTAATGGCGCTGAGGTCAAAAAGTGTTTAATCACGCGTATGTTTTTTATTGTCTGTTGAGCACCTCTATTGTTTCTGTTAATGTAAAGGTACTTCACCTGGTGACCTGGCGGTCTAGGGGGTAAGGTGTCGGACATCTGTGCTAGGGGTCCGGGGTTCAATCCTCGGTCCCGGCACAGATTTATCTGATTACCAAACCCTTCCTTCACCTCTGACAAGACAAGACAAGACATCTTGTGAATGTGGGGAATGCCAGGCCTCCACCGTGGTTCGGATTCCACGTTAAACTGTAGGTCCTCCGTTTCATCTAACAATTACCCTACCACCACACATTAACCTAAGTGCGTATAACCCGAACGGGTAGTAAGTCGCGGTGCTAATAATAATAATAATAATAATAATACTTCACCACTTAGGCTTGAATTTCACGGTGTCTGTAATTCAGTTACCATCTCACAGCTCTACCATTTTCTGAAATATAAATACTTAGTTATTCGATAATTTTAACTAAGTTATACATAGCTCTCAAATATCCTAGAATTTGTTTCAAGTTAATAATAAGATAATTTTAAATAATACACGTTTAGTTTAAATAACCTAGAGCTTGTTTCATGTTAGTAACACTATCCTTTTATATAATACGCTCCTAATATATTACCTGAGAACTTGTTTTAAGCTAGTAATACAATAATTTTAAATGAAACACAATTAATTAAAATACACTAAAGCTTGTTTCATGGGAAAGTAGCTCACTCTCAAGTTTTTTTTAAAATTTGCGATTTAACACCAAATGTTTATATACTAAAGCATTCATAGTAGCACTCTTAATTTTAAACGAAATTTTTGATGGTTAAATATTAATTTCAAAATTTAATTAAAACGCAAACAACACTAAAGTAGTAATATATTTTTCATTCAAGACAAGTTTTCTAACTTGACCACTAGTTTACATTAGGGAACAAAACTTGTCACCACTGACGGTCGCAGTTTATTGAAACAATCTATATTAAGTTAGATTTTCGTATCGCAAAATTATATATTTACTTACATAAATAATTTTAGCAGCCTTTATGGTTAACATGTAAATATAAACTACAAAGAGTTAAAAATCGTGAAAATTAATTTATAGCTCACTTTAGACATATACATTCATCTAAGTTGTTTAAAATAATTTATTTACCCAAATTATTTAGATCATTATATAACGATCTATTAACCAAATTGTGAGATATAGTATACACAATTTTTTTTTTCAAATTTAAAATATTAACTTCCTCACAAACTCGAATTATTCATTTTATAAATAAATTATTCCATGATGAATTACTATTGCATCTACTTCAGCACTATTAATATATGATAAGACCATTTAAATGAAGCATCTTGTTCATACACATCTTGTAATTAAACTGAACAGCACGGTGTCTCATAGAAAATAAAAATAAACAACACATAATTTAGTTACCTAGAGTCATTAGAAAGATTTTAGTTTATTTATTTAACAAGGCTTTCAGTTCGGATTTAAATGCGTTGACATAACTTATTTCCATTCTATAATGCTTCTATCTTTATCATCTAGAGACAAAGTGTTAAATGAATTGGTTTACTTCACATGGGGTATTTTTGTATGAAAAATATATGCTGAATATGGATTACATTAAATAAAACTAGCTCCTCTTAATAATTTGTCGATATGACAGTTTTATATATCCAGAGTGATTTATTATAAAACATTGAATTCAACATTAATTTATCATTCTTCTCAAAATACAAAAGGAATTTTAATATTTTCAATTATATGACCTGTGTATTGGCTATTTTTTATTCATTTTAGTTTTAGGTTGATTTGTAATTAATGGGATGGTATATTAATATTGTACCTGTTAAAAACCCTAAAATAAAACAAATATTTCACGAAAAATTTGATTAATGGTTATTAATGCTTCCCTGAGTGACCTGGCGGTCTAGGGGTAAGGTGTCAGACCTCTGTGCTGGCGGCCGGGGTTCAATCCTCGGTCCCGGCAAAGATTTATCTGATTACCAAACCCTTCCTTCACCTCTGACAAGACATATTGAGAATGTGGGGAAGGCCAGGCCTCCACCGTGGTTCGGATCCCACGTTAAACTGTAGGTCCTCCATTTCATCTCACAATCACCCTACCATAACTGTCCCACATGTTGAACTACATATATCCTGTATAGTCTAATTTAAGCACTGAAACAATCCTCTACTAATCGAACTAACACCTCATTTAGTTTAAATGAGGCGTTGGTGGACCTATGAACCCTGAGTATACGGGGTGTTTCTAAACTCTCTGCCCCAACATAAGCCGAATGATCTGTGGGCGGCTATGGAAGGAGAAAATATGGAAAATGCATTTTATATTACTAAATACAAGTTAAAGATAGACGAAACATTACTGGGATTACGCAACTCTAAATACGTAGGTGTAAAGCAAGTTGCTTATCACTAGGCGGTCAGAAGCTCCCGGCTGCAAGCAACCTGTCCCAAGGGTGAATGCGCGTCAAATGCAACCTAAGGATACTGTTGTGACCAAGGATACTGTTGTGACCAAGTCGAAACGTTATGTGCCTTTCCTAATGATATACTAGTTGTTGTACCCGTAAGTACTTACATCTGTATACTCCCGGCAATGTTGCGACTAGCTTCAACATTCATTTATTAATATAAGAAAACATTTCCAGGCAATTTCGTACTACGTTTTATATATCTTTCCACCCACAGATGATGGGGTTTAAGTTTTAATAATAATAATAATAATAATAATATTTAGCACCGCGTCTTACTATCCGTTCGGTTAATACGCTTTAAGTACTAATTACTCTAATGGATTAGGAATTGGGAAGGCTGAATTAGAGGAAGTGAACCCGCATTTGCGTGGAGGGAGAATGGAAAACAATATAGGAAAAACCACCCTCAGTTCACCCGACCGAGATTCGAACCTCGATCTTCCCGTCCTCAGCAGTCGAGCTCAACACGACAAGCGCGTTAGCCAACTACGCCACCGAGGCGGGTCGTTTAAGTTTTAACAGTGTTTATAAACACCAAGTCCATACGGTAACTCAACCATGTGGGTGTTTAAATATAGTGAGGCTACTCGCTTCGGTGGCCGCATTATCTAAGGCACTAGTTTCACAGTAGACCCGACTGCCGATGACGGGGAGATCGAGGTTAGAATTTCGGTTGAATGTACTAAGGGTGGTTTTTCCTAAAAAAAAAATACACTGTATATTCACGCAATTTGTTTACACTTACTATAAATATAAACTTCTTTACCCCTAAATACATTAACATCTCGTAATTAGTATATAAACGTACAAATTGAAGGGGCAGTAAGACGTGGTGGGTATATATGTATGTGTGTAATGAGGGGATAACTTTTCACATTAACCTTAGCTCAGTCATGTCGGAGTGAAATATAAAAGTATTTCACGTCACGTCAACCATCCTCACCAATCCAAGTAGGCCTGAAAATAAGGATCACTTATTTAAGTTGACCATGCCGTTGAATATGGCTACTTCAATTCCATAAGAAAGATCCAAAACATAGTTATTATGTTTCATGCTTAGAGGGTTCTTAAATTACGGACCACACAGATGTTGATACCTTAATACAGATTGATGCTTCTGAAAAACACCTTTCTTACAGCACTCTGTGTGGTACGCTCCAACCTTCATAATAATAACTTACTTTGACAGATAGAAAAGCTACTAGATCTACTGTCATGTAGGTGACCTGGTGGTCTAGGGGTAAGGTGTTAGACTTCCATACTGGCATCCGGGGTTCAATCCTCGGTCCCGGAAAAGATTTATCTGATTACCAAACCCTTCCTTCACCTATGACAAGACATCTTGTGAATGTGGGGAATGCCAGGCCTCCACCGTGGTTCGGATTCCACGTTAAACTGTAGGTCCTCCATTTCATCTCACAATCACCCTACCATTACACATTAGCGTAAGTGCGTATAACCCGAACGGGTAGTAAGACGCGGTGCTAATAATNTTACACATTAGCGTAAGTGCATATAACCCGAACGGGTAGTAAGACGCGGTGCTAATAATAATAATAATAATAATAATAATAATACTGTCATGTAATTATAGATAAAAACATGTCGTCAGCAGAACTCACAATTGATATATATTACCAATACCTATATTTAACACTAACAATATTGTAAAATGCTTTCAAGTTCTGGACTAAATTTTTTTTCTGATAATTTGTCTTTATAAATGTATCTATATCTTGTTACCCTCTTCAGTGGCCGCTTGGTCTAACGTGCAACTACTGTGTTAGACTAGACTGCCTATGATAGTGAGATCGAAGTTCGAATCTCTGTCCAGTGTACTTGGGCTGTTGTTTTTTTTTCGAAATGGTTATCCACGCTTCTTCTACGGTAATTCAGGTACTGTACATTCTCTAAATATACCCTTCATGATTTCTAAAATCACTAGCGTAATTAGTTAATAAGCGTATAACGCAAATGGTTAGTAAGACGAAATGCTAAATAAAAACTATACCTTGTTGTCTAACATCTTAGCTAAGTCGGTAGCGTGTATGTCTAGAGTCTCAGGCTCGATCCCTAACATTGCCAAAAAAATGTATCATTTGTTAAATGTGGGGTTTTCCCTTTCATAGTGATGAATCAGTGGCCGGGAGCTGGGTGTTGTGTCTGCTATAGACATAATTATGTTAGTTTATAAGTGGTTTGTTTATATAATCAGTCGGTTCAGAAATTGCATGCTTAATCCATTCACCGTAGGAATTGACTTCTGAAAGGCCTTTTTCCCTACCATAAATCTAACTATATAGTAGGATATTGGTAGGAAAAAAGACCGTTCAGAAAGTAATTCCTACCGTGAATGGAATATAAATACCTCATATATATGAAAAATTAAACTGTATCCGGCTTATGTTAGGAAGGGTGGTCTGAAAGGCCTTTTTCACTGTCATAATTCAACTATATAGTAGGATTTAGTAGGGGAAAAAACCTTTCAGTGATTACTTCCTATTATGAATGAACCTTATCTCCCCATCCCTAACCAGATAATTAGACCCCTGATTATGGAGCTTCTCCCTCAACTTTCTCGGCACCCAGGTTTGGAACCTAACCACTCGTAGCCATATGGTATGTTCTCCGGTACATAAGTATATGCCCCCTTTACAATGGACTATACCCCCAGACCACATACATCTCCTCCATAGCCAAAATATTAAATGTCATTAAAATATTTTGATTAAAATATCTTGTGTAAAAATGATTTAATCTGCTAATCATATACTTTATTACATGAAGAAATCTATTACTTGTCACAAGCTTAAAGCAAAAATTTGAAAAGGAAATGCAAATTACTTTTCTATTTGTGTGTGGACAAATTTAACTATAAAAATAAAAAAACAATATTTATATAAGGTAATAAACTTATAATTTTTTCTTCAGCTATCTGAAAAATATTTATTTAAGTGTTTTATTGATTATATATCTCCTAATTTTTGTTTTAAGGCTCGTAGTTTTAATATTCTTTATATGTTAATCTTTTATTGTAATACTAATCAAAACGAAATAACTTTAAAGACAAGTTGTTCTCGATGAAGACAACCGGACACATTATGAAGGAGTTTATTTTTATATAAATGAATTTACATAATTAATAGGCTTTAAAAAAACTGGTTCACCAATTTACCTATAAATAGGGCAAGAATGTATATATAATAAAAACACTTGATATTTTATTCGAAAAATTTTTAATCATGACATTTCCACTTTTATTTTGACTTTATTGGAATTTGATTGAAAATCTATTGGTTGAGGATTTTTAAAGAAAAAATTACAAATTAAAATTAAGCTAACACTCAGTAAGCGATATAGCTACATCTACTATTTTATATCCATTAGTCAAATCATATTATCTGCAGCTGTAATTTGGTTCGAATATTACTAAAACAATAAAATTGTTATCAATGTTAATCACAAAATAATAATAGCTTTTCCTAAAATCCCTTTCTATTTCTAACTTTATTTTCAATTACTTACTACATATTATTATTATTATTATTATTATTATTAGCATCGCGTCTTACTACCCGTTAGGGTTGTACGCACTTACGCTAATGTGTAATGGTAAGGTGATTGTGAGATGAAATGAAGGACCTACAGTTTAACGTGGAATCCGAACCACGGTGGAGGCCTGGCATTCCTCACATTCACAAGATGTCTTGTCAGAGGTGAAGGAAGGGTTTGGTAATCAGATAAATCTGTGCCGGGACCG
>CABFVX010000390.1:184207-230676 GCA_902151425.1 Timema shepardi
ACTATTTTAATGCATAGTTCACATGATTTTTTGACTACAATAAGTTATGTGTATTGAATAATGTAAGCTTAGTATTTTTTCATTTCAAATCGTAAGAAAACAAAATTATGCGAGAGATTTATTAAATTAAGCTAGGTTAAATCTTTCTTGAAAATAATGTGACTTATAATCAGCTGTTTGGGAAAATAGAAATAAATGAATAATGTCCAGTCATGAATACCAGCATTCTTGAAATAAATGTAACTTATTTCTAGCCTCTAACTTCTTAAAAGGTAATATTCTTTGGAAAAGTGTTGCCAACTGTTGACGCAAACTGATTCTATTCAGTGCGTTAACGCTAGAAGCAAAGTCGAAGCTAAAACTAGCGGACGATACAAAGTGTGGTGGTCATAATAACCCAAACGCTATCTTTTCCTCTAAAGTGAAGCTAACTAGCGGTAGCAACTAACTTTGCGTCGAATGGTCATAATAGCCCTGCTGGTCACCAACTACTACATTATCATTTTAAACTTTAAAGCTAGATGTTGAATATGGATTCATAATATAAAATATAATAAATAAAATAATCTGCATCCAGTGTCTCCAGGACTTAAATCTATATTATTGTATACATAATACATTTTTAACAATATTTCTTACTACTTATTAAGTTTATACGAGTATATAATAATTAAGCTAATTAATAAGGGATGAGGAAAGTTGAATTTCAAAAGAAGTCTACTAGCAATTTCATGGAGATATAGTGGAAACAACTTTAGGAAAATCCACCCTCAATACATCTGTCAGAGATTCGAACTCCAATCTCCCCATCATCGGCAGTTTAGTCTATTACGAGAAAATAACAACATTAGGTTTATACAATATGAAAAATTGTTTATTCATTAAGTTTTTATTTTTATTTAGTTATTAAAATAGAAAGATTAACCACTATTATAGATTTTTCTTAACTACATGGCTAATATTAATATATGTTAAAAAAACGAAAAGCCATAAAGAATAAGTAAATAAACACAACCGTACTACAAAACAACAAGGAATATAAACACAGATCTTCAGAGTCAAAGCAAGAATTCCAAACTCCATGTTTTCCACTGATGATTTGTGTGAATTATAGGAAGAAACAAAAATTGAATGATTACTACCAAGAGGTTCTTTTTTATCTTAATACTATTATTTTCTTTGATCATATAGTTATTACTCTTCACCCATTGAGAATAAAATTATAATCAAATAATATTTGTCGTAATGCACCCATCGTTTATTCTAAAATTTAGCAAGCTCACCTAGAATTATTATTATTATTATTAGCACCGCGTCTTAATACCCGTTCGGGTTATACGCACTTACGCTAATGTGTAGTGGTAGGGTGATTATGAGATGAAATGGAGGACCTACAGTTTAACGTGGAATCCGAACCACGGTGGAGGCCTGGCATTCCCCACATTCACAAGATGTCTTGTCAGAGGTGAAGGAAGGGTTTGGTAATCAGATAGATCTGTGCCGGGACCGAGGATTGAAACCCGGCTGTCACCTAGAATTGTTTCATTATAGTGTCGCTTTTAAGATAGGGTCATAATATAGTCCGTCAATTTAAGACAACTATTTTCTTAGTAAACTGTGTGTACGTCTCTAGAATGTTCTATAATTATGTTAAATCTTTGAAGTGATAATTTTACTCTATTTAAATTGTTATTTCAAATTCTTATATTTAAAATAATGATTTTTAACTATTGTTGACAAATTGGTTTTTAATATATATTCTACTATCCATATTTCAAATCATATATTACATTAAATTTTCCAAAAAAAAATCAATTTAATCAGTTTTCAACCCATAGCTTGTTCTATCACATATAATGTATTTTCAAATCCAAAATTAAAAAGATAGCTTAATTTTTTTTAAAAAAAGTTAATTCATCCCTTCCAATAATGATGTTCATTACACGCTTTTCAAGAGTTAAATTAAGATAGGAGGTACAAAAAGAGATTAACTAAGAAGAACTGATAAAGTACTTGTTCACAAATAAAGAGCATTCGGTCGGAATGAACCTCTTTAATTCCAGATCAGGGTCAGCCTAACATTATTAGGGAGAGGCTTGAAATTTATCGACTTTATATTATTGCTATTAACACATAGGGGTTCAACTAGACTTGCAGTACTCATCCTACTATATTGGTAGCGACTAAATTTTCAAAAATTACTAATAAAATTTGTATTGCAATGTTGGGAATACACATTTGGTATTATCAATTAATGAAAAGAGACCATTATTTGATCAAATAGCCTTTGACCAACCAAAGTGATGGAGGCTTGTGACGTTACTGTTATAAAAGTAGAAACTATTCATTTGATTTTATATAAATTAAGGATTCAGTAAAGTAAATATATATATTTAGTAACTCTGAAGATACAAGACATCTTGGTAGGCTAATAATATGAAGTGGAGTGAAAATTGTTTTGAAAGGGTTTGGGTGTGATGTTAGGGATTGGACGGAGTTCTCTTAGAATGAGGTTGAATTTTTTGCTTTACGTTCTTTCGATCTAGAACTTTCGAGTTACTTAGGCCAAAGTGTTTTATTTTTAGCAATACGTGTTATTCACATATAT
Organism: Timema shepardi; assembly: GCA_902151425.1. NCBI lineage: Eukaryota > Metazoa > Arthropoda > Insecta > Phasmatodea > Timematidae > Timema > Timema shepardi. Next base: position 186,816 of record CABFVX010000390.1, read on the forward strand.
GCTAGTTACACTAATCTATTAAGGATTAATATAATTTAAATCGGAGTAAGTGCTCTCACATTTGTATGGAGAGAGGACTAAATTGGAAAACCATTTAGGGAAAATGCAACCTTAGTGCACTCAACTGGGATCGAACCCAGATCTTCCCAGCTTCGACAGTCTTGTCTAGCCCGATAGTAGCAGGTTAGACAATGCGGCCACCGAAGAGGGTTGCCTGAGTGTTAGTTAGATAGTTAGTTAAAGCGTTTCAACATACTGTTTTTGTGGCTTAGGGGCTTTTGTGAAAACTTTAGTGTGTAATTTAAACTAAATTATGTAACAGTGATATCTTCTTAAAACGGAGGGGTCAACGTTTGAATCCTGGCCTTGTGTGCTGAGGTATATTATCCTAAACAGCTTCCCACTCTCTTTTCATGTAAATGTGGATATATTTCTCTAAATTTTTCCTTTCTCATCTTTATACCATTAATGTTCTAGAATATGTATAGATAACAAATAATAATACTTAGCACCGCGTCTTACTACCCGTTCGGGTTATACGCTTTAAGTACTAACTACGCTAATGGATTAGGAATTGGGAAGGTTGAATTAGAGGAAGTGAACCCGCATTTGCGTGGAGGGAGAGTGGAAAACCATTTAGGAAAAACCACTCCCAGTTCACCCGACCGAGATTCGAACCTTGATCTCCCCGTCCTCAGCAGTCGGGCTCAACATGACAAGCGCGTTAGCCAACTACGCCACCGAGGCGAGTCATTACAAACGGGTAGCTGAACAAATATAAAAATAATTTCATTTTTTTTTAGCGACTCAGACTAGACCATTTCATGTTAAAACTATCACTGTGAAATCACTGGAAGTAGACAATTGCTAACCGTGTAAGAGTTTCGATAAAAGGAGAAGCAGTCAAAACTCTGGATCCGTTTTGTCTTGGACATTAGTTTGACAGCTGTAACCTGAAATTGAAAGTATACTTTCGAAAACCTCAAACAGTATATGAGCTTAAAAGCTGCCATTCACAAAAAAAAAAAAAATTGCAAGTGTTCCAGAAGAAATGTTGTTAAATGCAATTCAGAACTTTGAGGAGAGGCTACGGATGTGTGTATAGCAATAAGGATGATATATCTCTGATATGATCTTCCGTAATTAAATAATCAATGTATACCTATAAAAACTGCATAAATTACGGATTGTTTTGGTGTTAATAACATTTTTTTTTATATTGAAGATCAACGGAGCTACACTTATTTGTAAAACATGCGTTTTTTGTACCATCCCGTATAATAGCATCATATATACGATGGCCTTATACATTATGCCATTATATATTAATTAATTATATTATCTATTTTATATATAATGTTATTATATTTTTATATATAATCAATTATATTTATACAATATTCAATATCTTAACACAACCTAACTTGGCGTGTGGGACTTCATTTAATAATAATAATAATAATAATATATTAATACCTTTATATTACTCGTACCCTCGTTGTTTCTGTTTCTCATCAAATTCTGAAATAAAGAGGGGCTTGACTCGTTCCGTACCATTGGTTCGGAAAATTTATTTACTCAATTTTTGTTGGCTTACAAGGACTTTAAGCTTGACTCCTTTCAAGAGTGCCTTATGCGAATGAGCTATTCCTAAACTGACTCAAGTCGAGAGTGAGCTTAAGGCCTTTTACGAATGGAGCTTCTCAAATCTGTTTCAAAAGTGACGCGAGCAATATCTGAATTACCAAACAGTAGCTGAGCGTCAACGCTAATGTATTTAAATGACGATTCGCTCACAGGGCTGTTTGATAATTGGTTTAAAGCGTCCGTAATTAGCCACTGATAACTTAGCATGTTAATTACTGGGCTACTTCATTTAATTACGAATGAAAAATTACTGAACATTTGATATACTATTATAGGTAGCGCTCTTAACAAATTCTGAACGATGCTATACCATTTTGCATCAGTTTGTTGCATTTAATTTGCTGCAATTAATGTTAGACTATTGTTATAATTATAATTATAATAATAATAATTATTATTATTATTATACATTTGTAAGGTACTTATGTACTTTTCAGTGCTGGCCTGTTATAGGTCCTATGACTGCTGGCCCGCACTATAATAAAGGAAATTGAAATTGAAAATTATTATTATTATTATAACGCTACACTTTATTTTATTTTCATTGTAATGGTGAATACAAAATTTTCTTTGGTTACGTTTATTATATCTGTAATAATAATAAAGAACCAAATACTCCTCGTCACTCGAATCCCTAGACGTTATATTATTAAGTAATAAATATTATATAGACCCGAAGAAAGTACTTACAGCTAGATAATACAAAACTGATGGAAATCCCACCACGTTTGAGTAGCTACTATGGTTCCAGGACCAGCTGGATAATTTTATGCGTCCATATATCGATTTATAAAGTTCTGTAACAAGTTTGGACATTGTTTTGTCACTAAAAAGTTTAAAATCTTATTGTCGTTTGAATATCGATTGTGTTAGTGAATATTATTTATGTTTTTTTATTAATGATTATATTTGTTATAATTCTATGTTTAGTTCAGACATGTTCCAAATTTTTAGCGAAATATATTTTCACTAGATAAATTATTTGTTATGTTTAAATAGACAATTTATTTTACAAAACCTTTGCTGTCAATACCTACGGTATTTAATAATAATAACACTTGTAAGCAGCCTCTTTGCGTCTGGTGTGCGAAACATAAATTATTATGTATTTTGGGTTGTAGAATTCGAAACTGCCTTCGAAAATGCTTTGTTGTGTAAAGTTTATAACTGATTTGAGATTTTTACTATTTTTTGTTAGATTTTTGTGTTGTTTGTGTTCTCAATTTTCATGAATTATCACCAACTATGTTGGTTTCACTCTGTATTTGGATGCAATTTATGATGGAGTAAGTTCTAAAAATAGTCGCCAGATGGCAGGGATGTTTAGTGGAGGGGGAATGGTACTGCCATTGGCCATTAGAGGTGACTCAGCTAGCCACGTTATCCCTGCTGTTTAGTGCATGTTGAAACTTGGATGGTGTTAGTCACTTTGTATCTTTATCTTTATTGATACCTTAGTTTGTGTTATTGTGGGTTTTTGCTTTTCCTGTGTGGGCTAGTGAGACGTTCTGATAGTTTAAGGTTATAATTAGTGCGGTGTTCTTAACGTATTGGCTGTGTGGCTGTGTAAACCACTCCAATAGCTTTTGCTATGTATGTGGTAAATTCACTCCAAAAACCCAAAGAAAGCCAATCACTGACTTAGTTAAGAAGGCTCATAAACTGTACTTTGATTGCGTTCTTGGATATCAGGAAAAACCCTTAGCAAATCATATCGCTTGCATAACCTGCACAATTACTCTCATAGAATGGATGAAAGAAAACCGCTAAGCTACGCCGTTTGCTGTTCCAATGGTTTGGCGCGAGCAAAAAGATCATATGGATTGTTATTTTTGCCTGACAAATATTGCAGGGCATTCCAGTAAAGCTAAACATATAATTAAATATCCTAATGTCCCATCAGCTCATATGCCTGTGCCTCATGGGGAAGGCTTAACTGTTCGTGCTTGGCACTTGCGGACGACTGGATCAGAACCATCAGATGAAAGTGAATCAGAAGATGCACGAACTTTGGAATAGTACATCCCTGAAACTCATGACAGATTGCCTCGCCCCATATAACAGAAGGAAATGAACGATTTTTTTCTGTGATTTGGAACTTTCTAAACAGAAAACTGAACTGTTGGGTTCTAGACTCCAACAATGCAACCTTCTATAGCAAGGTACAAAGATTTCAAGTTTTAGAACAAAAAATAGCTGTTTGTCTTGATATTTTGAAATGATGAATTCAATGTGTGTGTGTGTGTGTGTGTGTGTGTGTGTGTGTGTGTGTGTGTAGTGTGTGTGTGTGTGTGTGCGCGCGCAGACGTGAATGGTTTGATGATGGAGTAGGGTGTTCAACATAATCCACATGAATGGAGAATATTTATTGATTCATCTAAAGCAAGCTGAAGAGCAGTTTTATTGCATAATGGAAACAAATTTCCATCAGTGCCTTTGGTGCATGTGGTGGACACGAGGGAAACTTATGAAAGTATGTCTTAGCTGATGGAGGAAATCAAATATAAAGATTATGAATGACAGATTTTCTGTAATTTAAAAGTTGTCATACTGCTTACAGGTTTACGGGGTGGATTTGCAAAATACTGTTTTTTTTTTTTGCTTGTGGGACAGCCGAGACAGCAAGAACCACTACAAGATCAAGGAATGGGCTATGAGGAAATTATACATTGCTGGAAAGGAAAATGTTAAATTTACTCCATTGGTTGATCCGAGTAAAGTCATTTTGCCTTCACTTCATATAAAGCTAGGTTTGATGAAGAACTTTTTAAAAGTTCTTGATAAAGAATGTCAGGCCTTTAATTATTTGAAAAAAAAAACGTTTCCAGGTTTGAGTGAAGCAAGGCTAAAAGAAGGTATATTTATTGAGCCAAAAATAAGGGCATTGTTGAAAGATCCAACCTTTGATGCTAAGCTTACAACTATCGAGTTAGATGCTAAGCTTACAACTATCGAGTTAGATGCTTGGTCCTCTCTCAAAGCCATTGTTTACGGCTTTTGGGGCAACAGAAGAGACGATAAATATGTTTCGATGGTGAGTGGTCTATTGGGCTAATACAACGACATGGAGTGTAGAATGTCACTAAAAATTCACTTTTTACACTCGCATCTTGACTTTTTACCAGAAAATTGTGCTTCTGTTAGTGACGAACAGGGTGAACGCTTTCATCACTATATCATGACCATGGATCATCATTACCAAGGACACTGGAACTCTTCGATGATGGGCGATTACTGTTGATTTCTTTTTAGGGAGACTGATGAAACACCTTACAATAGAAAAGCATCGTCATCCCATTTTGTCAAAAAAAATGCCATTAAGCTTTGTAAATATTGATATCATGGCTTAATATGGATTATTTTAGTGGTTTGTGTTGGTTTAAATTAGTTTGTCAAAGAAAATTGATAATAAACTTTGTAAATATTATTATATTGGGTAAATGAGGATTATTTTAGTGATTTTTGTAGGTTTAAATTAGTTTTTTTACGCTATCGAGAAAAAATAGGTGAGTTCTGATTGCTATGTTTTGTTTGTATTTAAAATGGTAAATAGCTGCTAATGTCGTATAATTGCCTTTGTATTCGTGATGTGTATCTTGGAAATGTGACGTATTAGAAATATTCTGATTTTCCCACTGAGTTCAGCACCCGAAAATCAGCTATCCCATTTACAAACCAGATACAGGAAAAAAAGTTTTAATTTGTTGACCAGTGTATTCTATATAAGAATTAGGATGGGGTAGGATTATTAGCATATCCATACAATATTTCTGATGTAAAGTAAGAACAAACTTAGTTTTATTTTAGTGCACCCCCTCCCCCCCTGCTTTAAATTGCTTTTGCAGGGATCGCGAGCAAAGGCCACTGTTTTTAATATTTTTAATAGCCAGTTTTTTTTGCCCAAAACAAATAAAATATTGCTTTAAGAGTTTAATTTTCTTTACATAGTGATATCAACAGTCGTTGAATATCTTTCATGAAGATAGCAGCACTATATGACAAAAATTTTAAATCAAGATAAAAAGTTATCATTAAATTCCAGGACACCCTTGACAGATATTAAACAACTTTTAGGTCACCATGCGAAGAAAATTAAACTCTTATGTTTGTATTGTAATACAGTATAAAATACTGTAATATATAATGAAAGAAAACATACTTACATTTTGGCCTAACAGCTCAAAATCTTAATTTAATCGTATGATAGCCATAGTTGATTATTTTCATATCATTCTGCTAGTGGTTAAGCACTAAATTTATGATTGGGATCCAGATGGTACGCATATTAATATTTATGCTAATGGGGTATAGTGTAATTAAAATGCAACCAGATTTGTTTGGATGAAGAGTGGTTTAACATTTTAGAAAAACCTCTGACAGTACTGTACATATGAATGGGACTCAAAATACTGACATTCCCGCCAACGGAAAACTAGACTAGATGAACCTGACATTTAATCCAGATGTTATCCAATACGGTTGACATATACAGATGAAATATAATTTTTTAATATCCCTGATATTTACCTAAAAACTGAGAAACACAATTTGTTGATAATAAAGTGAAATTCTTATGTTATTATTATTATTATTATTATTATTATTAGCACCGCGTCTTACTACCCGTTCGGGTTATACGCACTTACGCTAATGTGTAATGGTAGGGTGATTGCGAGATGAAATGGAGGACCTACAGTTTAACGTGGAATCCGAACCACGGTGGAGGCCTGGCATTCCTCAAATTCACAAGATGTCTTGTCAGAGGTGAAGGAAGGGTTTGGTAATCAGATAAATATTTGCCGGGACCGAGGGTTGAACCCCGGCCGCTAGCACAGAAGTCTGACACCTTACACCTAGAGCACCAAGTCACCTATACACATATTAAAGCATTACACCAAATTCATTCTATAATCCTCACTAATACTTAGTGACAAAAAACTAATAACTAGATTTTTGGATTAAATGACTTAATTTTATTATTATTATTATCATCATTATCATTATTACTATTTAAGGAAGAATGTAATATAACAAAATGGCCAACCTCAGAACAAAATACAACCAGCGCTATTTTGTTTAGTAACTACCTGATAGGAAAAATTAAAATTGGAGATTAACTCTATTGTCAATGGAAGTCAAACCCAACCAATACAAATTACAAGCAGTAATATAAAAAAGAGAGTAAAATGGTTAGAATATCTAAAAACAAAAACAAAATTGAACACAATAGGAACTTATTTAGGGACTGTAAAGGTAACATTAATGTCCTATGGCGAGAAGTAAACAAAGTTATAGGTAAACGTAACAAAAATAGTTTATATGAAGAGCTCACGCACACATTTAAAAATAACCATAAATTAAAAATGGTGTGTAACAGATTTGCATTTTCTTTTGACAATGGAATAATATAAATATTGCATAAATGTGAGATAAAACTACTTACAAAGATGGAAGACACAATAGCCAACATTTCATTGTTAATAATTAAAGCTACATGTACATAAATTAATAATATTATCTCTTCATTGAAAGCAAACATATCACCAGGTGCTAACAATACATTGATGGACATACAAAAGATAATATCAAATTTAATTCAGACACTAGTAGACATAATAAATACCTTAAAAACTTGCACATTTTCCATCCAAACGAAATGCTCTCTTATTAGACCCATTTACAAAGGAGCCGTTTTGATTACGGTAATTACAGACCAATAGAAATACTAGTGACTTTTGAGAGTATATTAAAAATATACACGGTTAAAAAATAGAAAGGCTATTTAAATAATTTAAATATAATAAACCCAAGGAAACTCGGATTTCAAAACATAAAAGCGCATCTTCTATAACATTTTTCTAATAAAATTAAAAATCCCTCAACAACAATAAGCATGTTTTGACCCCATTTATTGACTTTAAAAAGCGTTTGATACACTCGACATTGATATATTTTAGAGATAATTACAAATTATTGGAACTGGTGGACCATACTTAAGATGTTTTAGAGAATATCTCACCAACAGACCTTTATATGTACAAATTAACACACCTAAAAGTGAAACCAATGTGATACATATGGCAACACTCCAAAGCTCGATACTAAGATCTATTCTATATTGGATTTACATCAATCCTATCACAAGACAAGTAAAGCATGGACACATCTACCTATACGCAGAAGATACCGCAATATCGACTATTCATGAAAATCTCAAGAGAAAAGAATAAAACCTGCAACAATACTACAACTAGATACAAATATGTATTCATGATCATCGTTTATTAATAAATGCAAAGAAAACTAGATTTATAAATAACTGTTCTCCTAAAATCCACCATCCAAGAGTCAATATTACGCATAACAGCTATAATTGTTTGCACAACTGGACGCTGTAAGAAGCAGAGAGCCATACTTTCCCTGGACTAATCATTGACAAACTTCATCTATGGGACAGACAAAAATAAAAAAAACTTGAGAACAAATTAAGAGGATTGCCATATATTTTTTACCATCTTAGAATATACTGGGATATCAAAACGATAGTAATAACATATACATCATTAGTTCAATCAATAATATCTTATGCATATTCATCTTGGGAGAAGAGACAGAATGTTACACAATCAAAATTTTACATTTGTAAGAAAAAACACTAGAAATTATACTGGGTACCAAATATGCTAACAAACAAAACATACATTCAACATATAATTCTACTTCTTAACTAATTTTGTGAGTACAGCCTCTTTATAGGATATTACCATTCCAATAAATACAAGCAAATAAACACACATTCCCCTAACACTCACTCAATATCTAACAAAGAAGTGTATACAATCGGCAAATACTATAATTATTATGGTAAACAGAAACTGAGATATACCATCCCCAAATTGTTTAATTTGGTACCACCAAACCTCCGAGAAATCCCTGAAATAAATATAACGAAAAATAAAATTAAAGACTAGATACTTCAAGACATAACTCACGATGTCTCGATTAGAAGATAAATATTGAGAAGTAAAGATCTGTTAAATCTCTATGAATTATAACTATTTGGTATTTTATATTTCAAGGTGTGCATTAATATCTGCTTCTTTTACTATTATTTGAATCTTCATATCTTCCAATGGTTTTGAAATGTATTCATTAATCTTACTTTTTACTGGCTTTTAAATAAAGTAGGTTTATTAGGGCCTGGGAACGAGATGATATTAAACCTCGAATCATTTGTATATCGCCTTTTTCATATCTCTTGAGAAATAAATCCGTTTCCTTAAGGCATGCAGCTCGCAAGTTCAAAGTAGTCTATACGTAGATTTTAAACACCCACTTAACAATAATAGTGTCGTCAAACTGGTTATATTTTTAATTGCTTCACAATGGGGGGGTTTAGATCAATATAATATTTTCATCATTTTTCCTTTATCTAGATCATTAATTTCATTCTATCAGTGGTTGTGTTTCTGTGGTTTTCTCTAAATACTTCTAGTTCATATTTTTTATAAAATGATAATGATATCCAAACTTGCTAATCAATGGTTATAAATACAAAAACACGAAAAGGCTTAATAATGCATTTAAATAAAATAAATTACAAATTGAATGGATCTAAACATCCTAGTTCGTGATATCTTATGTTATCAAAGAGCTATGCAAAATTTAATGTGAATATTTTAATCTCAGGTTGACCTAGCGGTCTGGGGGTAAGGTGTCAGACTTCTGTGCTGGCGGCCGGGGTTCAATCCTCGGTCCCGGCAAAGATTTATCTGATTACCAAACCCTTCCTTCACCTCTGACAAGACATCTTGTGAATGTGGGGAGTGCCAGGCCCTCCACCGTGGTTCGGATTCCACGTTAAATTGTACGTCCTCCATTTTTATCTCACAATCACCCTACCATTACACATTAGCGTAAGTGCGTATAACCCGAACCCGTAAGACGCAGTGCTAATAATAATAATAATAATAATAATAATAATAATAATGATAATAATAATAATATTTTAATCTCATTTTTCAGGATTTTTCTGTTTTGTTCCTTGATCTTTAAACTTTAAAATATCAATATTCATTGTTCTCCGAAATTTAAATTAAAACAACTAGCCTATTCTATATTTACTTACATTAACCCAGTATATATATCCTTAGTCAATTTAATTAAGTGTAATTAAAATGCATCAATTTAAATTTATGTCCTGAGATTGGCGAGATATTTTAAAAAATAAACATTTTTGTACGAATGGTTTAAGACGTCATTCTTATAACAGACTGGCCTACCGATGATAGAGATATATTTGTTATAGTCAGTGTTGGGTGTATTAAAAGTGGTTTTTCCAAAGTTTTTATCACTTTCTAGCCCCGAAAATGCTGATACATTATCTCTAAGTTATACCTTTCTGATTCTTACTCATTTAGGGTAATATGCGGATAGCACAAAAGCTATGCACAAAGATAAATGTTAACAAATCTTGGTGCACACATAAAAACTCCCTTAAAATATTATTGTCTTATAAATGTGTTAATAAACTCATCTATAGTTCGAATGCTAGATTACAAACTTAATTTAAAACTACTAATACGTTTTTTAATTATTTAACCCTAATTAAATTTAAACTATGATTGCTCAGTTAATTTTTTTATAAAACCTTGAACTGTTATACTCTAACTTAAACTAACCTAATCCCTTTCAACTTAAATAAAAACAACTTAAAATAAATTAACTTTAACTAATATAACTTTTTTTTAAAATTGGTATTCCACATTCACAAAGCTATGTTATTATTAAAATTAAAGTTTTATTCATAATACATATTTGGGTGATGAATGGCAAATGTATAATTTACCTTTTTTAGATCTATTTTAATTTCAGTTAATTTCTTGCTTTTTGTTATTAGATAAACGAAAGTATAAATTTATTGCAACATTTATTTCAGCATATAAGACCCGCTTATTCAGGCTATCATGTCAACAGATATATGACTTCTGTTCTTCTTACTAAGTAACTAAAATATTAAATGCCCACTACTGTACCAACACTTTTATATAAAAATTAAGTAAGAGAGCACTCCTCGAATAAGTCTCTTCTGTGAAGAATAAAAAGATAAATATAGCTCTTACCCCCAAGTAAACAAACCCAAATAGCAAGATAACTCAAGAGCTAGAGTAATTGGGAAAACAAAAAGTTATAGCCAAAGAGAAAATAATTATTCAATTTGATTGGACTGGCTATATTATCTACCATTATTGTTACATAGGAGACATTTACTAAAACCTCTTGTCCTACAAATTAACTGTGTGATTCAATAAAGAGTATTGACAAATGATTTTTAGATCAAATTATTTCATAAACAAGGCTTTGCAACTTTATCGCTTGAAGCCCAAAGAAAATGAAAATAAACTAGATTTACTATAAATTCTTTAATTTTAAAATTATAACTGAGAATGTGAATTGAATCTGGCACCTTTAGTTAAGCGCACCAAAGCTCTACCACTGAGCAAGTTACGATTGACCTTCTGGTAGGTGTTATTCTTCATTCATAGTTTAAGGCGTGATATACGTGTGTAAATCCTAATAATGGGACGAATCCCAGATAGTTCAGTGGTGGAACATTGAAGCACAAAGCCAAAGGTCCTGAGTTCAATTCTCGTGTCCAGTAGTAATTTTAAATTTACGAATATTATACTTGATACTGCTATATCTGCTACCTAAAAATAATGTTCATTTTCTAAGCTACACCACTTATGATTATAGTATCACCAACGGTAACAGCGTAAGCTCTAATCCATGGATTGACTATAATTTATGCGATATATTTCACAGACTTATTTAGCAAAGTACAGCATTTAAGTATCTCTTAAACCATCATGAATAACTTTGAAATAATATCTTCTGATAGCATATGAATTGATGGACTTAATCATATAATTTGTCAGGAATAAGAATTAAGTTAGATGTCGGGAGTGTCAGAAGAACACAGCAGAGAAATGCTAGAAATTCTATGTTAGATATCATGTAAATTCCGTCCATCCTGGAAGAATGAATGTTATCATTCTTACCTTTAAAAATAATTACACGATGGTCCTAACCTGTAAACTACAAAATAGTTCAAAGAAGATAGGTAGCCAACGGAGGCTGCGTTTTCGGTGATATTTAACTTTCGCTAAATGACTGTTCTTAAAAAATTTGTTCACTGTAGTTATAAATTTTAAATAGTACCGATACAAAAATTTAGACAAAGTTTTTTCAATTTTAACTATTAGTTTTTAAATACCATAGGAACATAAAATAAATATTTATGAAAATATGTTTTCCCAAAAGGAATAAGAAATTACGTGTTTTTAGGAAAACTAGAGATTTAAATAGCAAAAGAATAGATAGCATTATTTTAAATTTTCAAATATAATATTACTGCTAAATTTAGTATTTTGATGCATTTTGTTTATAAACAATTAGATTCAAACATAACTAAGTTACTACAAAACAATACGAAAACAATCTACACAACAACGCAAATAAATCAATTTTACAAATTGCAATTATAATAATATTTATGTAATCATCGAGTTGAAATAAAATGACTAGGAAATAAATACGTACTCGGATACTAATTCATTTATATTATAGCCCACATATTTAGATTAAATAAGAAAAGGTTAGGTGTATTTGAATATTATTTGTTAAATGCAACCGAAAAAGTTAAATCGGCCACAAAAAATAACATTATAACTATTAAAGGTGTGAGTAGTTCACCCTTGGTGAAGAGGAGTCAAAGCGAAGCTTGAAACGCGCAAAGAAATGTCGAAGCTGCAGCTGAAGAAATTTTTTTGCTGTTATCACATAGAACTACTCTATTACTTAAATCTATCTTTATAGTGGGTGACCTGGCGGTCTAGGGGTAAGATGTCAAACTTCTGTGCTGGCGGCCGGGGTTCAATCCTCGGTCCCGGCAAAGATTTATCTGATTACCAAACCCTTCCTTCACCTCTGACAAGACATCTTGTGAATGTGGGGAATGCCAGGCCTCCACCGTGGTTCGGATTCCACGTTAAACTGTAGGTCCTCCATTTCATCTCACAATCACCCTACCATTACACATTAGCGTAAGTGCGTATAACCCGAACCCGTAAGACGCAGTGCTAATAATAATAATAATAATAATAATAATATCTTTATGGTGTATATAGGTAAAAAGAAAAATTTAGAGATAAAACAATGCTAACTAAATTATTTTATGAGTGAATATTTTATTTTTTTCTCTCTTAATTTATCGATGTAAAGTATTCACCAATCGGTATCATAATTCATTTTAATGGCTGTTTTGAAAATCATTAAAATATTGAAATATGTCATATTTAGCGAAAGATTTCAAATATATTCATGCTATATTGAAGTTTTCTTCGTCCTTCAAAACGTTTCAAATATTAGAAAGCAACTATTATCTCCATCAATAACGTGTTTGGCTACTAAGTAAAGGGTCTCGGGTTCAATTCACGGCATGGCCAGAATTTTTATCTTTGGTATATTGCGGGTTTACCCATTCACAGTGATGAATTGACGACTGGAGGTTGTGTTTGTCCTAGTCGTGAGCTAGATTATAAAGCATTTGAAGTTACAACAGGCCTAGCAAGCCGGCAGAGGAAAATATATAGCTTTAATAAAAAGTGGACCCAGAACATAGGCTGAAAACGGTAATGGATGTAAAGTAAAGCAGGGAAGGTTAATCTTTGTGTTTTGGTTGAAGTGAATGAAAGTTTTATATTCAACTTAGGCTTCAACATTTCGCATAATCTCACATCCCATATACATATCTAGATTGTCTTAAATATTGAAAAAACTCACAAAGAAGTATATTACTAAAATATGACTGAATTAAAGTGAACGTTGTGTATGCCTATATTGATTTATTTTAAAATTGACTATATTTAACACCACAAATATTTATTTTTAAGTATACCAAAATGTGAGCTAGGAGTAAATCTGTGTAGCTAATCCTGGATTTCTTCTGATTGAACTATTATATTAGTCTTTTTTTCTGGTTAAGGATCCCCTTCTGAGACTTAAAAAAAACTATTACATCCACCTGCCGTTTGTGACTTTATACGACACAGGACCTATTCTTCTATTAATAATTTGGAAAATGTTGTGTTAATGATAGTTTGTAGACCAATATAAAGCCCTTTGATAAATTATTACTATTATTAGCACCGCCTCTTACTACCCGTTTGGGTTATACGCACTTACGCTAATGTGCAATGGTAGGGTGATTGTGAGATGAAATGAAGGACCTACAGTTTAACGTGGAATCCGAACCACGGTGGAGACCTGGCATTCCCCACATTCACAAGATGTCTTGTCAGTGGTGAAGGAAGGGTTTGGTAATCAGATAAATCTGTGCCAGGACCGAGTATTGAACCCCGGCCGCCAGCATAGAAGTATGACACCTTACCCCTAGACCACCAGGTCACCTTTTTAATAAATGTCGGGCTCTGTACAACATTTATGTATCTAATCACAAATGTTACCATTGGTGTGCCAAAGTTTTAAATAATTATCATTAAAGTAGATACTTCCCATTATTTTCATATCATTCTGCTAGTAGTTGAGCGTTACATTTATGATTGGGATCAAACTCTATTTAATGAGAGAACACTTTTCTGAGCGATGATGTTTCGCCAAATTGGGGTTAGTCCATTACCCTTACTGTACATTAATATCAGGGATGGAATTTAATTATTATTGGACCATTTATTAGTGTTTTTAATATAATTGGCTAGACAAAATATTGATAAAAATCGTCACGATTTGCATCTTTTTGGGAAAATGACCCATCAAAAGGGGGTAAGTTAGTAATATTTATTTTTATTTGTGAATTAGGGTTCATTTTTATCTTTTAGCTTTATATTATGAATTATGATAAAACATAATAGTGTAACTTTTGCGCATGTATTTTTATGATTCTTTCTATTACTGAACCAAATTGATTAATCTCTGTTACACTTGTTAGCAACTAGCATCTATAAAGAAACTACGATTAAGGTTTCAGAGCTCTTACACTTATCTATTATTACTTTTAAGGTTGTCTGAAATAAAAATTAAGCCTTCAGCTATTTTTGGTGTTATACGAGGGTTAAATAAAGCAAGCCAACGTTTCGCTTTAAAACATTTACATTGTTGATTATTGATTTAATCTGATAATTAACCAACCATTTAGATTGCACGTGGCGTTAAGTGCATGGCAGTCAATAAACTCATCCATCACCACTTTAAAACTTAATTATTTTGAACAACTATTACACGTAAGTAGATGAAAGCTTATTGGTTTTCACTGTATTATTAATATTATTACCTCGTCTTACTACCCGTTCGGGTTATACGCACTTACGCTAATGTGTAATAGTAGGGTGATTGTGAGATGAAATGGAGGACCTACAGTTTAACGTGGAATACGAACCACGGTGGAGGCCTGGCATTCCCCACATTCACAAGATGTCTTGTCAGAGGTGAAGGAAGGGTTTGGTAATCAGATAAATCTTTGCCGGGAACGAGGATTGAACCCCGGCCGCCAGCACAGAAGTCTGACACCTTACCCCTAGACCACCAGGTCACCTACGGTTTTCACTGTGCATGGAAAAATGAACCGTGTGAAGTGAATCTCTAAGGGTGTAATAGACAGCTAAGATTAGGTTTAGTTCAGACTTGTACTGAGAAAAGTTTGAATGTGTAGCCTGCCAAATCTTATTATGTTGCTAGTAATATACTTATAAATAATTAGGGGCATACATAACTCAAGAATAATGTGCAGTAAGAAAATTCTAATCAAACTATTATTTTATTTTATTATTTATTTAGCACCGCGTCTTACTACCCGTTCGGGTTATACGCTTTAAGTACTAATTACGCTATTGGATTAGGAATTAGGGAGGTTGAATTAGAGGAAGTGAACCCGCATCTGCGTAGAGGGAGAGTGGAAAACCATTTAGGAAAAAACCACCACCAGTTCACCCGACCGAGATTCGAACCTCGATCTCCCCGTCCTCAGCAGTCGAGCTTAGCACGACTAGCGCGTTAGCCAGCTACGCCACCGAGGCGGGTCTAACCAATCTAAACAAAACCAGTATTTGAAAGAAACGTCGATGTCAATCCATTTAGAGTTGGAATTGATTTCGTTTTGTTAATATTATATTTTTATAATTTGATAACAATGTTCCCTTCCCGATTTGTTTGGTTTATCGGTGTTGGGTACTTCATAGCTTGAACCCCAGTCGAATGCAATGAGTTTTTTAAAAATAAATAAACGTTTAATCACCCATCCCCCACGCAATTCCTTTTACATTTCCCTCAAATTTTTCGGTCCTCATAAATACCATAATAGTAATATTTGTATAGTTGGACGAGTAGTGATATGTGAAGAAGGTGACCTGGCGGTCTAGGGGTAAGGTGTC
This sequence comes from Timema shepardi, assembly GCA_902151425.1. NCBI lineage: Eukaryota > Metazoa > Arthropoda > Insecta > Phasmatodea > Timematidae > Timema > Timema shepardi. Next base: position 202,910 of record CABFVX010000390.1, read on the forward strand.
AGACTTATGTGCTTGCGGCCGGGGTTCAATCCTAGGTCCCGGCACAGATTTATCTGATTACCAAACCCCTCCTTCACCTCTGACAAGACATCTTGTGAATAGCGGGGAATGCCAGGCCTCCACCGTGGTTCGGATTCCACGTTAAACTGTAGATCCTTCATTTCATATCTTAATCACCCTACCATTACACATTAGTGTAAGTGCGTATAACACGAATGGGTAGTAAGACGCGGTGATAATAATAATAATAATAACTAATAACTATGATTTAAAGATGTCTTATTATTCTTATTTACTTCACATTGTATACAAGGTGTTTTTTTATAAACTCTGTATGCAAACTTAAACCACAGCATATTTGGGCAAAAATAAACAGAAAGATCTAGTAAATATTGTACGGAAAATCCATATTGTGTTACTAAGTGTGTAAGTTGAAGACAGACTCAACTTCGCCTGGAGTATGCAGCTTTAAGTCCATACCTGTACAAGTTCCATGCCATTAGGCGGGCAGAAGTTCCCGGCCTCGAATAACGTGCCCAAAGTTTGAGTTCGCGTCAAATGCAGCCGATTGAAGAAGGGGGGGGGGGAGTTTTGAATTCCTGCTAGGACGTGGCCACCTAGTGATATGCAACTCGCTGTACACGTACGCACGTACAGCTGCCTACTCCCGGCATTGTTACGCCATATTTCAACTATAATCTAGTAATGCGAGTTAACTTTTACTGACTTTTTTTCTAACCAAGATTTTTTCTTTATTTCTGCCCAAAGATTCGGTTAATAAAATTTGGGCAGAGCGTCTATAAACACCCTGTATATGAATATTTTTAAGCAATTTTAATATACAAAATTTACAATGCTACGTGTAAATTAAATGATAGTCTAATCATTATTATTATTATTTTATCATAATTAGGTTTGTTAGTCTTCTTGAAGCTATATCTATTATATGGTTTATTTAGTTATAGTTAGGAGTCCGCTTTGTGTTATCTCTTTATAACATTTTGTTAGGTTTATTGTTTTTCTGAATTGATAATTGATCAAGCTGTACGAGTTCCTGTCTACTCTGACTATTTGGACTGCCATCTGTCCTTCTAGTTTCCGGATTTTTGTTCCGCAATAACTGCTAAATGCATGAACCTATTTTAACTAAATTTGACAGAGACAATCCTTGATCCTAGACTGAATGGCGTGTGAATGGTTTTTTGATATGTTCAAATGTTTAAAGATGGCAGACCTTCAAATATATGGTTGTTTAATCTATGATAACTAAATAATAATTTCTGGACAAATTTTTACAAAATTTTGTACATACACTTTTTTTTTTAACCTAGGGCACAGAGAAGGTTGTCTGTGACCTAGGGTGAACGACGTATATATTTTACGTGTCTTGCGATTTGGCTATCCATTTCAAAATTATTATTATTAGCACCGAATCTTACTACCCATTCGGGTTATACGCACTTACGCTAATATGTAATGGTAGGGTGATTGTGAGATGAAATGGAGGACCTACAGTTTAAGTTTAACGTGGAATCCAAACCACGGTGGAGACCTGGCATTCCTCACATTCACAAGATGTCTTGTCAGAGGTGAAGGAAGGATTTGTCAATCAGACAGATGTTTAGAAAATTTTTCTGATAGCTAAAATCAAGTGATTAAAATTCTAAGTAATCTAGTACCCAGGCCGTATTTTTTCAAATTTTGACAATTATTATTGCAAGACTTAAATCGTGTGAAAAAAAGCTATCGTTTTTTTTATGTGAATGTAATATACTACTAAAGAATAAAGTATCAATTTTTTTTCTAACTTACTAGAAAACACAGGGAAAATATTTACTTACTATAAATTCAAATTCATAACATTTACCAAGAAGTGCTAATCAGTGTAGGAATACCTAGAAAATAACAAAATGAACTATGAATTATAAGACACTGTCCTAGTAAGAGTAATGGCCTAACATTCCACATAATAAACAAAGCTATATTAATCAATTTTATCGACACAAACATGTTTTAATATAATGATTTCCTACATCTTTGATCGGCGTAATTTAAAGTGAATAAATGTACAAAGTTTAGGTAAGTTAAGCTTCTTTAATGCAAAATCATGTAGGGAGTGAGGTCTTAATTCATTATACTACTAGATTTTTTAGAACCACGTTTACTACTGCCAGTTAGGGTTTAACGCGTGTGTACTAATTAAGCTAACGTGTTATGAATGAAAAAGAATGAATTTAGAGGAATTGAGCTACCTGAATCTACTGGATTATTCAAAAGCAATTCTTTAACGATCTGACGTACAACAACAGCCATGACATGTAAATACAGAAGAACGCTCCACGTCTCAAAAGAATTAAAGGTGTATGATTTGGTCGCCGTTGGTTACATGGCAGACGTATATATAGTAGTCAGTTCAGCCTAGAAGCATCCCAGCATATCCTCGGATATCAATTCCTCTGCAGAGGAGATCCGTTGTTTATGGTCATTCAATTGCTGTGTCGATGGGGGCACGTACAGTTGCCTGATGGCTCACAGCTGACAGTTGACAGCTTTAAAACGTTACCAGACCAAATTACGTATCACTACGCCGAACTAAATGATCTGCAAAAACATATGTTTAGCATCTGTCACTTTTGACAGTAAAAATTTAGGTATATACTTAAATGTTGACTGTCATAAGTCAGCAGTGAGCTGTCAGTGAGCACCAAATAAGCCATGGGGCTACTGTACATGGTGTCCTTGATGTATCCCTACAAAAAGAAGTTGCAGGGTGTTAGGTCGGTTGATCGTGGAGGCCAAAGCAACATTGACAAACCATCTTGCCCGGCATGGCCAATCCAACGTCTCGGTCCGACAAACATCCCAGTGGCAGTTACCATGCCCAGGCAAGAAATTGATGCCTTACTCTTTCCTTTCAATCCAGTACTGCTCTCCTACAGTTGACATCAACCTCACTACAGGCCTACAGTTTTGCAAAACTACGTTTGAATAACCCGATATATGGAGGGAGAGAGTAAAACAAATTAAGATAAAACAGCCTTGGTCCTCATGGACAGGATTCCAATCCTTATCTATCCGTCGTCAGCAGTTTATTATATTGAGAGTGTCACGTCTTAGACCATTTGCTATTGATGTGAAATATAATCAAATAAATATTTTACTAAATAATGTGAATACTAAATAAGACTAAACAAAGGAAATATAATTTATCTTTAAAAATAGGATCTACATTTCTTCGGTAACTTATCTTTGGACTAGAATTTGATATTTTAATTTCTAATATAAAAATAAATTATTGTATGATGAACATTTTTGATATAGCAATCAGGATTAATTTTTAAATTTTATGTTCCCCCAAACCCAAAAAAGATGGGTTTTAAAATTCTCTGTCTTTTTCTTTTTTGTCCTTTGGTTTATATGATATATATATATATATATATATGGTATGTATGTATACTAATCAACCTGAAGTTTGGTCGGATCCTCAACAGTTCAACCGTCAGCTATAGATAGATCTTAGGCAGCACTGAAGGGGCGTACTATAAAAATGAGGAGTGAGGCAGTTTCCCGTTGCTTTCCTCACTTAGCCAGAAAGTACTATCGCACATAAATCTGCCAAGCCCACATAAATGCACACACCAACTGACCCTACAAGTGACAACTTCATTCCATTCATCACAGGGACAGGCTGTATATTTAATATTATTACTATGCATAAACCTGAACGAAAATATATTGTTACTAGTATTGTTCATATCCCTGCCACCTTCATACTTATCAAAGATATACGTGATAATGGAACAGCTTAATTAACGTAACAATTATATTTATCCCAATACAGAAGATATAGTGCATTGTAACCACAAAATCTGGCAAGAGAAGAATCTGAAATAATATAGATTGTATTTGGGTATTGAACCAATTTCCATATTTCAATTGTATAATTATTTCGGATAGCTATAAAACAAATACGGAATGAAATCACTGCTTCACACTAAAATTAATATACATTAATAATAATGTCGAAACTAAATATAAATGTATAATTAGAGGTAGTCAATTATAGTTCTCATAAACGTGTATGTTAGTTCAAGTTTTATATTTGCTTTCATAGTTTCGTTCGGTGTAACCAAACTAAATATAAAATTGAAATATTGGATATTTTCACTTACTCTTCACAAAATATTTATTAATTAGATGTGAGCTTTGAGATGACAACTTGGAACAAAACTATTTAAAAATGCTACCTTACAAACAAGTTTATTAGAGTTTATATTCTTAAAAAGACTCCAACAGAATGTGTGACAGTATTACGATTAATCTGTACAAATATACCCAAAGGAAAACAAAAACTGCATTCTCTTGGCTTTTGGGTCGTTTCCAACTATCGAACAATCCACTAGCTATAGTAACAACGGCGTGTTCGACCGGTGGTACTTAACACCAAACCGGCTCTAAGGGTCAGGGAATACAGTTTAAAGCCCTGTAATTTGAAATGGATTTGGCTATCCCAAAAAATCTATTTTTGACTCAAGATGGTATAACCATAGCAATAAAATTGATTAAAATAGATTTAACTGTGTTTCTATTTTATTTAAATACAAAATTGCCATCCAACGATGGCGATAAGTGTAATAAGAGCTACTACACACATTATTGAGCGCTTGGAACAAGTATAAATCCTATCCAGTCTGGTTTGCCGGTAATCGATTGTCCAAGGATCCAAATTCTGGCTGGATATAATGAGAGTGGTTTTGACTTACAAATGATCGTACGTTGACTTTAAACTTTATCGTATTCATCCCTACCACATTCTCATTGTTACACCCTCTCTACGTCTCATAATACTACCCCGACCAGTAAAAGGTAATAATAGGGAGAGGATGTAAATTGACATACAAGATAAATGGGAATTATAAAAATATGTAAATTCAACAATGAGTAGTTTATTCAATTAAATGACAAGAGCGCAGTTAACAGTACATGGTCTCATTATATCATGAGTACAGTTGGAAATTATGCTTTATGGCAATAACTTTATATCAATAAAGTTGCGCAAGTGTTTAACAAAAGAAAACATGAAATCCATCATAATATTGATGGTCCAGTCTATAAGAGACAATACCACAGTGTATAGATATTTAAATGCGATACAATGTTATAAGGGCCTAATGGGCACCTTAATATGGTTTCAAAGGTTTAGTAATTCGCAGAAAACGATATCATAAATACAAAGTAATTTAAATTTAACAACAACACAACAGTGTTTACAACACGTGAGGGTTTGACTCTCAGACCTAAGACAAACTCCCCACGGGACTATCAGATCTGACTGAGAATATGGGACAAACTGTTCCCTCAAATATCAAACCATTAGCTGTTCAAACAGAACTTACGTTACAAAAGATTAAAGTTATCCTAATTCAAATTCCCATAAAAATTACGTCACGTTACGTTAAATTCAAACAAAAATTTTAATACGAAAAGTTACTTAAAAAAATGTGGGGGGGAGACTACAATTCCAAACAATTTAGTATTTAACATGTCAACTTCTAAACAGCACATAACTGAGAATATTTACGAGAATAAATATATAAGTACAAGTCCAGCGCCCGAGCGGCGACATTTTAATCATAGAGTGATTAAATTATAAATACGTTAGATTTTGAAAAAGAATATGATACGCAAAAAGTTTATAGTCTATACGGAAGTTAGAGTTCATAACTACAATTGTCTAAGCGACGATTTCGATACATTTTACAAGTATTTCTCCGCCCATTGTTCAGCTCCAAGACAATGGTCTGTAGTCGATCGTCGATCGTAGGATAGTCAATCATGGCAAGCTTGCGCGGCCACTATATAGCGATTTCATTGTTCTGGAAGCAAGGTGGGGGGATACATAACACACGCATGGTGACGTCAACGATGCCTGTAAAAAGTCACGTAGGTCCTTGTTGATAGTTCTCACTCCATCGGAATATTAGCAACATTCCAATCACCCGATGTTTTGAAGGAGGTTCCTCTAGTATCCGCCAGAGGTCGGAAACATAGTTGTCTTCTAGTCGATGTTGATAGTTCTTGGCTCATTTCACGCTAGTACATTCGGAGTGCCGGGACGCGTTGTTGATACACCGGCCTTTCCTGCCCCAGTCACCGGTCTTGGGTTCCCGTGCGTCGTCCAGCCTAGCAGGATTCTATTGAAAGCAGATTCATATGGTAAGAACTCGGACAGATTATTGATTACATTGGTTTGGATTGAGTAGTGAAACATATTGTCCAGCATGGTTATATTATGTCTTCTTAGCCTACAAGAACTACAACAGCGAACAATACTATTGTAGGGATCCTAAATTTAATTGAATTTATTGGAGCGGGTAGTATGAATTGATGCGATACATCCATTTACGTCCGTAGTGGGCGTGGTCCAATTGGAACATTATACATCGTAATGTTACATCATAATTAAAATTCTTATAGTCTAAATGCTAATGAAAGACAATATGAAAAACATAATTAAAAAGGTTTATTTCTAACTTTATTATTACATTAATAACAAATATATTAATTACTTAAAACTCCTACCTAAACTAAGAATAAACTCAGATAGTCTAATTTTTTAAATCCTTTTTGATACATGCTTTTTTCAAAATTAAAATATATTATTAATTGTTTGAATACATTAGAAGTGAATGCAAGTGATCTGTGGATATCATGAAGTAGTAGTATCAGGGGGGGGGGATTAAATGGTTCATAAATGTGCACTATATTGTAAAATTAATTCTTAGATTAACATTAAAGTGAGTTCGTAAATAAACTAAAACTTAAATATAAGCATAGTTATAAAAATGTATTTTTATCAAGGTGTATTTCCACATAGAGAACAATATTATTAGATAGCATAACTATCTTAAATAAATGGCTACCTTTTTGATAAAAAGCTCAGTTTTTAAAGATAGGAAATTTATTCCTTTTCCATCTTAAAACTTAACAAACCATGCAATTAAAAGTTTTTATCCTCTGTACGCATTTTAGCCATCGGCTAAGATTTACTCCACTAAGATAAATTAGTTTTGTACTTCCACCCCTTATTTTCATATTTCCTCCGTACTCTTCTCTTTCTCACTCTTATTAAATTTACTTTAGGTCCTCTTTTTTTTTAAAATATATTTTGTTCAAATTGCGCACCAAACACAGACATTCAGAATGTTTGACCCACTGGGCGGAAGAGTAGAGGGGAGTTTGAGCTCATTTTCTTCGGATCGATGTGGAATGCCAGTGACAGTGACCAAGTTGGGCCACGGGCGTCTACTGCTAGGCAGAACCAAACCCTCTCCACCTTGAACCAGGAGGTTGGGTTCCTTGACGACCACCACGCATGCGCATAACATAAAATCAAACACTCCTCCAGAGCATAAATAGATTTGTTGGTGCTAATATTCAATCAATGTTTGTATTGTTCGCATGGGCCTCATTACTATGAATATAGTTATTTAACGTAAAAAAAGAAACAAAATGGTGATTTCTAAACTAATTTTTATGGGTTTGAATATAACATGCTATATGATCCCTAAAACTACTGCACAAACCAAATATGTATAAAAGTAACTGCGCATCTTAAGGTGGGAAATTAGGAAACGCGATAAAAGGCCAAAATAATTAAAATATCGGTCCAGTATAAAAATAGAGTTTAAATTTCTTGAGTATAGTAGGAGTATAGTATTATCATTCATTATAGAAGAAACTTTTTAAATGAAGAGAATAATCTGTCATTAAATTCAAGGACATCCTTGACAGTTATTCAAGTAATGTTGAGGTCACCATGTGAATAAATTTAAATACTATATTTGTGCCGAAGCAATATTTGATTTATTTTGACCAAAAACATGATATGATATAAAAACTTGAAAAAACACTTACATTTTCTTGCTTTCCCTACATTCCCAGCTTGATGAAAATTTCTAGGCACGCCAGTGGTCTTTAACATCGATTGATCTAATCTTGATAGTCGAGTGTACTGTTTAGTTGTACTCGTTGAGTAAAGAATCTATCACCTAGATCCATCTAAACGAACCTTTATTCGTAAGTCTTGTCCACGTTATATTCTTGAGCGTTTTAATGATTCGTTCGACTAAACTGACTTTATCATCACTTTACGTACACTTATGATCGCACAATTTTACTTTACATGAGAGCTTTGAAATCCACGTTGTAAATCTCTTGTTATTATCGGTCAGTAAATGACGCTCAGGAAGCAATACGTCAGTGGTAACTTTCTTCCCTGTCTTTGTTTTAACAGGAATTAATTGCCCTAATTGGTGACCTGGCGGTCTAGGGGTAAGGTGTCAGACTTCTGTGCTAGCGGCCGGGGTTCAATCTCAGGTCCCGGCAGAAATTTATCTGATTACCAAACCCTTCCTTCACCTCTGACAAGACATCTTGTAAATGTGAGGAATGCCAGGCTTCCACCGTGGTTCGGATTCCACGTTAAACTGTAGGTCCTCCATTTCATCTCACAATCACCCTACCAATTTACACATTAGCGTAAGTGCGTATAACCCAAACGGGTTGTAATACGCGGTGCTAATAATAATAATAATAATAATAATAATAATAATAATAATAATTGCCCAAACACGTTTAGAATACACGTCAATGACTGTAAGAAGGTACTTCTATCTCTTATTTTATCTGGAGTAGGGTATTATCGCCGACAGATCAGTTATAACAACTTGTTTAACGCCCTCACACTTGTATGTCTTCTAATGAAACGTTGTCTTACGGGAAGATGAAATCAAAGCTCAATCTCCCTCTTGACTACAGATGATGATTATAATATAAATCTGGACTGTATGAATAACTCAAGTGTTGATAGCAAAAAAACATATTATCCAAAATTGAAAAATTTTCAGGAAATGAAATTAAACTCTGTCTCAAATTTATCATAGAATTGAGAAGAACATTTAAAAAAAACTATACATATGTATCCGAGCACTCTTGGCTATCAATTTCAATAAGAAATATCAACTCGTTTGTTAGAAAATAAATAAATTTATATTGGCCTAATCAATTCTTTTTTTTAAATTTTGGTTTTATTGAAACATTATCATAAAGGAGTGTAGTATCAAATGCAATAAAATTGATTAACACATTAAAAAAACCAAGCGACACATACATTCAACAGGAAACTCGCAAGAAGCGTTAGTGTTTATATTAGGTTTGGTTAGGTGGTAGGGTGCTGCAATAAAATGAAAGTCAAAAATATAAAAGTGCACATGACTTTTTAATCCTTTTAGTTAAAAAAACACAAAAAAACACGAAAAAAATAATATTTGGCACTGCCTCATCTCCTGTTAAATTCTTGTATATAATAGAATTTTTATTATGTTCAATTAAAAAAATGTGACAGTAAAACAATCGAAATTTTTATAAAATAGTAGCAGTGCATTTATAAACTTGAATTTTTTAAATCTGAAAACATTTGTGTTTATAGAAAAACTTTAATATAGTTTTAGATGTTTTGAAAATTTTGTATGTCATTTTTCTCTAAAAAGATACTTTTTTTTTGTTTTTGGATAACATTCACGGTGAAATTCTACAACTTGAAGAAGAAACCTTTTTTTGTTCTTCTTGTTTCGTAAATGAAGAATTAAAGTCTGTAGCCAAGCAATGCCAATCTCAGCAGTCATTTACAATCTTAAGACTGCGTGCAACTTTGCATTTGATTTCAAATGAATGAGTATTAATCCATTTTTCTATATCTGTATTCAGGAATGAAAAATCTAGCTTCAAGGTTTCAAAAAGTAATGAGATGCTGGAGCAGTAAATTTTTGTGTACAACCCGAACGGTTAGTATACGATGATGCTAAATAAAATACAATGTTGTTGATCTTTATCACTAATATATTCTTATCCATTGTACCTGGTTGATATATTTCTTTCTAAATTTGGTACGTGTTTCAGTTGTTCTACCATTTTTCATTTTGTTTTGATCGTTACTAAGAAAATAATCCATTTGTCACCAGTTCTTCACTAAACTACCACATATGACGATATATTGCTGCTATTCCATTTTTTGTGCATTAATTATGAGTTTCCTTATAGTTTTTCAAAGCCTTAATAAAGCGTAAATCATTAGCTGTAACATCACACGAAATTGGAAAGTATTATATCACAGGGTATAAATAAATAAAGCAAGTGATTTATTGAATTTTATATTAATATTTTGAGGTGAATGTTACAATGATGAGGCACTTCAGGTCTCCTCTAGCATTTAAAAGAAGGTACACCAATCATTCACATATAACCACGCCTGAGGCAGTTCTGAAAAGCATCCAATTAATTTCATATTTTTCAGGGATGGTGTACTTATCAAAAGGAATTAAAAAATCACGAGCACTTCATGTGTGCTAGAAACTAATTTTTGTCATATATTCTTGAAGCACCCTATTAGGTAGTATTTTTCATAAAAGAAAAAGAAATTACATATGTTTTCATTGATTTCTTACCAAAGTATTATATTACATAATATAGATTGTTTAACAATGTCAGTTATTTTTATTGATCTTCTTTCAGTCTCTTTATAAACTTTCACTTTATTCATCACAACCACTACTGTTGTCGTCCTCGTCAAATTCAACGTCATTGTATATGTTGTTTTAACTAGTCTCTTCATATTCTAAGGCAATAACTTCCTCGTAGAAGGTTTGATTTGTAGTATTTTTCAAGTACTCTATAATTTTGTCGAGATCTTATTCTTTGGCAGGCATTATTCCTGGGTTGTGCCTTGTACAATTTAGGCATATCCAAATAAGGTTTGAGTGGTCCCGAGATCTTACAATATGGGTCACCCATGGTCCATAATATGTATGTTTGATCCTCACAATGTGGTCTTCTTTTGATACCTGCTTCACTCTTGCCTCTTTTAGATTAAATGTAGGATTAGGCGTTTAAAAAAAAGTGGATCGGTAGCAGCTTTCATGCCGTGAAGTCATCAAATCTCATAATACAAAGAGAGAATAGACTTTATTCTTCCTTAAATTACGGACGGTATCATCCCACTCATAGGGCAGTTCTGCTGCTTTTGTGATATTTTTCTTGTGGAACAATTAAGGAAAAATATTGAAATTTTGGCATGTAAGTGTGACCTCTAAATAGGAAGAAATAATTTACTAGGTCTAAAAGTCTTAAACGACTATCAAATAATAACCGTGATATCAACAATAAATTTGCATAATATTAATATAATTTTCAATGTATTTTTAAAGTTATAATCATAAACAACAACTACTTACAAAATTCAGTTTTCTATTTCGTACACTGCAATACTTTAGTAACATTGTGTTAAATGATATTTTCTTTGTAATTCTTTATGGTATACGATATTTTTTGTTTGATTACCCGGTGCGTAAACAAACAAAGCTGTTGGTTTTCCAACACGGGAAGAAGCAACATACAATTGGCCATGCGAGAAACATGGGTTTTCAAGATTAATGCCGCAAACACTGAATGACTGCCCCTGGGATCTATTCATGGTCATAGCGAAAGCAAGCCACACTGGAAACTCCAGTCATTTCAATTCAAATGGTATGTAAGTCGGAATCATTGGGATGCGTGGTATCAAAACGACTTCTCCTTTATACTTTCCCTTAAGAATGGTTACTTCGATCACGTTGTTCAGTAATTTTTTCACCACTAGCCGTGAACCGTTACAAAGACGTGGTTGGTTGATATTTCGCAACATTAAGATCACCGATCCGACCTTTAATTGAAGATTGTGAGGCGGCAATCCTGGCAAATCCAGTGAGCTCAAAAATTCGGGTGGATAGTTGACGACACCATCTTGGTTAGTAGCGGAATCAACTGATTTGTCTGTCCTCAATTCACCGGCAATTTCATTTTGTATTTTGAAATTTAATTTACTTACACCCATGTTTTTGGCAGCCAATATAGCTCATTCGCTCAACCAAATATGATCTCTATAATTTTGAGCAACGTTTGGGAACACATTTTATTTGAGTTCGGTTTTTGATTCAGTAAACTGACAAAAACTGTCAGGGAAGGTAACGCAGCCAGTCAAAACGTCTAAAGCGAAGTTGCCATTATTTATGTCAATGAGTTGTTTTTGAAAATATTTCTCCAGATCGATCATTTTGCAACTCGACACGCACATTCTTGCTTAAATCTAGTATCTTTACGTGTTTCCACAAAACGGAGGACTTTAAACATGCATTAAGTTCATCAGCTGGCGTTGACCATGGAATCACTGGCAATGTTTGACGAAAATCTCCTGCTAACAAAATCATCGTAACACCAAATCGGTTTTGATTGTTCCGCAGATCTTGCATGGTTCGGTCTAATTTCTCCAAAGACTTTTTATGTGCCATCGTGCATTCATCCCACACTATCAATTTACATTGCTGCAAAACCTTTGCCATTGCAGAGTTCTTTGAAATGTGGCAGATCGCAATTTTGTTGCTTTGCATATTAATTGGCAATTTTAACGGTGAATGGGCTGTTCAACCTCCTTCCAACAATGTAGCTGCAATGCCTGATAAATAAATTGCTAGTGCAATTTCATTGTGTGAGCGAATTGTTGCTAAAATAAATTAAATCAAAAAAGATTTTCATGTATTACCGGGAGCGTCCAAGAAGTAGATCCCTCCAGTGCCATCATGTACAACTTTCATAAGAGTATCAAATACATACTTTTGTTGTTGGTTCAACAGCGGAAGATTTATTCGAACTGATTCTCTTAAAGCATATAGATCGTACAATTTTTCGCGTTTCAACTCTTGATTAAAAGCGTCGTGCATCAGATGATTGGGCGCGGCTATGCCTAATTGAGATAATACTTTGTTTTACAATATTAAGAACATGTCTTCAATTGATCTTAACGTCTCGTTGTAAATTTCTTCACTGACTTATAAATTTGGATTTCCTGTTCTAATGCGCATTTTATGCTAGATATCGTCACACACATCATATTTGTATTTTATCGATAAATCAATTGGTTTTGATGGGAAGCATTTGATGAGAATGTGAAGAAATTATAGCATCATTGAGAGTTTTATCCCAATGAGCGTCATTTTCTAACAGTTGCAAACGTTGACAGGCTTCTCTGTAAGAGCTACACAATTCACCATTAACAGTTCATAAATGTTGGAATGATGTTAGGCCTCGAACAATGACTAATAGCAATCGCAAATAAAACACTCATCGTTGCTTGGATGGACTGAATAAATTAGACCTATTGCATTGGTGGAATATACTTTTGGGTAACTTGGAACTGTTTTTCCTTGTTTTGGTCGTTGAAATTTCTTTGAGGATTGATTCCAAGTATAATATTTTGGCATTTCGGAGTATAGAAGTGTTCGGGTGAGATCATCATTCTCACACATTTAAAAAAAACTGGTAAAAATTGTATATGGTGGTTGAACAACACTTAATGCGTTCTGTGCCGTGAAATATACTCTTTGGCCATTTTCTAAGTGTATGGCTAAATGAACAACGGTGGGGTGTCATTCATGAATGGGAAAAGATAAAAATGCGTGAAATTGCTTCCATACTGCTAACATACCGGCCCATTTGGTATTGGGTAACTTCTTCATTGGAATTCTCTGCACCAATTCCTATCACAGCCATGTCACCTACTTTGGTTACATATTTACAAACGTATTTGATAGATTTCACGAGGTGGCAAGATTAAACATTGATGTGAGCCTTGAAAGTCTTTGATAGGATCAGTGAATATGGAACAATCCAACGATAACCAATTTCAATGTCTTGTTGATTTACTTTGACAATTGTTAATCTTCCGTTGTCTGCAGTCGTTCGGCGACGATACAGTGGATAAACATCATTTCCGGTATTTGTTTCTGTTTATTAAGTGTTCCACAGGGACCATGAATCATGTTTCGAATAACTACTTCATGCAAGCCTGGATCTACTTGTACATCAGAGATTTCAGCTGATATCAATTCATCAACTTCATTTGGTCTAATTTTCTCAACCAACCAAATCAGAATATGTGCATGAGGCAATCCACGTTTCTGCCACTCCACAGAATACATCCAGCAGCGCGTCTTGCCAAACACGCTATGTTTCACAATGAAATCCATTAAAGATTTCAAATTTTGTTTGACGACTCTTGCCATAATATCATGGCGATCAATGGGTGATTGACCAGAGAATAACTCAAATTTGATTTCTATCCAATGCGGATTGCACGTGAATGTGATAGATAAATCTGCTGTGCCATAATGACGAACATACGACATGGCATCTTGAGCATATTCATGCATATGTAGAATTGTCATTCATCCGACATTCTCTAAATTTCCATCAGTATTAAGCGCATCTCGAAGGTGAATATACTCTTGAGAACGGAGTTTGGTCTGGTTAAACCTGATGAATGTCAATCGCTCTGTTTCAATTTTGACATACATATCAACAGCATATTGGTGAAATAATCGCTGATATCTCAATATGTGATTGTCTTCATTTTCATGAACCATCAGGCGGTATGAATAATAGTTCATTGAACTGACCTTTTGGTTGGTTTCGGCACCTGTAAATAGATTATTGGTTTAATGACAGTGATTGAACTTACATATAATACATATAGTAGCTGATACAAAATCTCTATTGCTAAACCAAATTTTTAATTACCGGTAAGTGGATTTATCATATTGATTGAAAAGTGATAACCATCTTCACCTTGCCAAAATATGATGGGATATTGTAGCGCATCATATGAGCGGCGTGTTTCATACACACGCTGTCACTGATCATTCCAGCGATGTAAAACAATATCACAGGCTTCCAAATTTTCTCCAACTATAACAATGGAAACTTCATCAATTGTTGGTGCATTGAAACGTCTTGCATGTTGGCCCACATAAGTTTTATAAGCTCTGATTTAAATTTTGCTAGTATCATATGGTATGAAATCCAGTGCAGTTTTGAACAATGTAATCAAGTGATTGTGTTAATGAAAGAAAGTTTGTAATTTTTCTACAATAGACCTCTTTATTTAACTGTTATGTGCACAACGCAGATAAATTTCTTGTGTTGAATTGCCCATGAAATCAATTTGCAGGAATTTGTAGTCGCCATCTGACACCGGTAACAGTGAACCTGCTCGGTGATATATTTGGCCTTCTATCTGTGAGTTAAAAAGACAGGTTTATTACTTTTATTACAAAAACTATAAATAAAATAAATAAAGCAATACGGGGGATAAGTCTGTTTGTTATATATTACCTTGAAAGTTTGCATAAAATTGTCCCGAACTACATTTGTTGCCCCAAATGAAGTAATTTGGAAGCAGTTGTTATATTTTTGGATATTAGTAAGGAAATGTATGGAATCCGTTCCTGTTCCTGAAACCAATGAGTACAATGGCTCTGGTGGCGGAACCAATGGCACTAATTTCCCTTTGCCATTTGCGCAACACAATCCAGCGGCTTCACTTTTGTATTTCAATGCCTTACAATGTGGGCAAACTGAGTTCAGAGATCGAATAGCAAGCAACGCATTGGTAGACACTGTAGTCAATTGAAACATCGTAACTGAAAGCAGCTCGTTTCAAATCTGCAAGATTATTATCTGAATGACGTGCTGCACGGGTTTGTGATATCCGAATCCTTTCAATTTCATTTCGCTTTTCACGTTGCTGTGCAGTCCGATTAAAGTGAAAATTAGCTTGATTTCTATAATTTCGAGATCTTCGACCAAAATTGCTCCGCCCGCGTTTTATAGACGGCATGAGTCTTGAACTGAGTATAAATGGAAATACACACAAAATAAACCAATCAACAAAAGATAAATCGAGGAACTTGTTTGTCGATTGAGAAGCGAAGATTTAAAAACAACCAAGAAAATAACACGCACTAATTGAGAATTTACTGAAAAACTGTCAAAGTCAAACTGTACATCGTAGAAAGAGAGAGTGTCAAATCTAAGGATGCATTCAAGTATTTTATATTAATTTTAAGGTTACATTCATAATTTTAAAGTTACTAATTAAGTTTCAAATGTTTTTTTCTTTATATCATGATTTGGTACTCTTTTGTTTTATTTGGATAAAACGAAACTGTAAGTAAATGAATCGAGAGTCGATTTTAGGGTGTCTGAGATTGATTCACTTAATCGATTCATTGTTCAAATAGATCTTTATGACCCCCAAAAATCGATTCATTGATTAATCTATTTCAGATCGCCATCCCTAGAATTGTCAGCTAGGAACAGTTTGAATGGTAAAAAGAAAAATGTTGTTTTTACGTTTTTCAGTGAAATTTTTTCAACTTTTATTTTCATAAAAACCTTCCTCGGGCTTCATCGAATATTAGAAAAAAAAATACGAATTTTTCCAGCCGTTCTAGAGTTTTGTACTTAGCAACACATTTAGCCATTCATTTTTATTTATATAGATTCTCCTTTTTAATTTATTGTTTTGCAAACTTGTGTGCATTTTTATGTATTTGAAATATCAATTTAATTTTGAAAACTACAAATATGTTTTATGTTACACACTTTTTTTTACAAACC
Organism: Timema shepardi; assembly: GCA_902151425.1. NCBI lineage: Eukaryota > Metazoa > Arthropoda > Insecta > Phasmatodea > Timematidae > Timema > Timema shepardi. Next base: position 219,458 of record CABFVX010000390.1, read on the forward strand.
CTGTGCATATTTATTAATTTATTTTAAACAAATATTATTTAAGCAAAGTATTTTTTTTTGCCACTACATGAACGTCATTGTTCAAAAATAGATGTATTTATTTGACCATTACATTATAATTTTTCAGATAACTAGACATTCTTTTGTGACTAAATAGTGGGGACTAGGGAAGAGACTTATTTCAAATAATGGTTAAGGGAGAAATCATCTCACATGCATGATTTACTAGCAGGCTAATCCATTCTTTGTACTATATCCAATTAGTCGAATTAGGACGTTCAACATCCGGCTGCTAGCATTTATATAATTCCTCCTTGCACAATAACAAGCTAGCTATGGCAATCCCAATTTAAACTTCCCGCTCAGCTTTCACTCATAAATTTGAAATTTTAACACTTATTTGATATTCTAGAGTGATCCCCTTACCTTCTTCCCAAATTTCAATTTTCTACCGAAGTTAAAACGTCTTTTTTAATTTTAACTCTTTCCCACAAGTCCTGGAACCCTATTTTGAAATTCTTATTTTCGTAAATTTTCCTTGTTAATTGAGGTTGTCATTCTAAAGATCTTCAAGATCTCAATATTTCATCTTATCTCGAAGGGGCTTGGATTTTTCTGAGCACACACCTAAACTCACTTTATATATATACTGTTTGCATGAAGTACAGCTTTGCCCGGAAGAAGAGAAAAGTTTTGAGTAACTAAAAAGAGTAAAAAGTGTAGAAATTAAATCAATTTAATTTTTAAAGGTCATAATAAGATTTTTTTTTAAATGTTTAAGTGTATAAAAGGGGTACTAAGGGAACAGTGACGGACAGACTGACGGACAGACAAACAGAATTGCGAGAACTATGTTTTTGGTTACAAGGGGTCATGAAACGTTGACATTTATCGAAATCTTGAGTTAGATTATTTTGACAATCACAATACTACTAGATATAGTACGTTCATTGTATTTATTTTGTTTTTTTTTAAACAGTAAATAAGGTAGTTTTAATTCAATATTTATCTGGCTGTGACCTTGCACACAATATATCGAATCTAGTATGAATTTGCTTTTTTTCAATAGGAAATTCAGGGGTTATTTTAATGTGTATAGCATTTATCTCTTTTGAAATATAAATCGTAAACCTGGTTTTAAAAGGTATCTTATGCACTCGACACATCTTTAATGTTCTTTATTTTAACAATCACATATTAATGTATTTATTAAAATAGTATTTAGTCTTGGGGGAGAACAATTCCCAATTTTCCTTCTCTTGGTTGTGTCACTGGCATATATATATATATATATATATAGGGTCATTTTTTATTTATATGCCCAAGAAAGAACAAAGAGAGAAATTCTGTATTAATCTTTTTTTGGTGGTATAGTTTCAATTTGAGGAAACACTTAAATTTTCTGTGTAAATAGGCTGCTATTTACAAATTATCAGAACTATATTATATCTACTTAAATAACTGAAAATTTTGTTTTTGCTAAGAAACATTCTTGACAGTATATTTATTGTGATAAATTAATGGAAAAATATCACTTTATAAACAATTTTAATTGAATTAAAATGAATAGTACAACACAATCTTACATACTTTATCATATAGAAATTAGCCAAATGTTGGTTTACTTCCATTGTATATTACAATTAGGAATAAAATTTTCATAAATTTGTCGTCACTAGCCTATAAGTGAATGTCTGTGCGGTACGCTGTACCATTTATTTATTTTTTCAAACCTCTAAATACTTTAAGCAAGATTGATCCTGCTAATTTTAAAGTATTGTGTTGCGAGTAAAGACAGGCCTACTTTGATGAGTTTTGTTTAACTCTTTATATTAATTGTATAAAGCCGACAATAACCGAACTCAATTAAGTATATACATTAATTTGGACACCCTTCACTTATAAATTGTAGGGAGGAGGAAGATCCCAACCCAAACATGTTTGTGTCCTTGTATATGTGTGCATGTGTGTTCAAATATCATACACACACACACACAAGTACGATTCTAGAATTATTTTTTTAAATTGTTTAACTTTGTATGAATTCAAACCATTCTATTCTCAATTTATAACTCTTATCTCAGGCTTGGAAAAAAATCCTGGGCTATTTAAAAAATAAGTTGGGCTATATTAGGTTTGTTGTGGCGTGATTAAAGATATTATGTATGTTATCTGATTTAACCAATAATTCTAACATTAATTAGTGCCTAGACTGTTACTTTACAAAGAAAATAACGTCTAGGCCTGAGGCCTAAGGAATTACAAACAATAGACACTGGTTAACCAATTTCAAAATAGAGCTTTCATGCAATCATTTTAGTAAAATTTGGTTCTTAGAAAATAATGTTTTAAATTTAAATTGTATGTGTATTCTTTAAAATATTCAATGACATTAGTTTGATATAGTCCTATGATAGTATGTTTAATTAAATTTCCAATATATCTACTACATTTTTATTTAAAGTAATTAATCATATTTTAAATATTAAAAGGGAACTTATTTCAAAAATTAATTAGACAATTGCTTTGTATTAAAAATATAAGTGTTTTTTGTTTTGTATTTAATTGGGTAGTTTTAATAAAAATCATGTGGGTTTTTGGGCTGGATAGAATTATAACAACCCTGTCATAGCTAACTCTACTTGCTTTAATTATATGCGATTGTAACAGAGCTATTGCATCCATTTTATTTACCTTTAGATTTCTATCTTTATTGTTACTTATATGGTTGACGTGACTTGATATAAAATATATTTAGTTTTATTTTAATCATACTTTTTAAATTACACTTTTACATACCGTTGTTTGATACTTTCAAACAATAGGAAACCCTAAAAACAACATTATTCAATCATTCAAGGAAATCGTATAGCGTTAGATTTCATTTCAACATTTATTAATAACTAATTTCCAATACTTAAGTTAAATATTTTTGAAGATAAGACACTTTACAAAGATTATTGTTTATTAATAAATAAAGACGTGTCTAGTTTGTCATCTGTTTTATTTATAGTTCTTTCCCTAACGCTAAAGGATTGGACTTTGTAAATACTATGGGTATTAAACACACATGGAAATGTATTAACTTTTTCAACATTGTTTTGTAAATTATTGTAAAATAATACTTATTATAATTTATATTTTTATTGTCTTTAGGTTGAGTATACTTTAATTTTGATCGTAAGAAGAGTAAATTACAGTCACAAACGTTAGTAAAACTACATTGATGTATTCATAACTCAAGTAATGTGATTTACATCTTTAACTTTCTATAGCTATTATAAATAGGCCTACCTCAGGGCAATATCTCACTATAAATCCGTTTCATCTTAATTGGCGCCATATTCTGGGTCAAATATCAACACATAAAATTCAATAACGTTTTAATATTTAGGCGTTCATAGATAAATGCTACTAATTTATAGGCCCAAACTATTTGTTTAAAACAAATTGTGTAAAATGAATATTAAATTAAAATCTAACAATTTTGATTTCAAAAAGGTTAAGATCAATGGTACAAATTTGGAAGAAAAAAAACACAAATACGATTGTGCATTCTATTTTAGAAATATTTTACTTTTGGTAAAGTATCAAACTTGACAGTAGACATGTCAAAGTAAACCTGTAATCACTTGAAATATATATATAAAAAAAGCAATATTTATAATTAATTATAAATTTTAAGCAACGTTAATGTTGTGTTTAGAATTATTTGTACTTTCTAAAACCCGCCTCGGTGGCGTAGTTGGCTAACGCGCTTATCGTGTGGAGCTGCTCGACTGCTGAAGATGGGGAGATCGAGGTTCGAATCTCGGTCGGGTGAACTGGGGGTGGTTTTTCCTAAATGGTTTTCCACTCTCCCTCCACGCATTCCTAATCCATTAGCGTAATTAGTACTTAAGGCGTATAACCCGAACGGGTAGTAAGACGTGGTGCTAAATATTATTATTATTATTGTTGTACTTTCTAAATAAGCATGTAGGTTTGTGGTTAGTTATAGCTAAGCAATTTAAATATATGGCGAAATTTATAAAATAAAAATATATATTTCATATTTGTTAAATTAAATTCAATACTTTAATGAATAATGCCTTACTAATTCCGTAACCACCCCAAAATTGTTTCTTTATCTTTGATACTTACCTATTGTCATTAGTCATCATATTATGTTCAGTATGGATTACATTAGGAGAAGTTGATACTCTTTTCTTTTACGTGAAGTTAGCAAGTAGTTAGAATTACTATCCTCAAGAAAAAAGGAAAGAGATTTCAGGTGGTTCTGAGAAACTAATAAGCTGTAGCTCATTTCCAAAGTTTCACATCCTCACCCAACTCTCTCTCTCTCTCTCTCTTCTCAGTTGTTCACAACCCTAGGACTGCTGAGACCTTTTAAGGCAGAAACTACCTAACTAGCAGTTACGGATTGCCTTTAAATTTGAAGATCATTTCAAAGATATTTGCAAGGAAACCTTATTCTTAATGAATACAATAAAATTAAAAGTCAAGATGGAATCCAGTCTTACTAAAGGACGTCATTATATATAGTATCTCTATGGCTTCTTTGGTGCTGACTGACAGCTCACATCTGACAGATGACAGTCAACATTTAGGTATATACCTAAATTTAGACTGCCAGAAGGGACAGCTACTTAACACATATTTTTGCAGATCATATGGTTCGGCGTAGGGATACGTAAATTGGTCTGGTAACTTTTTAAAGCTGTCAGTAAGCACTAAAGAAGCCATGGGGCTACTTGCAACCCGTGAAACCTTTAGCCCTAAATATCTCCAGAAGAAATAATTGGCAACGGGTTATAAAGATTGGCATTTATAAAAATACAAAAAGTTACAAACAAGCAATAGAAGAGCGGTGTTCTTGAAAGGAGCAGATATTGTCCCAGTCAAGGCTAGGACTAGAATTCATGAGTAACACAACATAATCTAAAAATGACAAAGAATTCAAATAGCGTTCAAAAGGGAACAACCGACTCGCATAAACATTAATTACTACATAATATAATAAGAACCGTAACTTTCCAGATAAGAAGGCCCAATAGAAGCATAACAATACTAATGTTATGGGTTTAAATTAAACAACAATTGTTTGATCTACTTTCGACCTTAATTTAAATCAAGTTTATATTATGACATGCTACCTCACTAGCATCTAGCAAGCAATATATCGGAATAGAGACAAGTTAAGTTACAGTACATTATCATAATAGAGGCCAGGATATAAGATTCAAATTACCTAATACGGCGAGTGATTACCAAAAAGCGTCACCAAGTGGCATTCGAAAAATTTAATGTCAACTCTTCAAAATTACCAAAAAATGGATAAATGAGATGGCCAAAGCCTATCATGTAAAACATTTATGACAAAATATAATCTTGCTGTCAATCGGAAAACTATCCACTTAAACATTTATATTATTAAAGTGACATCAAAAGATAATAGGGACGTCAAGTGTTCATCACACTTAATTTATAATGAATTATAAACAGGCCATTTATTGACATAGTGACGGCAGAATTATAAACAGGCGGGCGATTAGTGGCTTCGGTACAAGTTACAAAATATGACCTTTAAACGACTAATTAAATATAAAAAGGTCAAAGTTACTTTGAAAAAGATGAAGTGGATGGCAAGAGTCCATCGTGTTAATTTTGTTATTTAAACCAGCCGTTTGGTGGCTAGTAAGCAATTTCAAAATATTTACGTAGCAAATGTTAATAGAAAAACAAAAAGATTCATAATCCCAAAGAGAATTAATCAGCAATTTAAATAAATATTCAAGTCCAAAACGATAATTTAGAAAGAACATTAAGATTTTAAGCTGAAAGAGAATTTTGAAAACATTTCAGAGTACATCTGTTGCAGATAGCGCTGCTTACCTATGCTGAAGCCGGTGGTATAATGAGTAACCTCACAGGAGAAACAAGCCAACACTCTAAATAACGTAAACACGTGACCTCTAAAATCTTTGAAAGGAACGCAAACGAGGTGGAACAAAGGAAAAGGAGTGGGGTCGATGGACTGTTGGAACATCTTGTGTTGATCCAGTACCTTGTAGAATCTGCTGGATAGCTCTACCATCTTCTCCATTAGTTTCTGGTCATGACGTTACTGGCATCATACGTAATCTTTACCGTTGCAGCTCTTTCCAGTTTAACGACGCATTGTAGGCTGGCAGCATGGAATGGGTTGGACGTGTAAACAGTTATACGGGTGGTGTCTCTTCATGGGTATTGGGCTTAGTTTTATATGTTAATCATATTTTATATAAGTGTAACATACCACACATGTTACACCCGAAGTAGATCAACACGTCACTAGGTCTACCATTAAGCACGTGCTCAATACCTTGGCCCTCACGCATAACCGGCCTAAGTAAATCAGTCGGGAGTGAGTGGAGGGCGAAATTCGGTCATGATATATCTAACTTCAGGGACCTCTTTTTCATGCCTCAAATAATCGATTCCTAAATGATCTATGCCTTAACTAAATTAATCTGATATGATTATCAGCATAAATAAATTATTCACATATTAAAAATCTTATGTTGAACTTAATTAAATTATTTTCCCCTTAAACAAATGATTCATAAATCCTTAAATAAATGATTTCCCTCTTAAATTATTTCCGTCTTAAATAAATGGTTCACGCCTTACACAAATAAGAGAACACCTATTCATGCCTTAAATAAATCATTTCTGCCATAAATAAACTATTCATGACGTAAATAAATAATTACCACATTAAATAAAGGATTCCCTCCTGAAACAAATGATTTCCAAACAATGTATGCCATAAATACATGATTCACGGCTTAATTAAATAATTCCCACCTTAAATAATTGATAAATTTATTAAATAAATGACTTCCTTCTTAAATAAATGATTTTCCCATCTTTGACTTACTTCAAGGACATTGATATTCATGTGTGCTAACGCCATACTAATTATTTCAGACAAGCCTCGAGTACTGATTCACTTCCTGGGATCGTTATTAAACTTATTTTTGTGAATCATAAAGAATTATGCCGGGGCCCACCAGGAAGCGCGCTATTTAACGACCGAGACACGTAAACGGAATGCTTAGCCCACGTCAACGGTATGTGAAATAGTTATTTTTAGCACCTCGTCTTACTGCCTGCACAGGTTAATGCCCATGTATTAGAACACTAATGAATTTGGGATTATAAAAGGTTAATTTAAAGGAAGTGTACCCGCATTTGTGGAGAGGGAGAGTGAAAAACCATTTAGGGAAAATCACCCTCAGTTAACCCGACCGTGATAGAACCCCGATTTCCCCATCTTCGGCAGTCTAGTCCAACACGAGATTAGTGCGATAGACCACGCGGCTACCAAAACGGGTAAGAATTAGTTAATCTACTTACAGTATAAGCCAGGCCTCCACCATGGTTTGGATTCCACGTTAAACTGTAGGTCCTCCATTTCATCTCACAATTACCCTACCATTACACATTAGCGTAAGTGCGTATAACCCGAACGGGTAGTAAGACGCGGTGCTAATAATAATAATAATACAAATATATAATATCAACCATTATATTAATCTTCGACAGACATCTTCAGAGGCAGATGGAAGGAAATCTCCACCAGATAAAGCTTAACTTTGGCATAAAATTTAAGAGAAACGTCCCCCTCCCCATTTGCTATTCTCCCACTTTTGTAAGAATATGATCAGTTTGACAACAGGCTCAGAGGATATGAGCTATTTAGCTACAGATCTCGCGAACATTAGGTAGGTAGCGGAATAAATATAAAAAAGTGCAGTCATTGGAGATGGCATTAGATATACATTTTATTTTTATAAATTATTTGTTTTTCACACTACTGATATATATCAGATATATTTAAGGTAGATATCACTACACAAAACGTTCATCACAGCTAGTGAAGGAATTTTTTTCCCCCCACAACAAAGAAAGTGAAAGATTGACAGCTGGCCCTTCTCCCCCACAAACACAAGACAAAGTAGTCTCTCCCTCCCTTTTATAGCTCTCGTTTGGATCATTTCCCTCCCCTGCCTGAAAACAGAGAGGCGGCAGAAGGGCGCACGAGTAATTTTACAGTTTTTATAGCATTACATTTGTTTGACCAAAATAAATAAAATATTTCTCCAGTAGCAATGTAAAGTTGAGTTTTATGCACATGCTAATATCAACAGTTCTTGAATATCTATCAAGGGTGTCCTGGAATATTGTCAAAACCTTTTTTCAATAAAGAAAAAATGTTTTGACAACGTTCCAGGACACCCTTGACAGATATTCAAGATCTGTTGATATCGGCATGTGCAGAAAGCTAAACTTTACATTGCTACTGGAGAAATATTTTATTTATTTTTGCCAACAAATTTATATTCTATAAAAACTGAAAAATACTTGCAATCCCTTCTGCCGCACCTTAAGCTCTAAAATGAGTTATATCGATCCAGTGCATTTCCAAGATAAAATACTATTAGTAGGGGATTATTATGCAAAGGGCCTTGGAATATGAAATGTACGTCTCTATACTGGAGCAGGGAAAACTAGTATATAGTGCTCTAGAATTAGACACTGAACGTGCAGGGAAAGAAACCCAAATGGCCATGCAAGTCTCAGTACTATAAAATCGATTAATTCACACTTAGAACATTCTTTAGTACCTGGTGCTGGAAGTTCACTTCCTTATATCAAGATAAAGAGAGTCCACACATCCGTAGAGAAGTAAGTCCGGCCTGCTGAAGGAGAAATAATACGGTGTACCAAAAGTAGATCGAAAGTCCGTCCACACTCGCTTGTATCTAACGGTGTCATATACACTTTTTAAAACTACCTGTGGCACAGAAGTATACAATTGATAATACTTTAGATACATTATGAAATTAATTTTTGTGAGTTTAGTTTTTATATAGGAGTTATTTTAAGCCATTCATTATCTATTCAGTGTGGAATTTTTCTATTTTACAATATTTGTGAAATTATTGGATTCTGCGTTTACGTGTGTCTGGAATTTCATCTAAATTCTTCAAATACCTTTAAAAATTAAACTTGTTAAATAATTGACAGACCTCTATTTTAATTACAAAACCCATTTAAAACAAAATAAATTGCATAAAAATCAGTTCATTATAAAATATATACATCACTTTTAATATATAAACGACTTCTAAAAAAAAATGTGAATTCATGGATATAGAATCAAATTTAAATATAAAGCTAATTTCAGTCATTACACAACTAAAATAGTTAATTTAGTGATAATAATTTATTATTTAATGAACTTACACGTTTAATTATTGATAGTTTTATGCTTATTAGTTATTTGTAAACCAATTTACAAAAACACATTTAAATTAACAATAATGTATTCCAAACAAGCATATAATGATGAATATAAAATTTACAACACATCAATTAAGAGATGACACAAAACTATTAGCATTATATTAACAAATATATCAGCCATTTATCGCATCTTAAACGTTTCCTAAATGGCTCTTTTTTAAATTGACGCAAACTTAGATTAATAAAACAAAACGGAATATGTAATCAAATGATTTCACTGATTGGGAGTAAACTCACATACGCACATTTTTACTAAATAATTGTATTAAATATCCAACATTAATATACTCCTTACTGGTTTATGAAACATTATTGAAATGTATCCAAGTCTAAATATCTAGTATGCGTGAAATTTGCTCTGTATCAAGAGAGCGACTATATATATATATATATATATATGACGTGAATATAGTGTGAGCAAGTATATACTAACCTGTAATCTCGTGCCCTATAAATGTAAATAAAAAAACTTGTAACAAAATACAATAATATGTTTTTATAATCATCATGAAAATACAGGTTACAAAACAAGCGAATTAAAATGTAAATTTAATTATAACCTTAAAAAGAAATGAGTTAGAATTTCTCTCTACTCTTACAAATAATATCGAGTAAATTTGATGTATTTTAAATTCAATAATTTATATTATCCTTTTGTAAAACTGCTTGATTGAAAATCCAATTATGATTTAATATTTATAAGTACAGTTCCGAGTGTAATTGTAACTTTTTACTTATTAAGATTTTAACACATTGAGTTATTAGTAACTTTTCTTGATGCATCAATTTTTATTTAAGAAACTTCTCATGATAATAAACTCAGCTAATTTTATATTTATTTAGGTGACCTGGTGGTCTAAGGGTAAGGTGTCAAGCTTCTGTACCGGCACAGATTTATCTGATTACCAAACCCTTCCTTCACCTCTGACAAGACATATTGTGAAGGTGGGGAATGCCAGGCCTTCACCGTGGTTCGGATTCCACTTTAAACTGTAGGTCCTCCATTTCATCTCACAATCACCCTACCATTTCACATTAGCGTAAGTGCGTATAACCCGAACGGGTAGTAAGACGCGGTGTTAATAATAATCATATTAAAATCCGTTTTCAAATTTTGTTTTAAAGCCATACAAATATATTAACCAATATCAAAGTAATATTAAAATATATTTGATTATTTGGAGGCCAGATTTAAAACTCATTTAATTTAAAATTGACCCTGGCTGGTTAGGCGAATCTTTGGCAAATTTCTTAGGGGTGCATTTCAAAAAAATATTTTTTTTTGTGTGTTTAAAAATAATTATTAAAATTAAGTAAGTTAATTATTTGATATAAGTAGCAGGATACGGTTTAGATGTCTCTTATCATTTACTTTTGAAATACACAATGGAAAGAGACAAAGATATGCATTTTCTCCATTACATTTTACTATAGGTCTAGTCTTAAAGTGTGCTATCAGAGTAATGCGAGAGATTAGGGAAGGGTTGATATTAAATTATACAATGCATATAATAGAAACACGCCTCAGTTGCGTAGTTAGCTAACACGTGAGCTTCGTGTTGAGCTAGACTGCCGAGGATGAGGAGATCCAGTTTCGAATCTCGCTTGGGTTAATTTGAGGGGCTTTTTTCTAAAATAGTTTTCCACTCCGCCTCCACGCAGATGCGGGTTTAATTCATCTGTATTAAACCTTCCAAATTCCTAGCCCATTAGTGTAATTAATACTTAGGTCCTCGGTGGCGTAGTTGGCTAATGCGCTTGTCGTGTTGAGCTCGACTGCTGAGGACGGGGAGATCGAGGTTCGAATCTCGGTCGGGTGAACTGGGGGTGGTTTTTCCTAAATGGTTTTCCACTCTCCCTCCACG
>CABFVX010000390.1:239316-263901 GCA_902151425.1 Timema shepardi
ATATATATATATATATATATAAGAAACATGTATGCCTACTGTGTATTCTAGTTTGATCATAAAGTAGCGATTGTAATTCCAACATGTTGTGAAATATTTATGTTTGTTTTCATTGTTGTGAAATAATAAGTATTACATGAAAAAGCAAGCACGTACATAACTTCATTATAAATTAGTCATTGTATTTCTAACATATTTTGAATATATGAATATTAATATGTATTACTTATTCTCTTTTCAAGTAAATAAATATAATACAATTAAATATATATATATATATATATTTGCGGTATTGAACATGCACTTACTGAACTGACTTATTATATCAGCACACGAGAATGTCTATGTGCGAGAGAGAAAGAGCCTACCAATTTTATCGGGAAAGTATTTGTACCTATCTTCAAGAGTTCTTTTCACTCCACAATTGATATGGGACCAACAGATCTACTCCCCCACCCCCTAAAAAAAGCTCCGGTACGTATTTTTATCGCTTTTAAGAAAAATCCGTCATATAATAGTTAACTGTTACATTAATCTTTTACTTTGAAGTATATTTAATTTTTTTTATTTCATTTAATTTATTCAAGGTATTTAACGTACAATTTTTGGACCGTACTGATTATACCAGGACACGACTTATAAACGATCTTAAATCTAGAACAGATACAACATCCAGCCCCCTTGCCTTTAATTCATCACTGTGAAAGGGAAAGCCTCCATTTCAACAATAATAAATTTTTCGGACATGCTTAGAATCAAACCTGGGACCCTTATATCAGTAGACAGCCACGATACAGACCAGGTTAACGTGTTGGGCAGTTTAAACTATAACATTTGTAGTACATCCAAAAGGTTAGTAGGATAGTGAGTTAGTAGTTAGTAAGTCAGGTTAGGTTGTAGGTTGTGGCTGATATAATATTTTGCTCAGCAAGATAAGTAAATTCCCTCGTACGATTAGTTCAAACTATAATTACAAATGAATTTACTTTTTTCCCCCTTTTCTACACATGTTATGATAAAAACTTGTAAAAAAAATGTACTGGTCTGTTCTTCTTGAATGAAGATTTGATTTAATTTTTTGGAACAAGAATGATTGGTTCAAAAACTTTTTAAATAAATCAAAATCACAATTGAATTTTTGTTTAACTTTCTATAAATATCATAATCGTGGAAATGTTATTAAGTTCAAGATTAAGATAGAGCTTGGAAATTTTTTTTCTGCCGAACTAAAAAGAGAGTGTTAATCCATTATTTTTTGTCCTTGCCTGTATGTTTTTCTATCTGCATGACTGTATATGAGCTACAGGAATAACGGTAGGATGAATTTAAATAACATTTTATATTTAGATATTATTGTTATTCCTAGAGGTAAAATCTAGATTTTATTTCTAGCTTTAAAATTCAGGATAGCTTAGAAAAAAATGTTTTTTGAAAGTTTTAAATTTTTAGAAAATTTCCATAAAAATGTTGTTCACAATGCCTATCTTGGAAGTGTTTTAATACATTTTGTATTGTAAACCTTTTTCCTAGAAAAAAGGCTATGAGAGTAATTTACTGCAACTGAATTTTCAAAATGCTGTTACTAACAAAAATATACTATATACGATACTACATTAAACTATTTGTGAGATTACAAGATACCATTTATTTAACAGTTGGTTTAACATAAATATTTATAAGTGCTTGGAAGGCTAGGTTTGTTTGTAAGAAATATTATATTTCAGTCATTTAATTATTTACATAAGAGTGGATACCGTGAGAGTGAGCTAAATAATTTATATTATTATTAATGTATTTATAAGATTGTATACGAAAAGGCCACGTACAATATTTAACCATTGCTGAAAAGGTGCCTAGGCATATATATACCAACTCTGTCCAAGGTTTGAACTTGTAAATAACTAATTGTAATCGAGAGCACCAGTTTAACTGGGAACTACTTCCACCTTAAAAAAAAAGAGGGAGCCATGGTCTACAGGTGTTATATCGACATCGATTATCGGGAAGAAACATCCATTCCCTTGAGACAAACCTTTTTAAAATTGTTGCATAGACTCGTATAGCCAATATTGATACTGCCAAGCAGTTTCTATTACTTGGAATCTTTTAAGTATTTAAGTATACAGAATAAGTTATTATACGGCATAATTTTAAGTTTAACTTTTGTGGCGGTATTCTTGAGGGTGTTTTAACTGTTTAAAAACTCTACTAGATAATTTTCCTTTTTTTGCTCATCCTCACAGTCAACTGAGTTTACACTAATGTAACAACGAACCTCTCCTAAAATATTCAATACCTCCTAATTTTTTTAAAGTAACATCGTCATTTCGTAGACACATAATGGCCATTAAAATATCACTTTAGCTCAGTGTATTTCCAAATTATTATTATTATTATTATTACTAGCACCGAGTCTTACTACCCGTTCGGGTTATACGCACTTACTCTAATGTGCAATGGTAGGGTGATTCTGGGATGAAATGAAGGACCTACAGTTTAACGTGGAATCCGAACCACGGTGGAGGCCTGGCATTCCCCACATTCACAAGATATCTTGTCAAAGGTGAAGGAAGGGTTTGGTATTCAGATAAATCTATGCCGGGACCGAGGATTGAACCCCGGACGCCAGCATAGAAGTCTGACACCTTACCCCTATACCACCAGGTCACCCAATTTCCAAATTTATTATGAACACTACCGAGGCATAATTATGTCATTACTTCCTCTGGACCTTCTATGACATTTTCTTTCAATCTATATCTTTTTCAGCTTTCCACTATTTCATTAGCCATTAACGGAAGCTACTGTCGATTTCGCGTACATTGTTGTTTAGATTAATAATTTTAAAAGCCTTCCACAGCTGAGAGTATTTAGTGCTTGTTTGGATGATTGAGGTCCTATGAGTATAAGGAAGAATTGATAAACATTAACTGAAATCATTCCCCAACAGTAAACCTCTTCTCCCAAATGCAAAACTATTATTCATTATGGACTGTTCTGAAAAAAAGTTTGATTGCATTTATTACATGGCTTGTATCGATGATTAACTATATCCTATATTAGCACACATATATAAGTATTGTAATTTTAATTTTTGATAAGTTTTCAAGTTTGAAAGTTTTACTCACCTTTTGAGTGAATTCTTTACAATTTTACCAGATTTCTAATTTCTAGATCATTGAAAAATACTAAAAATCCTGCGTACCTGGATAATTAAATATATAGATAGATGGATACATACATATATGCATACATATATATATATATATACATACATACATACATACATACATACACCACAGAACCCCTAGTCCCTAAAGCTCATAGCTTAGTTGGGCTACGGCCAACAACTAGGAAGATTATCCTCATATCTTAGTTGAACCACAGTCACAAACTAGGAGGACTATCCTCATAGTCTGTTAGGGTTACGGCCACTAACTAGTAGGATTATCGTCATAGCTTAGTTGAGCCACAGTCACAAACTAGGAGGACTATCCTCATAGTCTGTTAGGGTTACGGTCACTAACTAGTAGGATTATCGTCTTAGTCCAGTTGGGCTACGGTCATTTACTAGGAGGATTCTCGTCATAGCTTAGTTAAACCACAGTCACAAACTAGGAGGACTATCCTCATAGTCTGTTAGGGTTACGGTCACTAACTAGTAGGATTATCGTCTTAGTCCAGTTGGGCTACGGTCATTTACTAGGAGGATTCTCGTCATAGCTTAGTTGAGCCACAGTCACAAACTAGGAGGACTATCCTCATAGTCTGTTAGGGTTACGGTCACTAACTAGTAGGATTATCGTCTTAGTCCAGTTGGGCTACGGTCATTTACTAGGAGGATTCTCGTCATAGCTTAGTTAAACCACATTCACAAACTAGGAGGACTATCCTCATAGTTTGTTAGGGTTACGGTCACTAACTAGTAGGATTATCGTCTTAGTCCAGTTGGGCTACGGTCATTTACTAGGAAGATTATCGTCATAGCTTAGTTAGGCTACTGTAACCAACTAGGAGGATTATCATCATAGCTTAGTTGGTCCATGGTTACCAACTAGGAGGATTATCGTCATAGATTATTTGGGCCACACTCATTGGCCAGGAGAGCCATCACAGATAATAGACCTGCGGGTAGTTATGAATCTGGATCCACCAATCTTTTTACCTTATATTTTTTTAAGCTCATTTAGGTTGGGTAAGCTTACACTAGGTTAGGTTTGGTTGGGCTAGATTAAATTGACACTTCTATTTAACTTAATATCCACCACTTGATATTCATCGTTCAGTTTGAAAACACATTTACATACATCCTAAATGGAGTTCGACAACAGTCGTGGCCGAGATAGTACAGCAGTACCCCTTGTTTACAATTCCCAAGAAGGAACTCGTAGCCTATCTGTAATGCAGGATTAAAAAGACCCTTTAAACGCAGGCTAACACGTGGCCCAACTGTAATGTGGGATTAACATATTCTTTTAATCTCAGGTGAACTCGTAGTCCAACTGTAATGTGGGATTAATGATACTCTTTTAATCTCAGGTTAACTCGTGGTCCAACTGTAATGTGGGATTAATGATACTCTTTTAATCTCAGGTTAACTCGTGGTCCAACTGTAATGCAGGATTAACATACTCTTTTAATCTCAGGTGAACTCGTGGCCCAACTGTAATGTGGGATTAACATACTCTTTTAATCTCAGGTGAACTCGTGGCCCAACTGTAATGTGGGATTAACATATTCTTTTAATCTCAGGTGAACTCGTGGCCCAACTGTAATGTGGAATTAACATACTCTTTTAATCTCAGGTGAACTCGTGGCCCAACTGTAATGTGGGATTAAAATACTCTTTTAATCTCAGGTGAACTCGTGGTCCAACTGTAATGTGGATTAATGATACCTTCTTAAAAACAGATCATAACAGGTACACGTAGCCCAACTGTAAAACGCCCAGTGCGTGGATAGGTTGATTTTTTAAAAGTTATATTACGATCAGTGAAACTTCATAATACAAATATATCGTTAATATTATTAAAGGTATAATTACTAATAAAAATAATTTAACTTAGGATAGGACACCAATTGCAACACACCCAAACCTAACACTAGTAATTTTACCTTATTATGATTTCCAAACGATAATCAACCCATATACAATTAAAACATTTATACTGCTACCTTCACCTGGGAACGCACTAGGGCCTATCATATATGTAGTTAATTCTCTAGACCAGAGTTGAAAATTGACAGATCACGTAATCTTATAGTTATATAATTTGAAAAGTCCGTTTCAGGTTAAAGAAATTACGAAAAAATGGCTGAACAAATTTTGACAAGAAAACTCTCATTTTAATAGTTAGTAATTCAGGATGTCAGGGAAAATAGTAGTTTACAACGAAAATCTGGTTTTCACAGATAATTTTGAGTTTTTCATTCTTTATTTACATCACCATGGAAACCCTGATTTGCGCGTGGTTTTATACACGTAAATAAAAGATTTATCCTTGGTTAAAAATAATAACAAAACAATTATTAGAGTAAATTGGTGCAACGAGTAGATAGGGATCTGAAAGAATGGTTGTTTTAAAGTTCTCATCCTGTCACTAAGGGTGAAAATATATGTTTTAATTCAAATTAAACATAGAAAGCCTTATATATTTTTCTAAAGTTGATATCCTTTGACGAGTAAACTTTTTACCAGAAAGCTAAATGAGGGCTTTTTATATAGAACGTTCCTCAATAAAAGTTTATATTACATTTTAGTGCAATACTTTGTAGCCATCGTTGCAACGATCCACTAGTTTTAGATAGAATTTCATTTAATACAACTACGAGGAAATTTCTAATCGGATTTGGACAGTTAAACATTCATTGTACAGCTTATGGATCGAGGATGATGGCACAAAAAGTAGATTCCATTAAAGCCGCGATTTTAATACAGAATTCCCAGGTTTTCTGCTGTGTATATAGTGGCTCTTCTGTACAATCATTTTTTATAACATCGCCATAAAAGCTCTAATTTTAGTATGATTGGAGGATCACTTAATAAAACATTTATCTATGTTACGACAAATAAATTGAAATCTTAGAGGTAAAACTCATATTAAAGTGTTATCATCGTGATGTGAAGGGGGGAAATTAAATGTTCGTATTAAAATTTAACACCAATAGCTCAATAGAAAACTGATAACTTTTGACAACTAAACCTTTAACTAGCAGGTCGGTGTCCTGGTGGTCTAGGGGTAAGGTGTCAGACTTATATGCTAGCGGCCGGGGTTCAATCCTTGGTCCCGGCAAAGGTTTATCTGATTACCAAACCCTTCCTTCACCTCTGACAAGACATCTTGTGAGTGTGGGGAATGCCAGGCTTACACCGTGGTTCGGATTCCACGTTAAACTGTAGGTCCTTCATTTCATCTCACAATCACCCTACTATTGCACATTAGCGTAAGTGCGTATAACCCTAACGGGTAGTAAGACGCGGTGCTAATAATAATAATAATAATAATAATAATAAATATAAGGAACTTCGGTTAATGTTGGATACCAGCCAATTGTTTATATTTCTTTAAATATGATTCTAAACACAGGTTTATTTTTTAAATATAATTTATAATTATGCCTTGTTAATCTCATAAAATAATATTACATGGCTATGTTTGTAAAAAGTTATTATTATTAGCACCACGTCTTACTACCCGTTCGGGTTATACGCACTTACGCTAATGTGTAGTTTTAGGGTGATTGTGAGATGAAAAGAAGGACCTACAGTTTAACGTGGAATCCGAACCACGGTGGAGGCCTGGCATTCCCCACATTCACAAGATGTCTTGTCAGAGGTAAAGGAAGAGTTTGGTAATCAGATAAATGTGTGCCGGGACCGAGGATTGAACCCCGGCCACCAGCATAGAAGTCTGACACCTTACCCCTAGACCACCAGTTCACCTATAAAATGTTATTAACCTTCACTTTATCTGTAATAAAGACAGTATCATTATCATTAATATAAAATGTAACCAAATTGTAATATTTTCCACATTGAATAGATAATTAATTTTTAGCATCATATCTTACTACCCGTTCGGATTATATGTTAATAAATAATTAAAGTAAACATAAAGTTTCAAGTGGAATGATGAGGGGGTGGCATACCCTACGCATGATTTGGGTTCTCACTTCACTAGCTCCTTTGTGAATCTCTGTCCTCCTACATTTCGTTTATATATCTCTAGAGTAAACTTATTGAAAGCTGGTTGGTAGATTGCTCAGATGATTGGAGCCTTAGTTAAAAGTTAGACGATTATTTACAGGTGGGATGGTCGGTGTGAACTCGTTTGTTGTAATTTGCGGAGAGGTGGACCAGTAGTGGAGAGGGTTGGCGGGGCAGAC
The DNA here is from genome assembly GCA_902151425.1 of Timema shepardi. Classification (NCBI taxonomy): domain Eukaryota; kingdom Metazoa; phylum Arthropoda; class Insecta; order Phasmatodea; family Timematidae; genus Timema; species Timema shepardi. The sequence continues at coordinate 246,703 of CABFVX010000390.1, forward strand.
CTTTTATCCAGCGGGGGAGAGAGGGAGGGTATGTGAAATATCGCAGTCACCTTCAGGATTCACTATTGATCGCAGTTAGCGCTCCTCCGCGTAGTCAGCGCTCTACGCTTAATTCAACTTCGCTCGGTTCAAGCGCTGAGGTGGGGCCGAGGTAACGTCTTTGCACCCAGGCACAATAGCCACAGGTGAATAAAAACCACGGGGGTAGTAAAGTTCAGTCAACTTAAAACATATATCTGCTATTCGGAGATAGTTAAAAAAAAAGGTTTTAAAGATGCATGTATTCATAATTTTTTATTCAGATTTTATATCGTTGAAATGTTGTGTATCCAAAAGTGGTTTATCATATCTTAAAGATTAGATTATTATTATTATTATTAGCACCGCGTCTTACTGCCCGTACGGGTTATACGCACTTACGCCAATGTGTAAGGGTAGGGTGATTGTGAGATGAAATGAAGGACCTACAGTTTAACGTGGAATACGAACCACGGTGGAAGCCTGGCATTCTTCACATTCACAAGATGTCTTGTCAGAGGTGAAGGAAGGGTTTGGTAATCAGATAAATCTGTGCCGGGACCGAGGATTGAACCCCGGCCGCCAGCACAGAAGTCTGACTGACACCTTACCCCTAGACCGCCAGGTCACCGACTTAAAGATTAGAGATATTTGTTCTAAAACTGCTGAGATCGTTGAACCGTTCACCAGTTTATCTATGAATGATTCAGTATTTACTCGCAGATGCTATTAAGTAGAAGACAACTCACTGGTAGTCGTTCAAGTATATTTGCTAGAAAACGGACAACAGGATTATGCTTAAGGTGGAGGTTAAGGAATGAGGAAAGGAGAAAGGAGAAAGTTTAAGTAATTGAAAAGAAGGCGAAATTATAAGATTCACTTAAACCCAGAACATAAAAGAAACACATTAATGCTTACTCTTTTAATAATTTTCATAAAAAAAATCATATAATAAGCCCTAATATATTCTTTTTTCCACAACATAAATTGCATATTCTATTACAATGTTCTTTTTAAATAAAAGGCGGTATTATTTTAGGTAAATTACAAAGGAATATTGGCATATTTTCATTAGATTTTATAAGACGCACTTCAACAGTATTTCCAACCCCTATGTTATGTGTGTATTGCTTATATTGAAAAAGAGTTGGACGTACTTTTGAGACAAACTTTAAATATTATATGACAAATATTCCAAAATAGCTAGGCAACATATTTTTCAATGTATACATAGGTGGGGCAAATTATAAATTAAACTCGCCAATTCATTTGAATGATTATGTTGCTAAACCTAAAGTTTCAAACAACCCACGCCGTTGGGACAAGTTTATTGAAAAAATGTACACTTTGACTGCTAAGTCACAACAGCCTCAAACGCAAGTTAATAAAATGGTTAAAATTTAAAATGCAAGACAATTTAATAAAAAAAAATTGAAATTCCTTTTGTCTGGCAAAAGGCAGAAATATTATCCAGGTATCTAAACTCAGTGTACATCTTTTCTCCACTTCCAAATTGACATAAACAATTCAAAATCTGTATTTTGATTTGATGAAGCCCATCGTAAAGAACGTATATCTCCCCCCCCCCTTGCCCCTCCTCCCGTTGATCCAAACATTTTAATGATTTCGTAAAGACCGATTTCAGAGATGTAAGATTGTATTTATTCAGAACAAACTTCCACATAATTGTGACTGAAGAATTCCAGACTTTAAAGAGAAATCAAATCCTATCCAAGCTCAATATTGTCCAAAGACAGAGGTGTGCGAATTTCTTTTATTGAATTTACATCTTGTGAATGTGGGGAATGCCAGGCCTCCACCGTGGTTCGGATTCCACATTAAACTGTAGGTCCTCCATTTCATCTCACAATCACCCTACCATTACATATTAGCGTAAGTGCGTATAACCCGAACGGGTAGTAAGACGCGGTGCTAATAATAATAATTATTATTTTATTGAATTTGTGATATCAAAGTGAAATGAACCATGCATGAATTTAAGTGCCAATTTGAAGTTATTTAAGTCATAAGAAAGTTATTAAAATTTCTGGGACAGGTTTTTTTGGTCAATATTACGTTAAGCTGCCTATTCACGTCGAGTAGACTGCACTCTTTATTCTTTCACAATAATATGCAGGAAATTTCAATTTATAACTAGCACACGCTCTCTGGACGACATTTATTTTACTGTGATTTGCCACAATATCATGGCCAATTACCCACGTTTGAATATTGATGACCGGGTTTCCCACCCTGAGCCAAACTGAGGGGTGCCATTTCATTAAAAATAGTATACATGAGGGTTAACGATAGTTCACATTCACTTTGAAAAATAAAATATGTTATTGTTACTGAATGTTACTAACCTTCTGTCAATTCTCACGGGGTTTTGAAAAATGTTTGAATTAATAATATTATATTATATTTTTCTTACCAAATGGGCTTTCGGCTATTTTTATTTTGAATATAAAGCGGAATTTGGGAATATATGATTATAGTGGTACACTACCTAATTACTAACATAAATTTAGAACATTCACAATATATTATTATTATTATTATTATTATTATTAGCACCGTGTCTTACTAACCGTTCGGGTTGTACGTACTTACGCTAATGTGTAATGGTAGGGTGATTGTGAGACGAAATGAAGGACCTACAGTTTAACGTGGAATTCGAACCACGGTGGAGGCCTAGCATTCCCCACATTAACAAGATGTCTTGTCAGAGGTGAAGGAAGGGTTTGGTAATCAGGTAAATCTGTGCCGGGACCGAGTATTGAACCCCGGCCGCCAGCACAGAAGTCCGGTTAAGTGGTTCCAGAGTTCCTAAGTTACAGAGATAGATATTAATAGTTTTATTATTATTATTAGCACCGCGTCTTACTACCCGTTCAGGTTATACGCACTTACGCTAATGTGCAATGGTAGGGTGATTGTGAGAAATCTATGTAAAAACTCTAAAACAATAAATTGTATGTTATTTAGAAATAAAACATTATAATTGCTATCAATATTCTGAATATATATAAATGCAGAATTTATTAGTAAGCAGATGATTGGTTTACGATTCTCATAAATACATTATTTGCTTGTTACTTAGTATCCTACTATAATGTTCACTCATTAACTTTGATTAAAAAGCATTTATTAAACTAAAAAACTGTTTCAGTACAAGTGATTGCACGAAGAAAGTGTCAAGCTCGTACTTTCTGATTTAATAATGACGAAGAGGTCAGGGTTTAATCCCGGTCGAGTGTAATGAGATGCTTTTTCCCAAATGAATTCTTACTCTTCTTCTGTAAAATTGAAGCTAGACTTGATCCTAAGTTAAACATCCTCATCCATTTCCTATTAGTGTAAATAAGTCTATGTCATAGACATGGATATGAGAGGGAAAACGAATACAGTACATTATAGGCAGTTACATAATTTAGAGTCGCATCTATAGATTACTTCCATATATTCTTATAAATAATTTATAAGCCATTTTAGGTAGAAGAGATTACGAGGAAGTGGCTGAAAATATTTTGACAAACGATCTCTCAATTTAAAATTCCGGCAGAAATGGTGGTTTCCAACGAAAATCTGATTTTACCATACATTTTTCAGATTTTATTTGATTACATCACGATGGAAACCCTTATATGTGCATAAGTGTGTATATGTAAGTAAAATATTTATCTCTGTTTACAAATAATACCATTCAAATTTTAATTAGTATTATGGTGCATCAAATAGAAAGATTACGGAAATGTTTAGTATATATATATATATATATATATATCAAAAAACTAATTATATTTAATTAAAAATCTATTAATTTTAGCAACGTTTATTTTTCACCCTCCCTCTTCTTAGTTATTAAATATTGGACTAAAATCTTATATATAATTTCATAAGCTTTTTTCCGATGGAAGAAATTACAAGGAAATGAGTGAAACAATTTTTACAAACGACATTTAAAAATTATCGCAGATATTTATATGGACTAAACAAACCATAGATAGTAAATTATAAATGGTTGCACCCTCTCCAAGTCCTCTTATTACCGACCAAGATTATAATAAAAGGGAGAGAGTGAATCTAAGGAACAAGTTACAGGGAAATTATGAGAAATATGTAAAAGCAACAATATGAGCTGTTTATTCAAATTAATAACAAGAGCGAAGAAAATAGTACATGGTCTCATTATATCATAATGAGTAATGTTGAAAATTAAACTTAATGACAACTTTATATCCTTAAAGTTGGGCAGGTATATTTACAATAGAGAAACTTGAAATCCAATCATTATTCTGACGGTTCAGTCTATATGAGACACAACAACATTATGCATTGAAATTTAGTACAATAGAACATTATAAGGGCCTAATGGGCACCTTGAAACGGTTACAAAGGTTTCGTCATTCACAGAGAACGAAGATATATATTACGTTACATTTAACTTTGAAAATATAACACAACGGAGTTTACATAGCGCGAGAGTTTGGCTAACAGACTATAATCAAACTCCCCCGGGACTATCTGATCATGACTCAGAATTAGGAACCTAAACAACAATTCCATCGATAAATAATACTTCAAATGTCTTAATAGGACATACTTTAGAAAAATATATTTAAATTTGCAAAGGTTAATTAAAGTCGTCATAGATACAAAAATAATAATAGTAGTTACTTTAATTTGTGATAATTCAATATGTAAACTAAATAAGAAATGTTACCTCGATGATTAGAAAACAAAAATACAAATATCCACAATTTCAAACATGTTAATTTTGACTTGCACAAACTTTGAATCAATCATTAATAGTGGATATCTACGAGAATGAATATTACACATAGACTCTAGCGCCCAAGTGGTGACATACAAAATGTAGAGTTTTGTATTAAATAGAACGATCAAAATAAGATAGTAAGTTTTAGAAACAGAATATTAACGTTTTATATACAAAAATTTTATAGTTGAAAATAAATTAGAGTCCATATTACGAATCGATATAGTTACGATTTCGATACATTATACAAGTTTATCCTGCCACTGTCCGGGTCAATAACAATGGTCCGTCGTCGATCGTAGATGATATGATAGTCAATTAGGCATACTTGCGTAGCCATTTATATAGGAGTTTCGTTGCACAGGAGGGGAGGTGGGAGAACAAAAACACGCTAGGTGATGTCAACAATCACGTACACCATTGTTTATGCTGCTCCATCGGAATATCAGCGAATTTCTTCAATCATCCTATGTTTTGAAGGTGGTTCCTCTTCCCACCGTCAGACGTCAGGTAATTAGTTATCCTCTAGTTGTCTTCAAAGCTGCCTGGCCCATTACTCGCCAGTAGAATCGGGGTGCCGGGACGTCTTGTTGACACATCGCATCTCACTTGACCCACTCGTCGTTCTAGGACGCCAGGTGTAGACCAGCCTTGCAGGTTACTAGTGTAAGCAGAATCATTTGGTAAGTACACGAAAAAACTATTAATATTGAATTGGATTATGTAGTGAAATATATTGTTCAGCATTTTTTTATTAACCTACGTGAACTACAACAAAGAAGATTACTATTGTAGGGATTCTAATAGAGTTGTATTTATGGGAGCGGGTTGTATGATTTACTGCGATATATGCGTCAACGTCATTATGGGGTGGGATCCTATTGTAACATTATTCAACGTAATATTACAAAATGTATAATTTTGTTTGCATTGATACATTTTCTTCTTTATTTTTGAATACTTACCTGTGACAAAAATATTGGCTGTTATATTTGATGGTACGGTCAAATATTTTACCTACATTCTTTGACTAAGAGAATTAATTTTCCAGACTTGGGAAACATTTATTGTTATTAGAATGTTGTTATCGTTGATTTACATTAAAATCAACAATATCGACCATAACTCGCGAATTCAAATGTCAAGTAATCACTTTCACGAACATATTATCTTACGTGTCTCACGAAAGAATTATAAATTTAAAACAATAAAATAATATTTAATATTTTTTGAATGTATTATGATTTCAAACATTGAATAAATGTTCTCGAAATGTGTTTATATATACATTTTATTTGCTTAAGTATGACTTTTGGTATTCATTTTTTCAAACAGTACCACCATACCAATGAGTTCAGCTATGTTTACTAGCTACCACTTAATTCTGAATGTATTTTGTCCATTTATCTTATAATTCTAATATAGATTTTGATGTTCATCATTTCAAATAACATTTCAATACATGCTACCCCACACACACTCTCTCTCTCTCTTCAGCACATACACTCTCTAAAACACTTTTAAGCTCTCTCTCTCTCTCTCTCTCTCTCTCTCCACACACACACACACTCTCTTTATTTCTTAAGCTCTCAAATATCCTTCACACTCTCTTTCTCAGAAACAGCCTCTCTCTCACATAAATATTCTTTCTCACACTGTCTCTCGTACAAACACACTATCTCACAATCTCTCTCTTCGACAATCTTTCTCACACTTTCTCACACAATATCTTTTTATTTCACAATATTTCTCATAATCTCCCTCGCCCACACTATTTATCACAATCTCTCTTTATTGTACAATCTTTCTTACTCTCTCTATCTCTCTCACACACACTCAAAATCTCTCTCTTTATAAAATATTTCTCCCACTCTCTCGCACACACACTTTCTCTTTCAAAATCTTTCTTTCTTTTAAATCTTTCTCACACTCTCTCACACACACAATTTCTCCCACGAACTTTCTTCCGTTCACTCTCTTTTTCGCAAACTCTATAACACACTCTATCACATACACCATATTTCACACATATTTCATCAAAACTTTCTTTCACGCGACCTCTTTCACACAAACACACACACTCTTTCTCACAAAATAAATTCCCCATGCCCTTATTTTAAAAAATCACTTTCCCATACACACTCTCTCTCCCTCTCCCTACACACACAACCACACACACACACACACTCTCTCTCTCACTTTCTTTCTATCTCACATTAGATCCCCCACACATTTTCTGTCTCCCACTCTATTCCTTTTACACACTCCCTCTTACTATCACTCACTAAAACTCACTTTATCACATTTACTAACACTCACTCTTTCCAAATCACTCTCTTCCACTCACTTTCTAACACCGAAAATTTCAATCTTATACTCATACACTCACAGAGATTTGTCTCTAACATTCGCTCAGTCTCTCACTTTCTTTCTCTCTATAGTCCTACATATAATTTAATAAATCCATTTATGTAAATTTAAATTATGAAAAAACATCTTAACCAGTTTTGTCAAACGAACACACATTTTAAATTTTAGGGGTCCAAGATGTTGGCAAAAATAGTAGCCTAAGACTAATACCTAATTTTACAAGCTAGTTTTACATATTTTCTTACTGTGTGGGTCGTGGCTCATCTGTACAATTATTATTTGTTTACATCAACATGAAAACCATTATTTGTGTATAATTGTATATTGGTAAGTAGAATATTTTTCTTTGTTAAATATAGTAACAAGTCGATTCTTACTTGAGTGGTTTGGTACAAATAATAGATAGAGAGCTATGAGAAGTTTTATTTTAAAATTTTCATCGTGGCGTTAAAAGGTAAAATATACGTTTTGATTCAAAATAAACGCTAAAAACTAGAAATCTACTGGAAGTATGATGTTGTTTGTAGAGTAAGCTTTTTACTAGAAAGTAAGATGAAGGCTTGTTGCATATATATTTTCCCAATAAAAGGTTTAGAATATATTTTAGTGGAATAATTTGTAACGACCACTGCAATGCTCCACTAATATTCTTTTAATAAGTAATATCATTTTATTAAACTTTGCATATTATAAACTATACTATTTATTATATACATACGGCATTACACTCAAAAGGTTGCATATAAATAAATTACTTTTATGAAAATATATAAATTTACACAATTTTCACAACTATGCGTGTAAAGTACAATATATTGATTAAAATATACGTTTCAGGAGAATAAACTGAATCACTCAATTCACTGTAGAGATTTATCTCCTCTGGTTATGACTCAAGGGGTGAGGATTCATTGCTAACTATTTTCTAGCGGTAACTTTTTCCATTAGAAGTTTTCCACCTACTCTTAGGGAAAATTCTATGTTAGCAAAGCAGAAAATAAAGAAATGACAACATAAAAAGATAAAGTAATTAAATTGTTTGCGTTCTCAGAACCACCTCACACGATTACACCGAAGTATAGTGTGTGTTGTGGATTGCAGGAGGAAATTATTAACTTTTAAATGAGTATTTATTCAGTGCCAGCCAAATAATTTTCGTAAGCAAGATAATGTTTTAAACCTTAGCCATCCTTTATTTTAAATGCTATTTATTTTATATTTATAGATAACTTAATTTCTGTAAATATAAAGTTAGTAAAAAAAAATCAGCAGATATTATTTTTTTTTAATTTATCACACAATCATATTCAAAAATTATTCGAACAAGATTATTTGAAGCTCGTACATTGAATGCAATATAGTCTACTGGACTTTTGTTTGTTTATTTAAGCCCTTAACAAATTTAAATTGTAGACATCATCTTAAAACAATCATAGTGAATTTCACCCCTACACTCCTCTCTCTCTCTCACACACACACACACACACACACACACTTATATATTTTTGGCACCAAGTGAATGCTTATAATCTTTGATTCGTCTAGGATTAAAATAAACAAAGATTCTTAGATAGGGCAAGAAAGGGGCCTCCATCTTGCATGCATTAAGAACGATGATTTCTTGGTAATCTTGAAGTTATTTTTCCAAGTGGGTTGCATCTTAGCTTGACGCGCCTTGGTACTTAGGCGCCAAGTACTAAATAGAATTATAGAAAAGAAAATCTGGTAGGTAGATCTGTAAGACCTCTTCTATAACTGCTGATAGAACTTCCACTCTTCTGCTTACGAGTATACACATTCACTATATTATTATTATTACTATTATTATTATTATTATTATTATTATTATTATTAGCACCGCGTCTTACTACCCGTTCGGGTTATACACACTTACGCTAATGTTTAATGGTAGGGTGATTGTGAGATGAAATGGAGGACCTACAGTTTAACGTGGAATCCGAACCACGGAGGAATCCTGACATTCCCCACATTCACAATATGTCTTGTCAGAGGTGAAGGAAGGGTTTGGTAATCAGATAAATCTATGCTGGGACCGGGGATTGAACCCTGGCCGCTAATACGGAAGTCTGACACCTTACCCCTAAACCGAATGTAATACTAATCTTGTGAACAAATAAATTGTGCATCAGTGAACTTCACTAAAGGTATTAAAATGTTACAATACAAATCTTCTCAAAAATAGAAATATTCCACATTTTTAAAATTTATATATAGCATATTTGAGCTACAATTAATTTAAATGTTTGCCTCACTAGGCTCTAATATTGAGATCAGATACGTTCTGTAAAATTGAGTACCTAGAACATTTTCACTTGAATGGGCTTATTTATCCACATAATTACTCTAGTTCTTGTGTCGACTTTAAAATAACATAATAATATATTTTTGATTCATAATTAGTGCAAGAAAAGAGAATTTTAAGTTAATATTAATATTGATATTTAACGTTCGTTTACTAAATTTGTACTAGTGATTTTAACAGTTGAATTATCACTATTTCCTTGTAGGCTTATAGCCATTTCATCTAAAATTGTATACCCATCTAATTCTCGCAGGGAAATAGAAAAATGGTTAGAGATAGCCTGTTTACTCTACTAAACTATATTTTTAATTTGCATTATAAAACTTTTGAATGTCAACAGTATCCAGTATTAACTAAAATAATATACATTTTAAACACAAAATAAAATAAAGAACTATCTCATAATTAGGGAAACACACAAAGAAAATATATAAAATTCAACCAATGATAAAATAAATTTTTAATCCATAATATATTTTGAGTTAAGGATATGTAAATGTTAGGGTAAACATTGATATTATCTAAAAACACACTCATTATAATTATTTAAAGAATTTTGAAATGAAAAATATACATAAGTTATTAAACTAATTTTTAAATTAGTTATTAACATATTAAACGTCCTAACACATTTAATAAATGGAACCACATACCACATATTATAATACACATAATAAAATGTTAATCATTAAATATATTCGAAGCCAAGATACTTAACGGACATCTCTTTAGTTACTAAAGTAGCCATTGAAAGCGCCACCCAAAAGTATTTTCTCATCTTATCGGGCACGCCATGCAAGTACTTTCGTTACTAAACCACCCGCTTAAAGCGCTAAGTAGGATTTCCTCAATCTAATCCACGTGCCAGTCGAGCGATTTAGCTATTAAACCAATAACTTTGAGCACAACTATTGGACCAGGTATTCTATCTTATATATATTCCATTCACGGTAGGAATTACTCTCTGAAAGGTCTTTTTTCCTACCAATATCCTACTATATAGTAGATTTATGGTAGGGAAAAAGGCCTTTCAGAAGTCAATTCCTACTGTGAATGGAATATATATTCACCAATCATTATATTTAGAGATCTATGACAACGCCGACAATATGTTTTGTGGTAAATAGAAAAATACAATTGGGAGAGTTTCAAAGCAAAGAAATTAAAGCAGTCCATCCCTTTGAGATTTCTACCTCCCCTGAGTTTATATTTTAAATTTTGTTTTATGTTTAACCATACTAAATACTCACCTCTGAGCTGATAAAAAATTTCTTGTGATTCTGTCAGGCTCATGTCTGTAGCGTTTCATTGTAATTTTAAGTCCGTTTAGTCCAGTTATGTGAAACGAAGTGTTTTTTTCGTAGGATTTTACCGGTCAAATTCTCTTAGGTGGTGATATTTCCCGATCAACCCCTTTTTTGTGTAGTTTTAATTTTTAGAGGTGCCGTTATTTTTGTGTACTAATTCAAGCTCACCTATTGTTCCAAGCTCATAAATGTCTGCACCCGATTTTTTTAAATAATCAACCGATTGCGGCCAGTCCAAATAGCTTCTATATGCATGCATATAATATTTAAAATATTCCAAGCGTGAACCAATCCAATTATCTTCTAAAAGCATTAAATTTTCAAATCTCTGTAAGTGGAATACCACTTTCGATTGACTTCTTAAGGCATCTAAATAAATCATTTGTAGAGCTTTCTAAATACCTTTTAAGTTCATCCAATTTTTAAATTGGTATTTTGGGATGGCAAGAAACTGTGCATATAGCTCAAAAAACAACAAATTATAACTTAATCCATCCTCACTAACTTTCTCCACATTTCCCTATCTTTTCTTCAACATCATCCATACATCGAGTCATACTTACTCTTATTTTTTAAACTCTTAATGTTTCTATTTTTACACATTCGGCTACAACATCTAGTCTGGTTTTACATAGCCAACCTAATACTTTTCATCCACATACACTCTACCTACATATATTTGCTTCATCAATCAATCCACACCCATCCTCTTGACATGACCAACCAACGGTAGACGCTTCTTACACATTAACCTATTGGAATCTTTTTTAAAGTACACTCCTCCAATAAAAAGGTGACCTGGCGGTCTAGGGGTAAGGTGTCAGACTTCTGTGCTGGCAGCCGGGGTTCAATCCTCGGTCCCGGCAAAGATTTATCTGATTACCAAACCATTCCTTCACCTCTGACAAGACATCTGGTGAATGTGGGGAATGCCAGGCCTCCACCGTGGTTCGGATTCCACGTTAAACTGTAGGTCCTTCATTTCATCTCACAATCACCCTACCATTACACATTAGAGTAAGTGCGTATAACCCGAACGGGTAGTAAGACGCGGTGCTAATATTAATAATAATAATAATAATAATAACACACTCCTTTAACACCCATTCATTACTGACTCTGTCCATAAGAGTTTTTCCACAAAAATGTATTTGATATCTCATTCCATCAACAGTCACCTTGCTCTTGAGTTGCTCCTGACAAACCCAAGACTCACATCCATACAAAAATTTTGGCATCTACATAATTTTATATACTGCCAATATTGATTAGTAAATAATAGGATTAAAACTACATTTTCAGTTTTTAAATACATTAATGAATTTCAACTAAATAACGAGAACATTTTTGTACTTAAGTGCCCTTCTCACGATCAATTAACCTGAAATTAGATATAAGTTTACTCTCAAACAAGAAAAAGCATCATTTTGTGATTTTCTTATATCTTCCTTTGACAACAGCCAAGTTGGAATCAGTTTAGTAATTTTATTTATTTTAAAATAATATTTTTTTAATCGAAGGTGGATTTCCCTAAACTGTTTTTACCATCATTTCACTTAAATGCTGGAATATTACCTCTAAAATGCTTCCTTCCCTGTCCTTACTCCATTAGAGCAATTATAATGCATGCGTATAACCTGAAAAGGTAGTAAGACGCGCAGATTAAATTACTATTAGCACCGCGTCTTACTACCCGTTTGGGCTATACGCACTTAAACTAATGTGAAATGATAGGCTGATTGTGAGATGAAATGGAGGACCTACAGTTTAACGTGGAATCCGAACCACGGTGGAGGCCTGGCATTCCCCACATTCACACCACATTCACAAGATGTCTTGTCAGAGGTGAAGGAAGGGTTTGGTAATCAGATAAATCTGTGCCGGGACCGAGTATTGAACCCCGGTCGCCAGCACAGAAGTCCGACACCTTACCCCTAGACCGCCAGCTCATCCGCAGATTAAAAAATTGTTCATTGTTTTTACAGAATCATTACATTTTGTAGGCCACAATCAAAAAAATTATATTTCTTCTTCCGCGCCATAGCTCTGTCGATCAAATGGGAAACTTGTTTTACATTTAATGCCTTATGTATATTAAACGTATCTAGTTAAATCTCATAATATGTTTAAAATGACCCTTGAATTAAATATTAATGTAATAAGAATGCTCGCAAAAATTAACCTCCATGTTTATATATACTCACAACCAATGTAAAATAAACTAATAAGTGTTTTTAATAAGGAAACAATATATAAAGTGTATTTTGCTTCAAATTTAAATTCAAATTTGTACAATGAAGTTTTCTGATGCCTTTTACCTTTTATGCATCATTAATTTTCCCAATGCATTGGTTTACATTGTTGTTCTATTATATTAATAAATTTCAATAGACCTAATGTGACGCCCACCACTAGGAAGGGTGCATGTGAAAGAACAACCATGGGTTCACAAGACAATATAATATTTTATTACAATATGGTAATATAACAAAAGGTAGAGCAGGTACAAAGAATTACTGAAAATATGCATCAAGAGCCTATGATCCATGTGGCAAAACATAAGCTCAGTCGTTACAAAAATGTATAATATTCTCATCCCTCTCAGGGGAAATAGTTGGGCTGAACGCCGTGAGATTTAAATTTAAACAGCCCGCCAAAAAGGCGCAAATTATTTAAATGGCCCGCCACAAAGGCGCGAATTGTTCAAATATCCACTATGGCTGATTTTTAGTTAACAATATATAAAGACGCAAAAGACGTCTAACACTATGTGACAAAAATAGAGAGCCTACAAATACTTGAAAAACATAGAATAATAGAGGTTAGATGGCTAGAATGAGCTACGCAACCTGCCGTAACACTTATACATCATATCGTAAGAAACCCTACCTGAAATAATGGGATACAAACAATATTCGTATCTAGTACGAAATTATATAATTTCTAATACCCCTAGAAAATGTCTAGGCAACCTAACGTTTAAGATAAGGGCGCGCCACTAGTACCCAAGCAGTACTTAATTTAACCAGGATTTCTCCCTGCAGACTAACACAATAGATTAGCGGTTTGACCGCCTTAAAACCAATTTAGAAAACCCATCCAGAGAGTTTTAATAACAAAAAAAAGGCCCAAAAGTAAATTTTGAATACGTGTTCCCTCCCCATAATTTAAATCGAAAATGAATTTTGAAGAATATTTCCCAAGAATTAGTATTACACCAGCGCCCTCACCTTGTCTAAGCCAGTGGTACAATGAGTGTCGCTTCAACCCACATTAGCCTTTTTATAGTAAAAAAAACAGTCCTAACGTATTCTCAAAAGAGGGAGAAGGAGGGTAGATACATAGAACAAGAGGAAGGGAGACGACTAGCGCTCTGGAAGCTTAGCGGACATTCGAGCGCTTTCTCAGAGATTCTAGAACATCCTCGGGCCGGAACAGGAAATACCCTTGTTCAAGTTGAGTTTTAGTTTCATATCGGCCGAGCATCGATGACGAGCGAGTCGTTGACTAGGGCCTCGCTTCAGTCTAACTTGTTCAAGCTGCGGGAGTGGACGTCCTGATGATGTGTGTGTCAGCGTCCCATCTGACTGAGAGGAGGTACGCCAAACTTGGTGAGTGTTGAAGCTCCATATTACAGGGTGGTTGGTATTAGATGTTGTTGGCGTTTGGAACATCGTTACACTAAATATTGTCAAGAAGGTGATCCAATTGACTGGAAGAAGTAATATTATATTTTTAGATTAATATAAAGTTATTCATTAAGGATTTATTTTAAATTCCGCCTTGGTGAAGTAGTTAGCTATCACGCTAGTTTCGTGTTGAGCTATACTGCCAAGGACGGGGAGATCAAGGTACGAATATCACTCGGGTAAACTGGAGATTGTTTTCCTAAATGGTTTTCCACTCTCCCTCTATGCACGCGCGGGCTCACTTCCTCTATATTCAACCTTCCCAATTCCTAACCCATTAGTCTAATTTGTACTTAAGCGTATATATAACCCGAACGGGTAGTAAGACGCGCTGATAAGTATTATTCTTAATTTTAAAATTGCTTCAATTATAATTTGAAAGGAAACACTTAAAATGTATAAATACTTCTCACTTTACAGATTTACTTTTTAAAATGTCAGTGTAATGTTCTATAAAAGTTATTTGAATACAAAAAGTATCTTCCTCATTAAGTATTAAATTAAAAATTAATTTTAGTACATTCAAAAATATTCTTCAAATTTTGAAGAAAATATGTGTTGAGGTAGATGAAAACACCAATCAATATATATTGTAAACAATTTTATTATATTGCTAAAATATATTAAATTTAGTTATCATAATAAAATTGTCTTTGAAATAAGGAATTAACAAATCAGGATTTGATATTCAAACAAGATAAACAAATTAATATTTCTTTGAATATCAGAGAAATAAAATTTGCATCATTAAAAACATTCGGTATACATAATTATTATGATATTTACAATTGAGCCCATTAAACGCAGCTCGGATCCCAGCTGGCTGTGCTGAAGTAATAAATAAAAGTTCCACTCTCATTGTATGCAAATGTGGGTCAATTTACTCTAAATTAAAGTGATTTCACTCATATCCCATCAGTATATGTCGTATTTGCATACCGACTGGGCACTAAGATTTGAAAATGGAATAACAGATCTAGATAAAAATATAAACAAATCATTTATATGTCTGTCAATATGCTATGGTCCAAATAAAATCTTTTGCGGTTTCCCGGGAAACTATATTATGGAATTTAATAACCAAAGAAATTGAAATAGTGTTTAATATGACTTAATTTATTTTAATTATATTATCGTACCATTTTTAATTGATTTGGTTAACAGTCTGGTGATTTTAACCAAACTTTTTTCTTCTCGCTTTTTAATCTAGTGTTTATAGCCGAGTTGCATTTGACAATATTATTTTTACACGATTTAAAGAGATAACTATATTAAAAAGCACATTATATACATATTTTAGTGCTTGTACAACAATAGTTTGGTAAAAACCGGTAAATGTAGTTCTATATTTATATTTAGCACCACGTCTTACTATCCGTTCGGGTTATACGCTTTAAGTACTAATTACTCTAATGGATTAGGGCTTGGGAAGGTTGAATTAGAGGAAGTGAGCCCGCATTTGCGTGGAGGGAGAGTGGAAAACCATTTAGGTAAAACCACCCTCAGTTCACCTGACCGAGATTCGAACCTCGATCTCCCCGTCCTCAGGAGTCGAGCTCAACACGACAAGCGCGTTAGCCAACTACGCCACCCAGGTGGGTTAGTGGTTCTAAAAGTTGTCATAAGGTACATGAAGCCTACCCAGACAGGGAGCGATCGAGATATACTCCCTATCGTATGTATTGAGGTTTATGTCTAGAAATCTATTATGGCAATTCTTTAGAATTCATTATTATTATCTAATTTTTACCCTTAAGATATATTGCCTTATCCATTATTAGACAGTTCTGAGACAATGGTGTAATATATAATACATACACAATATACGGTGTTTCTCCTTTCAAATTATCAAAAAATTGCTTGGCTTGATGTTGTAAATATAATGGCCAATTTAAAAAAGAGATATTATACTTTCATAAACTATAATGATAATAAAGGTTTTCTGTTTTTTTTTAAATAATAATAGAGATTTTGAGATAAATGAGCTACTCTCATTTTTTTTTATTATTATTCTAGAGTAGGTGATCTGGTGGTCTAGGGGTAAGGTGTCAGACTTCTACGCTGGCGGCCGGAGTTCAATCCTCGGTCCCGGCACAGATTTATCTGATTACCAAGCCCTTCCTTCACCTCTGACAAGACATCTTGAGAATGTGGGGAATGTCAGGCCTCCACCGTGGTTCGGATTCCACGTTAAGCTGTAGGTGCTCCATTTAATCTCACAATCACCCTACTATTACACATTAGCGTAAGTGCGTATAACCCGAACGGGTAGTAAGACGCGGTGCTAATAATAATAATGATAATATTTTAAATTCTAGACAATTATTTATCCCCTTCAATACATATTTTTATTTATTTAGATATACATGTGCTATTTTGTTTACATGTATCCTCACATATCTTATATATAAAATTCTCGTGTCACAATGTTCGTTCCCGTACTCCTCCGAAACGGCTTGACCGATTCTCATGAAATTTTGTGAGCATATTGAGTAGGTCTGAGAATCGGCCAACATCTATTTTTCATACCCCTTAGTGATAAGGGTTGTCCACCCTTAACATTTTTCTATAATTTTTAGACATTTTTTTAATATCTTTATATAATTCTTATACCAGTGTGTAACGGGCAGCGTGGGGGTGGAGGGGGGTTGTGAAGCTTATATAATTCTTATACCACAGTGGGTAACGGGCAGCGTGGTGGGGGGAGGGGTG
>CABFVX010000390.1:264139-307243 GCA_902151425.1 Timema shepardi
TTATATAATTATTATACTACAGTGGTTCACGGGCAACGCCGTGCGGGACTGCTAGTATTAATATATACCTAAAATATATATTATGAAATACAAGACAAGTTAAGCTTATTATAGAAAGTATCTTCAAGTATCACAGTATAGGTTATTTCTTTATATTACATAATAGGTTTGAATGTAATTATTTAAAGTATTTTATTACTTGTTACTAACATTATTTTACTTATTATGACATAACTTACTCTTTACTTGCATAAAAATACTTTAGTTAATTGGGTAAACATTTGTTATTACAAAATCATGGCTTGAACCGATGTAAAAAAAGTTGGTATATTTAAAACAAAGAACCTGATCTACAAAAATATTAATAAATATCATCCATAACAAAATAATTATTATAAATCAATTCCCAAGCTGAAAATCAACAACCTATTGCACCCATATAGCTCTAAACAAATTCAAATTTTGACCTCCCGGATCATAGTCAGATACAGCCACATCCACCCTGCTATCAATTATTTATTACCATTTTTTTTTTCAGTTTATTTGAATGATTTAAATTTCCTAAAGTACCACATCAAACATTTCCTAAGTTGCAATAATTTAACTAACAGATTTAAAATATTTTAGGTCAGACGGTGGAAGTTTCTCTCAATCAAAGCTAAATCTATGAAATAAAATTTTAACAAAACTATGTACTATTGAGAGGATGATTCTATGACACCTAGCATAAAGTTCAGTCAGTGAGTCATATTCCTCAAAACGTACACTGATCTGAGCCGATTTGTACTAAATTTAATGCAATTATAAGTTGCACCAAATTAAAGTTTTTCGATATGTATCAGATGTCATATTTTAATGCTATCTCTCTCTCTCTCTCTCTCAATATTATATATATTAATATATTTGTGTAGAACATACTATAGAGTCCAAGTAAGACTTTGAAGTAATTATTTTTAAACGAGTATTCATTTCAATTTTCTTCATAATCATTCAATATTTAATATTTTTCTTCAACATTTTTTATACAAAAAATAAAGTTGGTTTGACATTGAACATATATTAGCAACTTTAAGGGTCATTTTCAATAGTGATAACATACTGAATAAAGTGATACATGTTTTCAAGCAGCAATAAACTTATAATAAATGTCATAAACTTTATAAAATCATAGAAGAAACAAACAACAGATTATTTTGTACTAAAAACGAAATACATCATATGAATGATTTGTTTTTCACATATAAGTTGACTTTCCCTGAACTAAAAATGTTTTATTATTATTAGCACCGAGTCTTACTACCCGTTCGGGTTATACGCACTTACGCTAATGTGTAATGGTAGGGTGATTGTGAGATGAAATGGAGGACCTACAGTTTAACGTGGGATCCGAACCACGGTGGAGGCCTGGCATTCCCCACATTCACAAGTTGTGATTAATACACGTCTTGTACCAAAATGTTGTTAAATGATTAAAAACTACAATTAATTAATAGAGCAAGTAAACCTCCACTAAATATTGTACAAGAAGTTTTGAAGAGAAAAAGATCGTGTTTTATAAATGAATATATATTCCAGTTGGAGTGCATTATAGTCTAGCAATAATTTAAAGTTGTACATTTTTATACTTTTATTTATCAAACAAATTTAAAATAAAATATTTTTTTCTTCTATATTTTTAACACAAATTAATAATGGAAATTAATAAAGATGTAGGCCGTTGTATTTTAATATTTATTTACAAAAACAATAAAACTATTGAATAGTTTTTAAAATGGATATCAAAGGAATATATATAATACAGTAATAAGTACCTTTATTTTTTTTCTACGAAAAGTGAAATATAAATCAATAAATTTATATATCCCATAATTATTATTCAATCATTTACAACACATTAAATATATCTTGACAAAGCTTATCCTTTCCAACTGAGACTTAAAATGATCTAAATAATCTTTCTTCCATACGCTGAGCTTAGCTCTATTAAGTCATGCCACGAACAACTCTATACTCAAATTTATTCATGGAGGTTATAATAATTACTAGGCGTAGTACTATTTAAACTCGATATATAGATATAAATACTCTCAAGCCCAAATGTCATGGTTGCTTTACTTTTATTGGTATCTCTTATTGCAGTAATAACTATAAGCGTTTGCAATTGTATTTAACTTCTTCGGCCCCTCAATTAATATTTTCAGTAAATAATTTTTTTTATTTTTTTGGAAAATCCACTTTTAACCACCAAAAATAATTACTTAGGCAATTTTTTTTCCAAAACTATCATTTTATGTTATCTACATTCATATCATCATTATCATTGAAACTATCTTAATTACGTTAGTTTTTTCAATTCAAAACACAAATAATGTAATGAAAAATTATTAAGTTATTTTTTCTTTTTTTTATCAATATTTAATTGAGACTATTCAATGTACTATCCCTCGAAAAGGATGCTCCCTTATTGATATATTTCAAAATAGTCGTGCACTAGTTTTGGGTATTTCCTGTGTTTTGTTGTTGCCATAGTAACGCGAGGTGGATCATGTAACTAGTAGAGTAGTTGATGTCATGTATTCACACGGGAATATCACTTGCTGTGTCTCTATTTGTATGTCAAGTAGTTACGGACACTAACTGGAATGAGCACTGAAAGGGAGGTGTATGTTAACTCCAATCGTTTATAGGTATGCTCCGTTAACACATCAACGCAGGAATCTTAATTATATTACACATTGGCTCTATCTTAAATTCTACCCCAAGGCGGAACCAATCGGGTCAAAAAATGGGGTGTGGCTGTGTCATGGACACGGCCGTGTGTTGTACGTGAATACGTTTATGTAACGGGTTATATATTTTTTTAATAAAATATTTTTATTTATGTATTTAGGATAAAAGCAAGGACACAAATAATTAATGTATTACAATATAACTTTATTAATTATAGGTTTGTGATACGAAAAGTACGACACAAATGGCATACAAGATACATCGAGATTTCTGGTATTCTAACGCCTTATTATATTCACTGTCACTACTTTAAACTAATTTTTTATATACCATTGATAGATTTTTGATAATATATTTTTATTATAACACATTATATTCACTGTCACTACTTTAAACTAATGTTTTATATACAATCGATAGGTTTTGACGACAGCACGATTTAAACTTAAACGAACATCGTAGCTTCTCCGAGTCAAAAGTTATACTAATTGCAAATCTCGATACGCAGCAAAATAACCTCAAAATGGCGGTGCTTCCCCCTCCACCGCGTGCGATGCGTCACTGTTCTCGCGTATCGTAATGCATTCTTTGATCCTTTAGCTATCCAGTGGTATAATTTAATTTTGGATGTAGATGATAGATTCGAAACTACAACGCCAAACTGTATCCCCCGATTTCGTTATCATTAGGTTTTTTGGATTGCTCCCGTATGGTAGCAAATTTAAAGACGTATTCACGTCAAAATGTTTAACTTTCGGGCTAATTTAATGTATTGTACAAGCTGAAGATGAGTTGTGGCCATGCGAATTTTTTACCTCTAAAGAAACAGTTGAATTGCAGCCCCACATTTTTAGAACCACGTATGAATTGTGACCCGGGATGTTAACGTACTTATATTGTTAGTGTACCTCTAGTTGTCAGTGATCATATCCCTTCTCATCTACCCAAACCATAAAACCACAAGTCTTGATTTAGGTTTCATTCTTTAACAAGTCTTTTCGGCAATGGAGTTCATCACTAATGAAAAATCAAAACTGTTCATCGTTTATAAAGGCTACAAATTTTATTTTCATAAAACGCTGAAGGATAGTGCGCAACCTTATCCATGCTGTAAGAAATCATCTAAGTGTTTTTTTGAGCTATCTTCAACAAATAATCCGACACATTAGCTCAGGGACCCGAGATCTATTACCGGCATGGCAATAAATGTATTATTGATGAAATGAAGTTTTACTATTTCTTAGTGATAAATTAACGGCTGGGCACTGGATGTTGTGTCTGTCCTAGTCTTAAGTCATATTATAAGGCATATGAAGCTATGACAGTCCTAGCAAGCTGGTAGGGGTGGTAGTGTAAAATATATGGACTTAATAAGAAACTGATCTGGAACTTAGGCTGGAAACAGTAATGGATGTAAAGTAAATCTTCAACAAATAGTATAATGAAAGCGACACCAGTCACAATTATGAAAAATTCGATGAGAAAGTCCTTAATCGACAAAAACTGAATAATGCTCTCAAAAGAAAAGCTGTAGAAGATATTTTTGTCAAGCCGACAAAACTGATTAGTATGGAATTGAAACAAAGGGATCTCCCTACCTTAACACTCATTTGGCATGATATGCATCGTGCTCATTCATCGATGCATTCCTGGTTGCCAAGTGACGCTAAGGACACGCATGCTTCTTTGAATTCTATGAGCATTAAAACTAATATTGGTGAAAAATGTGTGCTTGTGAATGATGAAGTCATCTCTATAATTAGGTTTTCACCAAACATTTCTTTAAAAATGTTGTGTTAAGTACATAATATTTATGTGGATAGGACATTCTAAAGCTGTCCAAATTACTTCACCCAACTATTTACTATTCATGGTTTCAAAAAATGAACATTATTTACTTATTATATAGTTCATCACTACATTTTTCTCGGTGCTACGTGCTCTCCGTCTGAAGTTTTATAGACTTTGAATCAGAAATCCACAGTGAAGTAGAGAAAATTTGGCCTGATGCAGAATTAGTTATAGTTTTCCGACTTCCACCTTGGACAAAATTGGTGGAGGAAGGGTCAAACTTTAGGACTTAATAAAGCCTACAACGCTTATCCCAACATTACCGAGAGTTATTTTTTGAAAAAAATGTTTATGGACCACCTTTTTTAAACCCCAATAACGTCATTGACTGCTTTACTAACTCCTTTTGGTGGTTCATCCTTAAAAAGATGCAATTATTGTGCAATTCACTTACTACATCTTTGAAAACTACATTTCTCTTGACGCAGTGTTACCCCCTAGAATTTGGACCCAGTTTTCTACCACCTGTAGTCGAACCAATAATAGCAGCCAAAGTTTCCATTCCAGATTGAACAATTCGTTATACCGTGGCCATCATAAAATCTACAACCTCGTTGACGTATTACTTGATGTTCAAGCAGAGACGTACGGCAAAAGCAGTAGTAACGATTTAAGAAGAACAAAAACATAAGTGAAAAAGAAGCATTAATTAGAGAACTGAGGGTAAATCTTGAGTGAAAAGAAATAGAGCAGCGCGACTTCGTAAAAAATTTGAGCTTCAAATTTTTGTCAAAACCATTGAACGACCAGAACTGAGGAAGTTTGGATATTACTAGGGATGTTGACATGAGACGATGATAGTTTATATCTGAAATGTAAGACAGCATGATAGAAAACACCCTGATAATTAGATGCACTCAACTCATACCTTTCTCTCAATTGAGGGGGCCGCAATTTGTACGTGTCTTTCAAACAGTCGGGCCGCAACTCGTTCGCGATTTCAAGATTAGGCCACAGCTCACCTACATACACTCTACATACTTTAGTTTTGATTTGTTGCTCTAATCAGCGACATACTAGTTACTGACTCAATCAATTCGTACAAACATTTTAAGTGTTATGTTGAACTTGTAGACCTTTAATTGAGGCCTTGGAGATCATAATCGATTGATGGTAGCATCCAGTCATTCGTTATATACCCAAACGAATCTTAAAACTGGAAAAAAAATAAGACTATTAGTGTCGCTCTGTTAGTGAGTAAGAATGCACAACGATCAGCTTTGTGAGAATATTATTTTGATATGATTGTGTTTTTCTTATACAAACAAATATTTTGTCCAATGAGAGATAATTATTAAAACTGTGATATTGCCAGTTATTTATTAAAGATAGGGAGCCATTATTATCAAATCTTACATGCCCCAATTATTATATGACCCGGTATTAATATAGTAAGCATAGGTGTATGTCGTTGTGTGACAACAAAATTAATTCATATTAAAACTTTGACATAATTATTCACCTTTGCATATGTAAAGATAGGGATTGGCCTCAAATAAGCTGGCTTGCACAAAATAAGGTAAAGCTCATTCACAAACTAATTGAGACATCAATAATTTCTGATAGTTTGTGTATCGGAAAAACAATTAATGAAGAATTAATGAAGAATTTACAAAAACTGCTAAGTATTGCAATGCTCTATCCTGAGTGTGCAATTACATCGTCCATATTTATACACATTATTTCGTAGGAGATTCAAAAATAATACAGGGTAGCCCACCTCCTCTATCCAGCAGGCGCCTCACTCTGAATTGGAGGTCATTCCCCTTCCACCCATATTGTGACATGAACAATGAGTCAATAAAGCTTTAGACTAGCAGTTCACTTGCTCATTCTTCATGTCACAATATGGGTGGAAGAATGAGTCAATAAAGCCTTAGACAAGCAGTTCAATTGCTCATTCTTCATGTCACAATATGGTGGAAGAATGGGTCAATAAGGCTTTAGACAAGCAGTTCAATTGCTCATTCTTCATGTCACAATATGGTGGAAGAATGGGTCAATAAAGCTTTAGACAAGCAGTTCACTTGCTCATTCTTCATGTCACAATATGGGTGGAAGGGGATTGATTGACATCCTCCAATTAAGAGTGAGGCGCCTGCTGGAGATAAGAGGTGGGCTACTTTTTCGTGGGCCACCCTGTACTTTAAAGATAATCGTTAGTGTTGCTTGAGTCACTCACTGAACCTATCAGGTTAGGTTCAGTTTGATTACATCGGCTTAACCACTCCATTATAATATTATTCCAATAATAATTATTATTATCACCGCCTCTTACTACCCGTTCGGGTTATACGCACTTACGCTAATGTGTAATGGTAGGGTGATTGTGAGATGAAATGGAGGACCTACAGTTTAACGTGGAGTCCGAACCACGGTGGAGGCCTGGCATTCCCCACATTCACAAGATGTCTTGTCAGAGGTGAAGGAAGGGTTTGGTAATCAGATAAATCTGTGCCGGGACCGAGGATTGAACCCCGGCCGCCAGCACAGAAGTCTGACACCTTACCCATAGACCGCTAGGTCACCTTATTCCAATAATTATTAATCTAAATTCTGTACGCTCAATTAAATAAGAGTTTGGACTTTGATGTGCTCATTCATGGAACACGCTCCTGATAGTTATGGTGCCTCACCGGATAGTTCAAGATACCTTTGACATACTGAAGAGCACTGAAAGTATTCCAGTTGTAATAAGTTCAGTACGGACTCTGGGTGTAGAAAGGCGTGGTTCAAGAGATATCCACACAGCTCAGTTTGTGAAAGGAGGTATCCACGTGGATTGGGCTTGAATGGAAGAGTCCATGGACATTTTGGGTACGAAAAAAGGGAAGAAGTGAGAAATAGTACCACTATGGCAGAGGCTGGCCCACTCTACTACTTTCTTCAATTCTTGACATATTTCGTTTGTTGGTAGATAACTTAAATAGTATAGCAATAAAATCAGGTGTTTTGTATGAAGTACGAAGGTATATATATATATATATATATCGTTACAACACACACACATATATATATATATATATGTGTGTGTGTGTTGTAACTATTCCAACAATCTAGTAACCTAAGTACTTACTATATTTGTTTCAATTTAGCTACCAATAAATTATATCGGTATACGAATAATATATAATTAGACCACACTTTAATTTTTAAAGAAAAATTCACTGATTTCTAGGATGGTTTGTAATTAAATTGCTGTTAAAGTTGTTCAGATTTATCTCCATAATTAAAGTTTCTAGAATATATCCCCACTTAATTATCTGTGGCGATGCACAGTTTTTTTTCATGTATCCATTCATATGCTTCAGTTCGAACCCCTTAAACTAACAAACAAACACATCTCCCAATCTTACCTATTTGAGCAATTTGTTTCGGGGGAAATCAAAGTATTTTTGGTGATAACACTGGAGTGGTACTTACCCGCTGGATGGTGATCCCAGCTAGAACGTAGGTGATCCTATCTCTTGTGGTCTAGCTGTCTCCATTATTCAAGCTGTTCTAGGTGGAATCGCAGTTTTTAACGTGGACCTCTCCCTACCGTGATAACGAAAACCACTACAATGCACATTCGCCGGCACTGAACGGTGTCGTTTATCAACTGCCGCTATTGATTTTCTTCTCTGTCATTGGGCCTTGCACTCGACACCAAAACGTATATAACTTATTAGTTTTACTTCAGAGTCCCTCCAAAATATACTTCATGTAAATGGTTTGTATAAGTTTTAGAAGTGTGTTTTTTAAAGCTTTTTTTAAAAATTTACTCAATTCATTAATATTATTTTGTATTTTTACCTTCCAAAATATAACAACGTTCTTATTGGTTATAGCAAACTTTATATTATCGCTCGTATATATATATATATATATATTATTAGTATTGTAATGTAGCAAATTTATTCTCGTTGGAATCCATTGAGGGGGTGATATATAATATGGATTATATAGTATATACATATTATATAAATAATACATTTTTGATAATATTTTTAATACATAATATGTATAGTATATACCATATAAATTGAATACTTATTATGTATTATATAATAGAATTAAAAATATTATAATTTTATAATATGTACTGTACTGTATATAGGGTCTATCGTATTGGCAAAACACGTAATATTTTTAGACTTTAGTCTAAAAAGGCCTGAACAGCTATTTCATATTTTCTTCTGCCACGTCTTCGTATCCGTTTAGGCTATACACATAAATCAGTTACGCTAAAGAAATAAATATAAGTTACTTACTTTCTCTCTGTTATTAAGAACTCTAAAAGTTAATTACCGCACTTACGAAAGTATGCTACCTATACCTACCTTGATATAGTTATATCCAGTCCACCTCTTAGCACCATATCTCTTTCAGGTACATTCTAATGTTATCCTCCGATAGGTCTTCTCAATGGTATTCTCCCACTGGGTTTACCAGTCAATACCTTGATCATTGTTACAGATTCTCCCATTCGCACTACATGCCCTGTCCACGGTAATCTATGAGACTTGACTATTTTAGCAAAGTCTTGTGTTGAGTACATGGTATGCAACCCATCATTATGTAACATACTTCACTTCCAAGTATCATTAATCCCCTTTTAGAACAAATATCTTCCTAAGAATCTAGTTTTCAAACACGCTAAAAAAATTTTTTTTTTTGCCATGTACAGTAAAGTAAGAAATCACGTTTTACACCCAAGGAGAACCACCAGTAAAATTATTATTTTGTATATTATGATTTTTTTTACATTCCTTGAAACCAGGCGAGTTGTCAACAACCTAATAACAAGCCCCCGTGGTGTAGTGATTAGTGTACCTGTCTAAAAGCCTAGGTGTCCCGGGTTCACCGGCTGGTGCCGTGGGTATTTTCCCCTTAAGGGTAATAAGCCCACCGGTCACCAGGATTTGGTAAATTAGGGTTTTGTTAGTTTAAGACTCGACCCGGCTCTACAACTTCATAATAACTATCTTCACATCATCTCATTACGGGTACGACGTGTAGACAATCTCATATGTTGTATCCTGGGCAACGTTCGTTGCCAACTGAACAGCTAATAGTCTACACTTACTCGCCTCGGTGGCGTAGTTGGATAACTCGCTGGTCGTTTTGAGCTCGACTGCTGAGGACGGGGTGATCGAGGTTCGAATCTCGTTCGGGTGAACTGGGGGTGGTTTTTCCTAAATGGTTTTTCACTCTCCCTCCACGCAAATTCGGGTTCACTTCCTCCAATTCAACCTTCCCAATTCCTAATCCATTAGAGTAATTAGTACTTAAAGCGTATAACCCGAACGGGTAGTAAGACGCGGTGCTAAATAAAAAAAATAGTCTACACAAAAGATGACTGATCTGGATGTCCAAGTCTCTCCCGGTCAGTCACATTAAAAAAAAAACACTTGCCGAATAATGGCATGCAATTCCCGACTGCATTATTTATCTAATTTCCACTCAAGAACGAGTAAGTTATAATTATATTCTCATTTCGTGAAGGAAGAGTGTGAAACCCTTTAGGAAAGACAACCTTCAGTACATACAACCGGGATACGAACCACAATCTGCCCGTCATTGGCGAACAAACCAGTCCGACACGAGAGTGACGCATAAGGCTATGTTACCAACAATGCAGGTGTATTTTAAAATCATTCTTGCATGTAAAAGCACCGAAGAACTTAGTTGATCCTTGTGTTCAATCTCACACAGTTATTTAAACCAATTAATGACAAGGGGGAATCGGATGGTAATAAACCCTGATAAATATTAGTTTTTAAACCATCAAATTAGGTACATTCTTACTATAGTTAAAAGTATTATCATTATTGATTTTATAAATAAAAGAGATGTAACTAAGTAATCACTATCCCTTAAATAACACACTATAAAAAAAAATAGTGAACTGCCCTTTATATAAAATGTTGAAGTTTTGTTTTAATCATTTAGAATCTAAAATAATATTCTAGAACATGGAGCCCTTAGTTAATAATTTTAACTATAATAAATTAGGTGGCTCCATAGTTTTAGAAGAATATTATATTTTAAGTACTCTCCATAAGTCCTTTATTTTTATATTTAAATCGTTTGTTGCATGTTGGTATATAAATGCGTTAAGATATAAAATAATACTATATCTCTACTCGTTCTTACAAAAGCGTTTATGACAACCCTTCATTTAAACGAACATTTTGTGTCTAATATTAATTTTTTTTAAATCATTTGAAAAGTTTAATAAGGCAGTCAGGAACTAACATACACCTCGTTGTATTAAGACCTGAGGATTATTCTAGGAATTTATCATAACTAATCGTCTACAGTAAGTGGCAGCTTAAGCAGCCTTATGACCCAAAGGAAAAAAGGAATTAAAGCAATGATAAATCGTTGTTTACTTAACCCTCCGACTGTATACACGTTTCTTTGACACGTGATCTGCACAATGGGGTCTTCTAAACCCCATTTGGTTTTTATTTATATTTTACTGTAAAATTTTCATCATTTTGAGGTAAATGTTTTTAATTTTATTTTTCAATGTTTCTCTGAAATTAAAACACAATTATTTTTATATTTTATTTTCCACATAAAGTTGATAAAACTTACATTATTATTATTATTATTAGCACCGCGTCTTACTACCCGTTCAGGTTATACGCACTTACGCTAATGTGTAATGGTATGGTGATTGTGAGATTAAATGGAGGACCTACAGTTTAACGTGGAATCCGAACCACGGTGGAGGCCTGGCATTCCCCACATTCACAAGAATGTCTTGTCAGAGGTGAAGGAAGGGATTGGTAATCAGATAAATCTGTGTCGGTATCGAGGATTGAACCCCGGCCGCCAGCACAGAAGTCTGACACCTTACCCCTAGACGGCCAGGTCACCGATTAAACTTACAAAATTTTAGATTAAACCTACATGACTTTAATTTTTAGTAAATACTGAAATTATAAATAGGTTTTGTAACATTTCAGTGCATTTATAAAAAATATAAGTGAATGTTCAAAATTAACATAGAACTTAAATTTTTTATCTGGCAGCTTTTTTATACTTCCTTATACCGGGGTCCATTGTACTCACACACCATTTCCGAACGATATCACTTGACGAACTAGTGTTTAATGACCTCTAAAATAGCTGATACACGTTCCAAGTGATGGCAACATAATTTACCAGACAAGAAATTATAGTACGCTAAGTGAACAAAAAATACTAGAAATAATTTAAAATTGCATGTGGTCTCCTGGACCCCAGTGTACGGTCGGAGGGTTAAACTATCTAACTTCAGAAAAAATAATAGTGATTCAGAAGAAAATATAAGCAAACAATTTTTTTTAAAGATATTTTATGTTCGCAACCAACTTAAAACAATTTCCTATATAAGTACTTTAACCTCCTTGCAACTTTGAGTTTCTTCTTATATTTCATACATTATAAATTATTTCACTCTAATAAATAAATAGCTTCATCCACATATATTTAATTATAAAAGTGTTTTTACTTTTTCTAACAAATTCTAGATTGAATAAGAATTTAATATTATATTTTATCATGTTTAAATAAGTTTGTAGTGTAACAGGGGCTCCCAAATCTAAATGTACATTTTTATGACTTTTAAATATTGAAATAAATTTATTATCATTTATGCTATATTTTGAATGTTTATTAACCATTATATTATATATCAATTTATCATTTAGAATCATTTTGATAAATTCATTTTGCTACTTTGACTCAACTGCTTGATCCTATCATGTATTTTATATTTTAGCGTTAAAATAAGTTGAAAATAAAATACACTATACAATCGTATACGTTTTCTCATATGGTATATAAAAGCTTAGGAAGAAAAATCAAATATTAGTTATTTGTAAGCTAAGTTTAAGTGATTTATGTTTGTAAAAAATATATTTAAGTAATAAAAAAAGCTATTCCTTTATACCCATTTTGAACTCAATACTAAAGGCTATTTTTGAGATATTTCAAATGTTCTATAGTTTGTAAAAATTAAACTTCTCTGTATATAATATATATTATAAAAACCAACAAAAAATATTTAATATCATAAATAAAGATTTCCAAATATAAATTTGAACAAAATCGTTGGAGTTAATTCAAAAAGTTTCCATTAAAATAAACCAGTCATCAGTTAACCAATATTAAATGAATATTTCTAATAAAAATATGTATATATAATTATTTATAATCTTAAAAGGTATTCGTTTTTCCTTTTAAACAAATTATCCCCCAATAATCCAATATATAGTTTTGTTTGTTAAGTAAAAAAATCCCTAGTTATAAATTTTAAACAAAAAATGTATAGAAATTCTTGAAAAAATTGTAATTCAAAGAGATCACTCATCATTAAGCTACCTTTAATTTGAGGTAAAGATTCAGAAAGCAAACAAATACAACTTCATTTATGTGGAGGCAGAGTGGGAGTGGAAAACCATTTAGGAAAAAACACCCCCAATACACTCGAATGGGATTCGAACACGGATCTCTATCTGTCTGCATAAGTCCAGTCTGTTGCGAGTATAAACGGTGACCTGGCAGTCTAGAGGTAAGGTGTCAGACTTATATGCTGGCGGCTGGGGTTCAATCCTCGGTCCTGGCAAAGATTTATTTGATTACCAAACCCTTCCTTCACCTCTGACAAGACATCTTGTGAATGTGGGGAATGCCAGGCCTCCACCGTGGTTCGGATTCCACGTTAAACTGTAGGTCCTCCATTTCATCTCACAATCACCCTACCATCACACATTAGCGTAAGTGCGTATAACCCAAACGGGTAGTAAGACGCGGTGCTAATAATAATAATGTTGCGAGTATGACTCCCCAAACTATTCGGCCACTTAAGCGGGTAGTATCTATATAATTATTATTTATAAAGATGATAAAACTACCACCAATATTAAAACTCTATATATATTTTATCTGGAACCAATGTATTCCTATTTCTCATAAAATGGTACGAAGTTAAACATTTCCAGATTAAGGGGCTTCGGAGAAACTGCGGAAATATGCAGGGGATTTGTAAAGAGGATAACGGAAAAACTATAAAAGATTTTCAAGAGGGTTCTACCAAGCGATGTATGGGGATCAGCTCTCACAGAGAATGAGTAAAATCGTATTCATTCTAATTCACTCTTAAATACAGAAGCTGTTGAACAAATACTGTCCAATAGAATATAGACTGAACATCGTCTCGAAGGGATCTGAATGGTTACTATTGGCAAAAAGTTTTGACTTTTTTGTTTCGTGTTGTCAATCTTTTCTTATACAACCGACAAATTTTTCCCCCGTTAATACCACTTTCCAACATAAATGAATGCAGGGATATTTGGCATCAGTTAACCAAGGGTGCCCGCAGGATTTTTCTCCAGGGGGGGGGGCGAACTAGGTGTCTGGGCATTTGGAATATCCCCCAGTACGTTGGGGGGTCTGGAAAATGTATTATATTGAATCCTAAAAAGACGCTTAGGGCAATCCTGGTCTCCTGAAAATAAGATAAAACATAAGAACAAGTCTCAAACTTCTAATATTTATATAACCTCAGAATCTCAGGGGGGTAACTGCCCCCCTGTCACTCCTCTGCGGGCGCCCTTGCAGTTAGTAGAGAGAACGAGCGAAGAAAATGGTTTTCTCTTTAAGAAATGACCCGCCTCGGTGGCGTAGTAGTTGACTAACGCGCTTGTCGTGTTGAGCTCGATCGCTGAGGACGGGGAGATCGAGGTTCGGATCTCGGTCGGGTTAACTGGGGGTGGTTTTTCCTAAATGGTTTTCCACTCTCCCTCCACGCAAATGCGGGCTCACTTCCTCTAATTCGACCTTCCCAATTACCTAATCCATTATAGTAATTAGTACTTAAAGCGTATAACCGGAACGGGTAGTAAAACGCGGTGCTAATTATAATAATAATAAATTACTTTTCTTGATATACACTTATTATATTGTTGTTTTATTAATAGTTTTTCATATCAATATAGTGCGACGTTCAACAACCTTCACCGATCAATAACGTAAATGGACAAATGTCCTTAAGTTTCTAAATCAATATTTTTTCCCCGCGTCCGGGATATTCGCAAAGTTTGGGAATAAAAAGAACACTGTTTGCATGCATTTAAGTCGAACCACTTTTTATTTAATTTTTGAATATTTTCCGGTACTTTTAATATAATTTAATTGAGGTTTTTAAAAAATGTCAACATAATTATTTAAATGACACTTTTTTTTTTACTATCTTGAAAATCTCACAAAAGTGTTAACGTGCTCTGATACGTGACTGTTTAAATAGACTCAATTTATGGTGACAAAGAAGTAGAGATTCAAATTTCGGACAACACTAGGTATGGTTTTTATCTACGTAAGAAAAATATATTTTTTTAAAATAACCACCATCTCTAGTAAAATGTTTAAAGTAAATGATAAGACTTTCCAAAGAAAACAAAGATATAGACACTTATAGTTAGATAAATATTACAAAATAAATTAATAACAAATGTTGGTAAACCTTTATTTTAATCCTTAAAAGTTATAAATTGTAAAGAAAATTTAATAAATTGTGCCATCGATAGAAATAATACTAAACTATCACAATTATTTTCTATAAACTAATTATTTTTAAATGTATATTTTGAAGTTCCTAAACTTTAAAATATAAATCCTAATACGAGGTTCAAATAAATGTGGGTGATCTGGCGGTCTAGGGGTAAGGTGTCAGACTTCTATGCTGACGGCCGGGGTTCAATCCTTGGTCCGGGCACAGATTTATCTGATTACCAAACCCTTCCTTCACCTCTGATAAGACATCTTGTGAATGTGTGGAATGCCAGGCCTCCACCGTGGTTCGGATTCCACGTTAAACTGTAGGTCCTTCATTTCATCTCACAATCACCCTACCATTACACATTATCGTAAGTGCGTATAACCCGAACGGGTAGTAAGACGCGGTGCTAATAATAATAATAATAATTAATAAATGTGTGTACAGTATTATTTTAATATTGTAATTGCCCATAGGTGATTATCAACTGTAACGGTTAGGTAGGTGATCTGGTTGAACAAACTCTTAGTGAATCCACAAAATAAAATATGGGATCGTAAAAAAAAAACTAAAAAAAACCGCTAAATCGTTAATACATGCGCATAGTAAAAGCGAATAAATAGTTGTAAAACTAATTTTGAAAGTGATCTATCGCATTAATAATCTGTAAGTTAGGACCTTGCCCCGGGAGGGAGCTGGACTTGGAGCCCCTGCGCCCCCCCTACCCTCTTTCCACCCCTCTTCCCCGCCGTCAAGTAGGTTAGCCAGGGTGTAGAGCCCAGCCAGGGGAGACGCTACTACCTTCCCAACACTACCCACACTACCCCCAGCTCTGGTGCCAGGGACAAGAGAGGAGCAAGCTACCAAGTGCCCCACTTGACTGAACAACCAGGGAACTGGCTCACTGCAAGCTGGCAACACTCAAGTGGCCCATTCTTGGCTCACTATCAGCCATTATGCACATATAATAGCTAATACAATGGGCTCGATTCATAATAAAAAACATAAGTGCTCAAAATAATAATATTATTATTAGCACCGCGTCTTACTACCCGTTCGGGTTATACGCACTTACGCTAATGTGTAATGGTAGGGTGATTGTGAGATGAAATGGAGGACCTACAGTTTAACGTGGAATCCGAACCACGGTGGAGGCCTGGCATTCCCCACATTCACAAGATGTCTTGCTCAAAATAATACTCAAGAAAGAAAGATAATAATATTAATATTTAGCACCGCGTCTTACTACCCGTTCGGGTTATACGCTTTAAGTACTAATTACGCTAATGGATTAAGAATTGGGGAGGTTGAATTAGAGGAAGCGGACCCGCATTGGCGTGGAGGGAGAGTGGAAAACCATTTAGGAAAAACCACCCCCCAGTTCACCCGACCGAGATTCGAACCTTGATCTCCCCGTCCTCAGTGGTTGAGCTCAACACGACTAGCGTGTTAGCCAACTATGCCACCGAGGCGGGTTAAGAAAGATAATAACAATGTTTCGAAAAGTTACCTATCGCGCCGCTAAACACCCCAAAAATACTCTGAACGTATTCCCAGTTAAGAAAAACCCGCATAGGTTGGTTGCAATCTAATGCGTCACTCTAGTGTTGGACTAGATAATCGGTGACAAGGAGACCGGAGATGGAATCCCATTCGGGTCTACTGAGAGTTTTTTTCTTAAAATAGTTTTTCACTTTCAATCGTCGTCACTTGGGTTGCATTACCTCTAAAATTCTACATTTATCCTTCCTATTCTACTAACGTTATTAATCTATGCGTATATCTCACTTCAGTGGCTGAATGGTCTATGTCGTCACCCTCGTGTTTGACTAGCCTGCCGGAGAAACAGAGATAGGGTTTCGAATCCCGGTTGAGTCTATTTAAGATAGTTTTTCCTAAATGATTTAACACTCTTATTCCACGCAAAAGTGGGTAGATTATTTCTAAATGATTCCTTCCTCTTCCTTACCCCATTTGAGTAAATATCACTTACGGGTAGGCCTATAACCTGAACACGTGGTAGCATGCACCGATGAAAAAAGTATGATATAGCCCGAATGGGTACACAAACGCACTGAAAAAAAAAGTAAAGTATTTTGAAACATAATTATTTTATTTTTACTATTGTTAAATCTTAGTAGAATATAGAAGTGAAATACTTTTTTTTTACGACCAACATTCAAAAAGTTGTAGATATACATTTAAAAATTCAGTAGTAATTGTAGTAGCAGTATTACTGTACTAATATTATATTTGCTTTAGTAATGTCTGTCAAAAGGATGGCTCCATATACTATAATTGGACGAATGTGTCATATTTTTTTAAAAAAATGCGTTTTATTAACTTTTTTTTAACGTTTAAAACCTATATTCCTATTTTGCATACCACTAGACTATAAAAACAAATAATATTTTCATTTATTTTGGAATTAACATATTTTTAATTTTATCTTGAAAAATAAAAAATAAATTAGCATATAGTTTATTCAGTTTTTCACAAAGTATTAGTCATATCTTAAATGTATTCTCTAGTTTTATTATCTTTGCAATATATTATAAACAAGATTCGCTGATACGTATACTAGAAAAAAAAAGGATGGGGGGGGGGCGTTCACTTGCACTGGTGAATAAAGAACTAAAAATTGAAGCTTAGCCAATTTAAATGGCTGTTAATTATAGCATGCAGCCCAATTGGGAGATTCTAGAACCTTGTTTACGGTACCAACGGGCAAACCCAATGGTATGAGACCATTGGGAAGACTTAGACGCAGATGGAAGAATAAGATAAGAATGGACCTGGATGATAATTATAGGGTGCAATAATGTGCATTGGATAGAGCTAGCTCAAGATAGGAATAGATAGCTTAACTTTGCTAGTGCGGCATTGGACTTTCACGTTCCTGATGCCATTAAGTATCTAAGTAAGTTAGCTATGGACTACTAACTAGTACTGGTTCTAAATGCCATGCTCAAAAGCACCATATTCCAACTTGCTGTAAATACAAGTTATACACTATTCGTTATTAGAGATTCAGTACACGTAAATCTAAAATTGCCTTTAGTGTGGATGTTAGCAAAGCATGTAGACACTGGTAATTGGCTAGTAACCACTATACCGGCAGAAATGGGAATACGAATATTACTCCTGGTTATGCATTCTAGAGATCCGTTAATAATACCTGCAGTGAATGTTGTTGGTTCAAATTGTGCTTTTCCATCTCCTATTTTGAACAACATATGCATCAAATATTATATATATGATATGTTAGCTATATATGTGTGGGTTTTCTGTGAGATTTAATAAATGGTAATGGTATATGAAATATATATATACAATATATATAAATTACAATATATTTAAATCCTCCCTCCACCCGCTTTTTATTTTTATTGTTAGTTTAATATTTGAAAGAAAATAATGTGATTTAAACATAACCAAATAAACAAATCATAATGATAAAGATGTTTAGTGCTTTATAAATACAATGTTAGGCCAAAATAATACTTATAAACTTACTAATCTTAGAAGAGTGATTTAAATAAATGCCCAGTTAAACAACGATTGTTCCATGATTGAAGACTTTATTTTTAAAAATATCTTCAATTAATAGTGGTGACCTACCCAAGAATCGGGTATTAAGAACATGACAACTTATAAATTGTATCTGATTTTTTTTATTTAGCACCACGTCTAACATCCCAATTGGGATATACGCTTAAGTACTAATCACGCTTATGGGTTTGGAATTGGGAAGGTTGAATACAGAGGAAGTGAACCTGCATTTGCGTGGAGAAAGAGAGAGAAAGTGGAAAACCATGTAGGAAAAGCCACCCCCAGTTCACCCGACCGATATTCGAACCTCGATCTCCCGATCCTCGGCAGTCTAGCTCAACACGAAACTTGCGCGTTAGCCAACTACGCCATGGAGGCAGTTCGTATCTGATCGTTTAATAAAGAATTCCCTTATAGGCGTTTCATAAGTTCTATACCAATAATTTAAATAAGCGGAATTTTAATGGAAATATTTATCCGTATCCGGAATAATTTGGATGCAATTATTTGCACATGTAGGCCTGGATAAAAATGAAGGAATCTCAACACTGTAAAGTTACGTATAAACTACTTGATGGTATTTTGCCATTTCGTGACTACTTTCTAATATAAGGTCTATTGTCTAAATAAAATTAAGATACACATAAAAATATTACTTTTTATAAACTGGTCGAGTTTTTCCTAGAATCTTCTTAAAAATAATTATTTAATATAAATTAATACATTTAAATTTATTGGGATTTTTTAAAATTAAAATTAAATCAATCATAAGAAGCGAAATTAGTCAAACCATAATATTATTTGAAAGTTCTATATATTACACCCAATGAAAGATATTATAAATATGGTTAATACTTTTGAGATGGCTTGTTCAAATCATATAAAAGGGGAATAATATGATTGAGAAAGTTTATAAAGGAGGGTGGATTAAAATTGCAAAGGTAGGAACAAAAAAAAAGTTAATACGGAATGTAGATAGAAGTTTCAGCAGAATCTGTAGGACTGGCACACTGAAATTGATGACGATCACTGACCATGATGTAGAGCTCTTAAACGACAGTAGTTGAGCAATGCACTCATCGATGATATGGAAATTTCTAGGCGGTCTTTCAACATTTCCACTCCACTGTACACCTTATTCTCGGTCTAAGTGGTGACATCATCTTGTTCATCGCAATTACCTGTGTAGCGTCCTATGTGATAAAAGTGTTTGCTATCACCGCTAGGGGATGCAGCTGTTCCAGCACTGTGCAAAATGAAATACTTTTGTTCGAGCAGTGGACCAGTTTTATCAGACATTGAGGATCGATTTAGATAGAATACAAAAATAAAAGTGTAAGGCTTATTTTATAATCTTGATCTTTACAGCGGGTCCATAGGAAATTTGTCATTGGAGACTCTTTTGTCAGGTATTATTGAAAATATATTTCCTATGTGAGAGATATCGTTTAGAGCAGGGATCGGCGAACCGGGGTAAACTACCCCAAATGGGGTGGGAATTAAATTCCTGGGGGTATTAAGGATTCTATAGACATAAATAAAATTATATATAAAGCGCGTTCCTTGTTACGATTTTTTTTTCTGGCAAAACTGCATCTAGCCAATGTAATAATAATATAATATTTAGCACCGCATCTTACTACCCGTTCGGGTTATACGCTTTAAAGTACTAATTACTCTAATGGATTAGGAATTGGGAAGGATGAAATAGAGGAATTGAACCCACATTTGCGTTGATAGAGAGTGGAAAACCATTTAGTAAAAACCACCCCCAGTTCACCCGACCGAGATTCGAACCACGATCTCCCCGTCCCCAGTAGACGAGCTTCAACACGACAAGCGCGTTAGCCAACTACGCCACCGAGGCGGGTTGGCCAATGTAGAAGGCATGTTCAGTGGACTCCATGCCATGTTGAATTATAATATAAAGCTGATATTTTTGAGTATGTGAATGCATTTAACAAATAACTTCAAGTAAAAAACATCAATATAATATCAAACAGAGAAATTATTTCACCATTTGGATCAAAGATGTTATATGAAAGACAGAAAACAGAATAAACAAAATCTCTTAATTTCAAAGCTGGCTTTGTTTTTGTAAGATTGTGAAAGTATTACTTTTGACGATATCAAGGATACGGTAATAAGTCATCTTACCAAACTCAAAGAGCGGTTATCTGTTGTCTTTCAAGAGCTTGATTCACATACTGTCAGTTGGCTTGTTGATTCCTTTAAATGTGAAATTGCTGATGCACCAGAAGAGCCTCAAGGGTTGACAGAGGAACTTCTTGAACTTCGACCCAATAATGAAGCAAGTATTGAGTTTGAAAATAAAGCAAATATGTCCCATTTTTGGATGTCAACTGTTGCAAAGGCTTTCAGAATTGCACATGAGAAGGCAGTCGAAAAGTTGTTGACTTTTGCAACAACCTACCTCTGCGAACAAGGATTTTACACTCTAATGAACATACATACAAAGCAGAGAGATCGATTGGACCCCAAAAACAGTATCCAAATGGCTCTGACATCAAAATACCCCAATTTTGATGTTATTGTAACAAAAAATGAAACATCATTTCTCAAAACCAGAAGTGGATA
Source organism: Timema shepardi (assembly GCA_902151425.1). Taxonomy (NCBI): domain Eukaryota; kingdom Metazoa; phylum Arthropoda; class Insecta; order Phasmatodea; family Timematidae; genus Timema; species Timema shepardi. Next base: position 285,402 of record CABFVX010000390.1, read on the forward strand.
AGTTTAAGAATATTCCTTTTGTTTCATAATGAGGATATTAATTTATTTTATACTTTTTATATTTTTAATTGTATTCTCCATAAAGAAATAAATAGATTCAGTAAACCTTTTTAATTTGATTAATCTATACTGTGATTTTCTCCCCTTCAAATCAAAAGGATAACGTCAGCGTTAGTAAATATATTTTGGGATACTAGGTAAAAAAATTCCCCGAACCCTGGTTTAGAGCCTTTGTATGATTTTATAAAATGGGTGAACAAGTTGTCAAGAACATAATATTACAAGTGTGGTTTTACGAACCTTTTCTTACTCTGTCAACAGTCCATGGCCTGTCAATAAGGCCATCTTAACTGATGGAATCCCATAAAGCCTAATAAGTTGCATTGTTGAGTTGAAATAATTTACATGGTATTTAAAATAAATATGACGAGTATTATTTACAAACCAAACATATATAGTGAAATAATATTTTATTTGCTTAGCAAAAAAATACCTTTAATGCCTAAACGAATGCTAAATATTAGTTGATAATAGGCTTCTAATATTATTGAATTTGTTAGAAAGTAAATAAAATATCTGATTTTATAGTAATATGTTTATCGGTCTTTTATTAATCTACTAACGTAAACGTATGAATTAAATGTAAAGTTTTTGTCTGGAAAATATCCGTGAGCCTGTTTACACCATATATATCCACGCAACAAAAGAGCTTAAAGTAGAAATAAACCAAAACACTGGTTTAATAATATTTTATATCCTTCAAAATTGCGATGATTCTGAAAAATTTGAAACAAAAAATATTAATTCATCTATTTTAAAAACAAAAATTGTTAATTTTTACACCTTTTTACTAACTGGCTCTCATCTTCTTTTAGCATTCCTCTCATGTTATACAATTCATAACAAGATTTACTTATCTTTTTTAAACAAAATTCAATGTAGTCGTTGACTTAGAAAATAGGTTAATTTAGGATTTTGGTTGAACATGATACATGTGTAGGCTTTCACCTTTTTCCAGAAAGCAGAATATACTGTTGGGCAGAGTAGTGATCGAAATACACAATATGTATAAACTATTGTTAACACAATTTATATCACGACAAGTACAGCGCTTGGCTGGAGCATCACTAACGGTTTATTATTTTAAAAGGCATTTTAAGACTAAGTTCATGAGACATCTGTCAGCGTTATAGTGAACTACAAATTTAAACAAACACGAACGTTTTGATGGTAATAATTGAACTCCAACATATACTGTAGACCTAAATATTTTATAGCGTGTCATTTGTCTGGGTTCTCTCGTAAAATTCATTATATTTGCTATATGTGGGGTGTTGCCAAATATAGAAATATGGAAACCTATTTTCCAATAGACTTTTCCAAACTGAAATCAAAAGGAGAAGCCATGGAAAGTTGTCTAAGCTTTCGGGCTTTAGTGACCGTCAGATAAACATTACCTTGGATTGTAGAGCCGTAGCGATCTTGGTGGAGATTAATTGGTTTTTAATTAAAAATCAGCAGTTTTATTCACTGGTTTCGTGATAGAGTGGTGTATATGTAAACTTCGTATGCCCCGAAATGTATCAAGATTATCTTCACCCTGTGGCGCAGCTATGTGGTAGGGCAATGGCGGAGTTCGTCAAGGATGGGATGTAAGCTTTATCTGTAAATGGTGAATAAATTCAACGCCAGTTTTAAGTGGCTTGGCTCGGAAAAGAACGATAGCGTTGTTTGTACATAAACACTATAAACATGTTATTTTACATAATGTTGTAGGTAAGTTTACAACTAATTCAAGCAAAAAAATCAGATAACTACAGTGAACCAATCATAATGTCATAAAGCAACAGAACATAAATGATGACTAATAATTAGTTCAGAATCCACTTATATTCCATTCACGGTAGGAATTACTCTCTGAAAGGTCTTTTTTCCTACCAATATCCTACTATATAGTAGATTTATGGTAGGGAAAAAGGCCTTTCAGAAGTCAATTCCTTACAACTACCAGACACAGGGCCAATAAAGGAAGGTAGGACCCTTCAAAATAACTGCTGACTATCAAATATTATCCGAAATCCTCAAATAAAAAACTAATAAAATGATGATCGGAACCACCTAAGCCAACATTTCAAGTGACGTATCCTTTAACATTTATTAGTTGCCGAATGGCTCATTTCTGTATGGTAATCAACCGTTTAACAGTTCCCGTTTGTCGACAAACAATAAAGTAGGACCACTCTTTAATATGTTTTTATCAACACTTACAGTAACTTTTAACATCTTAATTTCTGAACATACGACAAATTAATATTTCAAGAATATAAATAGTCTATAGATTCATGAAGCTATCAAATCAATTAACGTAAATTAAGCCTTTTTTGATAGTTAATAAGACTAAAAACCATACACATGTATTAATCCACTTTTCATTTGCGTTTTTTTTAAAACTTGAACGAGATAAATCAATTAATATACAGAAACTGATTAAAGCCACAACAAAGACGATTAACATAAAGTAAGATTACTGTATGAAAAAGATTAAATTTCTTAGAATAAACTGAGTCAAAATTTACCTTGTATGTTTAAAGTTTAATATTTATTTATTTCACTATACTCGTGAAACTGAGACAATTATTAAAAAGTATTCAATGCTAGATAATTGGTAAAATAATTTTTAATGCCGTAAACTCAATCAATTATTCATTACAAAATTGATCCAATTTCCTACTATATAAACATTTTATGTGAAACTCAAAATCCAACAGTTTGTGAAGTGCGCGCAATTTATGAATATTTAAAAAATATTTTTATCATATTACATAAATAAATATTGTCATATTTTTCAACACAAAAATAATATCAATTTAATAATAACAGTATTATGATGGTTCATAAATTTTATAATATATATATATATATATTAGCACCGCATCTAACTACCCGTTCGCTTAAAAGCATAAATTAGTTGAATTAAAAGTTTTCCACAAATATGAACTAATCATATTATTGTATCGTATTATTATTATTATTAGCACCGCGTCTTACTACCCGTTCGGGTTATACGCACTTACGCTAATGTGTAATGGTAGGGTGATTGTGAGATGAAATGAAGGACCTACAGTTTAACGTGGAATCCGAACCACGGTGGAGGCCTGGCATTCCCCACATTCACAAGATGTCTTGTCAGAGGTGAAGGAAGGGTTTGGTAATCAGTTAAATCTTTGCCGGGACCGAGGGTTGAACCCCGGCTGCCAGCACAGAAGTCTGACACCTTACCCCTAGACCACCAGGTCACCTGTGTATCGTATTATTACAGAGCATTTATATATGGTAGAAAATGTAATTCTGGCAGGAGGGAAGATGTATAATCCAGAAAACCAAATAAGTCTTAAAATTTGAAATTTGTATGTGGGAATTATAGAAATATATTGGAAGGTGGAGGTGTTACAATTTCAAAAACTAATAGAAAAAATACTTCTGTTTGTGGTATAAAACCAAAATTCGGCAAACAGGTATAGGGACTAATCCAAATAACAATAAATATCCGAGAATTTTAAATTTCAGAAAAGGTCATAGGAAATAGGAAGGGAGAAGGGGTGGGATGGATAAGAAAAAACCTTTTCATATGAGTTAGGAAATGTAAATTTATCAGGAATAAAGACGGATCACTTCATATAACCAAATAAATGATAAATATGTTGAATATTAATTATATTTAAAAGGGGTCTGGTGAAATGAGGGGTTTCAATATTTCCAAAACTAAAAGATTAAACTACTACTCACAGTGTTATACGATTTATAGTTGTCAGCTGGGTATTATGATAAACTTAAATCGTATAAAGTTTGAAAATAACTTAATGTATGAATTAAGGAGCGGAAAATGTTGAAGGCTGGTCCTTTCAAAATGTCCAAAACTAATATAAAAATATTTTTTGGTGGGTAGGGTAGGGGTGTATAAACTTGAAATGTTGCATATTATCGGTTTATCTTGGGAGAGAATTCATTAGTATTGCAAACACATAGCTATAATTCAAAATGTAAATTAGTGTCTATATCTAAGTGACATAAAAATTAAGGTAAACACATTTTGGTGATATAGCTTGGGGACCATTATTAATTGATTATCCTTGGGAAATCCCTATGCTCAATATTTAATATGTTTCCATAACATAGTATATTGTCTAATTAATGCTCTTTGGTTAAATTTAATGATCTTATTTCCAAAATATTTCTGTAACCATGTATATTAATTGATTCCATTTATATGAAATTATGATTGTGTTTAGATAAATATTCCTTTGTCAATGTATTGCGTTGGCTTATATAATCAATTTGTGCACTGAGTTTTATTGTCTTTCAAATACTTGTTTTTATAAATGTATTAACTAGCATAATTAATTTCTTGTTTTTATAAATGTATTAATTATCATAATTAATTTGTGGTTAGTTCAGAATTGTACATGGAGGAACTCTTTAAATGATGTTAGCCGGATGTTAAAAGTACGAATTTGAAATAGTTTGTTGTGGCTTACACGTGTGAATGCGAATAATGGGTTAACAGCTAGTTTTAAAATATTGCAACTCAAATTTATTTCAGATCCGGTTTTATCTAGAATGTGTTAGTATTTATTTATTTGAGTTATTTAACGTGCATTTCTAAACGCGCTTATCATATCCGCACACGGTAATGCCTATGAAAGAAGGCGAAAGGGCTCACCAGTTTAGCCGGAAAAGGTATTTTCACATAACTTCCAGTGTTGTCTTACATACCACAATTGACATAAGAACAGACGGCTTCACTTTCCCTCCAAAGGAAGCAGTACTATGGATTTGTATTGGTCAGTAAAAATACGTTAACTACGGATAGTTTTTAACCCACGAACATTGGGTCCTGAGGCGATCACTTTATCCCCAGACCACCGAGGTTGGCGTATTCTCTGGGTATGCTAGTCCTGCGCCGCGGGCCCATGATTATATGGACTAGTTTCTAAATTCAATGTTGTGTGCGCAAACTGTGTGAATAGTAATGTTTAAATTGTGAATAAATATACATGTATAATGTATCTATATATTACGAGTATTAGTTTTCAAACTAATATTAGTTCATAGTCCAATAAGGTTGTAATATTAGTTTGTAAACTAATATTAGTTCATAGTCCCAGAATGTTGTGTTTTAAGTAATTATTTATCCAAAAGGGTAACCTAACCATATTATGCAGCCCAGGATCTAGCTTGAAAACAGCAGGTAAAGCTAGAGAAATTCTAATGACCTTTACTAATGTCTATGGAGTTGCAAAACTCCCCCTTGCCCCTCGCCAACAAATATTGGCCAATGAACTAGGGTGCTAACAACCCAGGACGTGCTGAATACTTAGCACAAGAAAAAAAGTGTGCCAACTATTGAACAAATATTCAAGAATCAAGATCACAATGATTATAACCCAAGCCAATATAGCTCAAGTAAAATAAAATAAAATAAATGCAATAATATTTGTAAAATAATCTTATAAATAATAAGCCTTAAATTGTGCACTAATTTAATAAATATGTGACTATGTTTATGCATTCTAGGCACATGTATCATCATGTATTTGGCAAGAATATTTACTACCATTTTAAAGTTTACACTGGTGGATAAGAGGGGGGGGGGGTGAGAGGAGATGAGGGGATATATTAGCTAAAACTATAGTGGAGTGTAATTTCACAATTTAAAAGTGAATTATCAGAAAAAGCTAAAATAAAATTTATTTTCAAATGTAAATGTCTTATCAATACACTAAAGATGTAGCGATAGAGTGATAGGCCCAATAGGAGAAAATATCCCTTTTGTTATTGTTATCATAGTTTACGGATCTAAATAGATTATGGGGCATAATTAGTATTTAATTACATAATAGTTTTAGGCTCCTAATTAATATTGCAACATGAGTTGGACAATCCACCCCATTCCTCCCAACAAGTTCTGATGAACGATTGATCCATGTACTACTTCATTTTACTCTTTTTATGTTTTTTTTTACTTTGCGTATTGCTACCTCTGATCCCGACACCTTAATTCAGTCGATAGTTTGCCCGTCCATTGAGCTAAGGGTCCCGGGTTTGATTTCTGGCATGGCCGAAAAAAATATCATTGGTAAAATTTGAATTTCCCCTTTTCACGGCGATGAATTAACGGCTGGGGGCTGGTTGGTTTGTTTGTTCTAGATTTAAGTTAGTTTGTAAGTAGTGTGCTGATATAATCACTTGGCCAATTGAACAGGTATGTCACTCTTCAGTCAGGAGTGTACTCATAACCCTCTTGGGGATGATAACCATCGGTAGTTTCACGTCTTGGTGTGTTTTGTGCATAGTTTTGATTTACATTTATGAACTCAGAATATGTAGCATTCTGTAAAGTTTGATATTTAATCATAGATAAAAATAAATCAAAAAAACAGAGACAAGGGGAGTTGGAAGGCGCGAGATTTTCCAAGATAGCATAAGTTTACGAAAAAATTATAAATGTTTGAGAAACATTGCTCTAAGCTAGATGTACTCATGTTTAAATAATTCCAGGGTAAGCACGGCGTTATAAGACTTTGACCCTCGAATCCTCCCTGCAGCTTTTAGAGTACATCATACCTATTAATTTTCTCATAATATGCCACTGACAATCATCTAATATTGTGTAAACTTAGAAATATTAATCTTAGCTACATTGTTTGATTTCACAACTTTCAATGTCACAATATAATACTTTAAAAGTTTGCATTTTCTTAAGAATTATGTGAAAAATAAACAGATTTTTTATGTTATTATTCTGAAAATTGTTCTGAAGGAAAACATGATCATTAAAGAAGCGTCACCACCATCTAGCAATATTTAAATGTTTGTTTTATCCTACATAGCTCAATCGTACACACGTGCTATAATTGCTGGCCTGGTATGTATGAAGTAACATACTCTGGAGGTTACAGTAGACCGCTGACAAATCATAACAAAGTAAATACTAGAGAGGCCGGAAAAGGGCTATCTCATCATATAAAAGACCCTGACTTTTTAATAACCAAGCGTCTAATTTCCATCTATTTCAAGGGTGATCACTTCGTCCGAAGCCGTACCTATTAAGATGACATCTTCAAGTCATCCATAGTTCTGGTACTTGGAGGGCATCATCGAAGCCCAGTGACCCTAGATCAGGTTCGGTAGAAGCACCGCGTAGAAACAATCAACTTGGGTGGTCTAATTATTCACGAGTTAGGCCAGTTCTTCCACGACCACGGGTGCCCATTTTTCTTATTCTTTATCTAACAACCATCATCACATTTTTGTATCATCTTTTAGTCATTACTATTAAGCCGAAATTCACAAACCTGCATATTATTTAGGACCCACACAACTACTTTGCCTGCGAGCTTACCCCTTCTGCAAGCTATCCTGACAGATTGATTCCACGGGGAGTAGGGTCGCGACATAAGGTTGATATTCTTTAGGGAATCTAGGATTTTTCGTTTTTACATTCTTAGTGTGTTTTTCTTGTTATTTCATTATTTTATCAATTAAAATATGTTATTTAATTCGCAAAGCCTAAGAATTATGTGTATGTACAAAATCATTTCAGGGAAAATCTTGACTGGCTTTTTTAAAAATTATAAATATTGTAGTGGGATAAGTTATTTACTTGCTGGTATTGGGTAGATCTACACAACAATTTTATTCTTGGTTAAATTTTTTGATCTCAACATTTTCAATGGCATGACATAATATAACACTTTGCGTGTAATTCTCTTCATAAATACAGTTATATTGTTCTTGCTTACATTATTATTTTCACAACTATAAATGGAATCCATAAAATGTAACAGTTTGCATTTACTTTAGAATTAGATGAAAAAATGACAGAGTTTTTCAAGGCATTGACTTGAAATGTTTTCCAAATGAAGGCATTATTTTTTAAGGAAGAAATTTTTTTCTCGGAAAGTGTTGGTATACTTTCTTACATTTTTGATAATTTTTAAGGTGACCCAGCTTTTATAGTAACAAAAATGTCAGAATGTTTACAATATTATTGTCGTCCTTTATTAGTAATAGTATCGCTATTAAATACTTAACTAGAAATTCTGATTTAGTTCAATACTTAGAACGTCAAAGTTCTTAATAATGAAATAAAATTGCATTTTATTTTGCTGATGTGTTTATAATTTCGCACTTTAGTTATCATTCTTTTGCTCTTTCCAATTTAAACTGAGTGAAAAATATATCAGTCAATTATTGCTTCTTTATTATATATATATATGCGTGTGTGTGTATGTCTCTTTAGCATTTCTAGACAACATTTTAAGGATAGTTTTCATGCATCCTCCATGAATTCATTATATGTTTTCACGTGACATGGTTTTGTACAGACCAAAATTATAAAATGTTTCATTATTAAAAATATGTATTTTAAAACAAATAATCGTAATGGTACTTATAATTGAGAAACAGTATAAATATTGGTTCTAATTTTTGCAGAAACTTATTTTTAAGAACAAAAAGGAATAGTTAGATATTGACAGGTTCAGCTGTAAGTTCTACTTTAAATATACACATTTGCTGAAAATTACTACAAATTTAATCAACTTAATGTCAAAGTTTTGTAAATTATCAATGCAATTTTGGCAAATAATACGTTTGTTAGACGCTTTTAACTTTGGAATATGTTCAGTTAGCAGCTTGACCCGTTCTTCGCATGGGTAAGCTGCATATAAACTAGATCAAATCAGGATGTTCAATATATGGCTTCCAACTTCTGTTAATAATTCCTCAATATGCAATCCTGAATTGACTATGACAATCTCAAACTATCCGTTGCAATAAATAAATTTAAATAAATTATGTATTTTAAACAATATATTTGCTAATCCACAAACTGAGTGCACTAACGAAATCAAACTATCGACGACGGAATATTTGTTTAAGTTTACCCATTGAACCGTCGCTTCTCCTATCACGTATAAAAAGAGACGATTACTATTAAATAATTACATAAGTTATAATTGATGAAGGATAGGGAAGGAAAATGCATCACAGAAATATATAAGTTTAAAAAAAATAAGTTTATTAAAAAACAAACAAAAAGATATAGAATTACATCTGAGCGAAAAGATGTTAATTAAATTAATTAATGATAACTGTATTCTGTTATCGAGGTAGAAAACTAATGCTTGGCCGAATAGATATTAACACTTTGTAAGCAAGGAACTGACAGAAGTTAAATAGAACATTTCGTTTAGTTTAACAACTCTAGAAATATGGATATTTGCTCTTGCTCGAACGAAGGAGCGTCTGACACATCTTGGCGACACTAAAAAGGGATTAAGCTCTAGGCAATATACATAAAGACAATCTAGCCATGCTAGTACCAGACTAATACCTGAGAGGTCTAATCATGAATGATAGTGGCAATTGAAAATAGAAACAGCATCAGTGGCGGCTCGTCGCTTTAGAAGCTGGAGGGTGCAGACTGTTTAGTAAATAAATTATTTCTAAATAATATATTTAAAAGAAAACACAAATTTCGGAATATGTTTTGCTATATATTTATTTAGTTAAACTCATAAATTAATATCACAAACAACATGCAAAGATAAAAAAATAAACTCCCCCTAAAGGACGTGGATGTGTTGTACAAAAACTGCAGCTGTGTAATGTGCATAAATATATAGGTATGTATGTTTTCACTTTGTTCCATACAAAATTTAGGACATGGCCTACCTAATGATTTCAATTCTCTTTTTTGATCAAGAGTTAATCTTGCAATATTCGTTGTCTAAAGCGACTGAATTGAATTATTCATATTAAGCCTAGTTACAAAAATATTAAAACATATAACTCAAATAAACATTATCCTAAAATAACCCTACATAATATTATTATAAGCACACACGCCACACACATCAAGATGAAGGAGCACACAGGAGGACTGACAACAACTATTGCTGGTTAACGTTATACACATTTCACAAGCTTTCAACCTTAGGGCGCGAAAGGGAGTGTGCCTTCAAAAGAAGAATAAGCAATGCTAGCTAGCTATAGCAGGATGTTGACGATGGGTTAAGGGGAGGGAAGGTTTGGTTTCACAATGTCAGGCGCTGACCGTCGCGCGCCTGACTGCATGCCATTTGATGACAAGAGGTGAAGGGGTGGGAAAGGTTTGGTTTCACAATGTCAGGCGCTGACCGTCGCGCGCCTGACTGCATGCCATTTGATGAAAAGAGGTGAAGGGGTGGGAAGGTTTGGTTTCACAATGTCAGGCGCTAACCACCTCGCGCCCAACCGCATGCCATTTTAAAAACATTGCCTGCTACTACTTAAACCAAAAACATATTTTTCTTGAAACTATCATGGCAAGATAAAATTGTCGTGAGAGTGCAAATAATAACTTTAAAAGGAACTGGGGATTCGTGGGGATGGGGGGCACGCGCCTCCGCGCCTTAGGGACGAGCCGCCCCTGAACAGCATCAAATCCTATATTTTTAGAGTTGCTAAGAATATTATTTAATCTCGCTAGCTTGTACTTACCCTCATGGAGAGTTACATATAATAGAGGGCTAACAATCGGGCATCTACACAGTATTTTACTACATCCGGTAATTTCCTAATGAGCACTGCCAGAACAATCATCAGTAAATTTCTACATTTACCCAATACTATGGCATACAATAGCTAGTACAAACTATTTTTGAACACTTAAATACATTTTACACCTGAAGGGGCCGGAACAAAACATGATCCCCGCGGGCCACTACTTCAATCTAGTAGTGCTCCCCCAGGTTACGTACCGTAAAAACCTACACAAAAAGGGTGCAATAATGACTGTAATAAGTCACTGACCTTACTAGGTCCAAGAACAGTGTGTTAGATGAAATTATTGTATCTATAAAGAGATCCTAAACGTGATCATATCGTTCAGGGTGTCATAAAAATATAACAATGTCTTAGAACAGGTCTTAGAAAAGAAAATCAAATTCAAGGACACAGTATACACAATCGCCTGATCCTATATATATGTAGAGCATAGAGCCCTAGTATTTAAACTGTGCCTTATGGGCATAGGGAAATAAGTCAGACTATCTGACCCAAGAAACTATGTCTGATGGACATAGAAAATAACTTCAGACATTTCGAATAAAGAAACCATATCTGATGGACACGGAAAATAAAGTTAGACATTCTAACTAAAGAAGCCATGTCTGATGTGCAAAGAGAATAAAGTCTGACATTCCAACTAAAGAAACCATGTCTGATGGACAAAGAAAATAAATTTAGACCTCCTGACATTAAAACTTATGTCTGATGAACATAGAAAAAAACTCAGACACTATAACACACTACACTATGTCTGATCGATATAGAAAATGAAGTAAGACATTCTCATACATGGAACTATGTCTGATGGACATATAAAGAAAGTGACCTCAGATATTCTGACACGTTACTCAATGTCTGATGGATATAGAAACTGAGTTTAGAATCTAATGTAGATTCTATACAGAAGATACAAATACTTTAATTCTTCGAAGAGGCTTCCTCTGTGACGTGGCGGTGAGTCCGACGCCTGAAACATCTTGTCCACCAGTAGTCTTTGGTGCTGAAGTTCTACGTCGTAGTTATTCCTCCGGTGAGTAATTACAATTTAATTCAAAAATGCGACTCACAGGGAATCCATTATATAGCAACAGAACTGGATAGAATTTGGACTACATCAGGATATTTAAGGGAATAAGGGAGGGTTATAGTTTTAGTATTACTCCGCTTTCTCAGCAGCACTGTCAGAAGGTGATGCGAGCCGAGACTATTATCTTTCTTTCTTCGATGTGTGCCCTTCGATCAGGACGTGAAAATGCTCGAGTTATGGTCCGCTGGGGCAATTTTCCTCGATGCTTGGACGTTTCCCGGCAACATCAATTAACAGTGAGTTAACGCCTAACACAACTTATTGGAATAGATTAGTACTTGTTATATTGTTTTAATTGTCTTTATGGAATTTTAATTGTCTTTATGGAATTCTAATTGTAGATGTCATATTATATAATTGACATGCTACACCATAATATAAGTGCAGTTATTAAAATACACTGCTGTAGAAATATGTTGGAAATAAGACCATCACAATTTACCAAAAAGGATACATGAAATATTATATTACTTCAGAGACACATTGAATAAATGTCCAACATGGTGTCCCAAATAGCTTAACGATTCAAAGATACGTTGCCACTGTCGTTACTTTAATTGTTATGTTCCTAGTTCAGGGCTATTCAATTAGCTATCTAAGTGGGCCAATCCAAAACATCAAAATATCTGGCAGACCAGTTATTCAATTCAATCTAGCAGTAATTTAGAAGTTTATTAGATTAAATTTTTGTATGTGGGGGTGGGGAGTGAAACGTTATTTGATAATATATATACTATTTATATATTTCAGTGAAATAATTTTCATTATCAAGTTTAATTTTCTTACTACTCTAAGTAAAAAGTGCCATTCTATAAAACTTACGATAAGACTAATTACCAGCAAAGCGCTCAGCTATTACTTTAAATAACGCACTAACAATAAATCAGTCGAATATCAACTGGCAAGACATTGGCTGCTGTTAGGTGGAGGGGAGGGGATGTGGGAGTCTCTCTCAGCCACCCTGTTTCCCGGCCACCTGCATTGTTCAAGGTCAAACGCAAGAATATTTTATATAGATCAGCGGTTATGTGGTAGCGCTTGGAGGAAGAGATACTGGGTCTAGAGTGAGGGACTCACGCCGCTGGAGGATAAGCTTATATTCCCTTTTAAAGGCACGATATTGTTGGCGCCAAGGATTGAGTAACATTGGGCTTGCAGCTTCCCTCACCACCAATAAGACTGAAGATCTCTCTGGCCATTCAAGGTCAGGCACCTCTACATACCATCTGAACTATACGAAGCATCTCCAGTAATATAGTATTTGGACTTTCAATCTGTGGAGCTTGGCGGGCCATATGTGGCCCACGGGCTGCCAATTGAATAGCCCTGCTCTAGTTTATACTTTGCTATTTGGACATAATTGCAAATCTAATGGTTCCTTTTTTATATGTCTTTATGTTATATTAATTTTAGTTTGGTAAATTTTGATGCCAACTCATTTCCCAAAATGTCCAACCTCTACGTTTATGTAGGGGGATCCTCTGACCTAAATGCGTTTTTTAATTTTTCTTCCATGCCAAAAAGTAGATTAACAATAATTTCACACATTCTCATTTTGAAATTTTTAAACTTATTTTGTTGTTTATATGTTTTTTTATGTACTTACCAATTTACATACACACCTAAAACTAGTGTTCTTTACCATTTGTATTAATTTTGAGATCTCTCAGCTATTCAGGAAGGTTTATTTACGTAGATGCAGAATTTCAGTTTTATATTACAAAAAAATTGTTTTATAAAATGGTTTGGAAAATTTTGAGGGCAATCCCCCTATCCCACATCAATCACACTCTTACACTCCTTCATTTTAAAATTTAAAACTATTTAGTACTTTTTGGTTGTTTTGGGAGGACCTGACTAATTTCAATCTTCTACTCCACTTAGAAATAGTTTATTCTTTCAGTTCTGGAAATTTCTAATTCTCCCATTTCACCAGACCCCACTTATAAATATCAAACATTTAACACTCAATCTTATTTGGAGTTACCCCTCTATATTCCAAGTAAATTTCAATTTTAAACCTAACCTAAAATTTTATTTTATTTCTTACATAGCCCCCCCNCCCCTAAAATCCTATCTTGAATTTTAAATTTTCAGATTACCATAGTTATATGGAATGCGTTCCTATGCCTGATAACCTTATTTCAGTTTTCTACTACACAAGCAAGTAGTTGTTTTATTAATTTTATAGATTTCTAACCCCTCGTTTCCAACTCCCTCCAACCAATTTCTACAACTGCCAATTGAGAATTTCAAATTATAGAACTTACTCTCTGAAGTTATCCTTCAACTTTCCTCTCAAATCTAAATGTTCTAATTTATCAAAACTTTTTTTTTATCCTCATACGCCCTAAGAGTCCCATTTTAAAAGTTAAAATGTCAAAAATTAAGCCATAATTATTTTGCATGTTCCCTTTACCTGACTGAAAAACTTCAATTATAAACCGTTCTGAGAAGTAGTGATTTCTATTAGTTTTGGAAATGTTGACCCCTCGCCCCACTATCGTCGGTTTTTTTCAACTCACACTAAGAAATTTCCTATTTCAAAATTTATTTGGTTATCTGGTGTAGTAAATCAATTGTATAGTTTGATTAAGCATTTTCAACAAATAACTATATGGTATTTTTATAGGTTAGACGATTGCTGTTTTAAACGGCTCTGCCATTAAAGCAGAACAATACCATAAATGTTAAATAACATCTTTAGTAGAGTTTTCAAACTTTTTACCAACTAATCAAAGTGCATATAAAGTGATTTTTAGTATTTATATACATTTTACAGATTAGGTACTCATTGCTTTATATGCATATATTGACCACCCAGATTTAAGGAGTAAGTCAAAACACTAGATTTGGAGTATACGCTCTTTTTAAAATTCATTTATTTCTTAAAATTAATAGTCTCGTCTTAACAGTCTATAGTACACGTATTTAGTTGGGATTAGTAAATCAGTGTATATTTATAAAAGTAAATAATTAATGATTTATAATTAATTTTTGATACATTATGTTTTTATGTATGAAGTTAGTTTAAAAATAATCAGATAGAGTTTTATTATAAAAAATGTTACTATAATATAACATAGCTGGTTTGTCCCTAATGTATATTAATTATTAAATATACATATTATACTATATTTAATTTAAATTTTATCACCATAGGAAGAAAATTTAATACTATTATCTTAATACATGATGTTGTACATTCATTTGAGTATTTAACTATTTTAATAATATTAAACTCTATCTCATTGTTAGTAAAAGTTTATTAATATGCCCTATTTTATAGAGAATGGACATATCTGACTGCTACAAAAAGTTACCAGATCTACTTTTACATATTCATAAGTCAAGTCATTTTTTCTCCAGTTATCACTTTTAATAGATATTCTCAAAACCAAAAAATAACCCTAAAAATATAGAAAATTATAATCAATTCTGACGGAAAAAATCATGTTTATATTTGCTCAAAGATAGCCCTAATGTTAATTTGTAAGTTCATCAAAGTATAGGTCAGTAATATAATAATAATTACCACCGTGTCTTACTACCCGTTCGGGTTATACGCTTTAGGTACTAATTACTCTAATGGATTAGGAATTGGGAAGGTTGAATTAAAGGAAGTGAAACCCGCATTTTCGTGGAGGGAGAGTGGAAAACCATTTAGGAAAAAACACGCCCAGTTCACCCGATCGAGATTCGAACCTCGATCTCCCTGTCCTAAGCAGTCGAGCTCAACACGACAAGCGCGTTAGCCAACTACGCCACCGAGGCGGGTAGGTCAGTAATAAATGGTCTGAATTAGCTGTGTTAAGGGTATTAAAGAGATTATGAGAAAATTGTTTTTTAAACCTACCTTGATTGAAGAGGAAAGATAAAATAAATCAATGATTTATTTATTTTAAATAATCTTTACAAGGATACTATTAAAAGAGTAACACTATTTTTCTCTACCCCATCTTACTACCCATCCTTTCAATTGGCTGACACATCCTAGCTACACGCTAATGGAGTAGGATTAAAGAAGGTATATCTTAGGAGAAATGTAATGTAAGGACAAAGCAATACTTGGTGCTTGGAGATAAAGTTGAAAATTATTCAGTAAAAACACAATCAGTACACCCAGACTGGATACAAACTGAGACCTCCCTGTAACCGGAGAACAATGCTAGTATCACATTATAAAAAAATAATAAAAATTCGATATTAAACTAAAATATGTAAATGTCTTTAAAATTTAGCTACAGTTTAAAAATATATATAAACCAAATTGGTTACCCATAACTCTACTATTATTTTTGTAGGATTGAACATTTGAAAGTTACATATTAGTATATAACCACAAATATTCCCTTAAAATAACTTAATATAGCTTCTGTTTATTTGACTTTATCTCTCAAACGTAAGCTATACTATTCTCTACCAACCCGCCTCGGTGGCAGCATGGTCTAAGGCGTCACTCTTGTAATAAACTACCGATGACGGGGAGATCGGGGTTTGATCCCGGTCGGGTGTACTTAGGTTGGTTTTTCACAAATGGTTCCCCACTCTCTCGCTCTTCACGTAAATGTGGGTATACTTAATCTAACTTTAACGCGTAATTAATACATAGACGTATAGCTTGAACGGGTAGTAAGACGCCGTGCTAAAAAATATTGGGTTGTATTTTATTATATTACAACGTATATACAACGTACATTTAACTGGTGCTTTCAAATAAAAATATGAATCCCCATTTTTAACTCTTGAGATATCTCTTATCAATTATTTAATTTGCGTATGAACCGAACGGGTAGTAAGACGCGGTGCTAATAAAAATTATTATTATTATTTAATTAATTTTTGGAAAGATTCTGTAAGAGTGACATATTAATCTCCTTCTTTTATTAGGGTATTATTTAATAAAATTACACTAAAATATTTATCTCACGTTTCTTTTAATTACTAACCAACAATTTCAAAACATTTAATAATTTTGTAATATTTTATAGCTCACACACAGGTGAGTTCAAAGGGTTAGTAGCCCCTTGGGACACACGCCCAAGGGCTCTTGGTCTTGACGTTACCCATAAATAATTTAAAGCAACATTAATATCAAGATGTTATACGCCATTGAAACGAGAACAGGTCATCTACAATGTTAGTGCTACTATATTTTATGTACGTACGTTTAGTGGTGAAAGTGGCAAAGTAATGTATAAAATAAAACCACGTAAATTGTTCAATGTTGATTCTTTTGAGTCTTTCTCCATAAGACTGACTATAACAATAATACCCAACTTAACAAAAATTAAACATCAATTGGTAGACGTATGGAAGGTTAAGTTAAGTTATATTTTTTTAACTTTTAATTAATAACGTATAGTTGAATTATGATTAAAAAATAAAATACGTGTTTAAATACTTCATATATTTTCTCGTACTTAAGAAGAATTGTTATTTATGGATTCAGTTATATGTTAAATGTATAATATTTTAGGGCCAAGATTTTGGCACTACTGGATGATTCCTCTCTATTTGACCTAAATCAAAGGTTTCTAGCTGATTGGGAGGTACTAAAATCTTCTGGACAGATAAACAAGTATGCATAAATCCACACACAATTATAAATTTATTATTATATATAATATATAAGAACTTCAAATGAATTCTAAAAATTGACTGATTCTGTATTCACGAAATCATACAACTAACCCTGGCTCCTGCGATTGACCGTTATCATAGAGGGTCATTGTTGCTAGTGAAGAAATTAAATTTCACTATTTATCAGAAGCTTTTGTTTTTATCTTTAACTATTTCATTCTTATTTCATTCTTATTTCCATTGGTGACTATTTGTTTCTTTCTCACTCTTAGACTCCTTATAATTTCAATTAGCTCCTATGTTTTTTTATATTAATTTTAGGATTTTACTTGTTCTTAAGGTGCCAGTGAATTTTTACAATAAATATTATTTAATAGTGAATCGTACTACTCATTTGATATATATTCTTTTAAATTGTATAAGGTGACCTGGCGGTCTATGGGTATGGTGTCAGACTTCTATGCTTGCGGCCGGGGTTCAATCCTCGGTCCCGGCATAGATTACCAAACCCTTCCTTCACCTTTGACAAGACATCTTGTGAATGTGGGGAATGCCAGTCCTCCACCGTGGTTCGGATTCCACGTTAAACTGTAGGTCCTCCATTTCATCTCACAATCACCCTGCCATTACACATTAGCGTAAGTGCGTATAACCCGANTTTCATCTCACAATCACCCTGCCATTACACATTAGCGTAAGTGCGTATAACCCGAACGGGTAGTAAGACGTGGTGCTAATAATAATCATAATAATAAAAATTGTATAATATAGAAGTGATAATAAAGGTCAAATTTAGAGAATATATACCAATATTTAGGTGCAAGAAGAGTGTTAAATCACCCTCCTTAAACACGGCTGGATTACAAACCTCAACACCACCGTCGTCATATAACTAAACAAGACGATAGTTTCATTCAGCCCGCGTTCCTGCCGATGAGGGTAAACTTTTGTTACGACGAATATATAAACCATGGTAATAAACATAATATGGTGCAGCTTAAAATACTCAAGGGCTGGTGTAATGGATACTACTTCAGAACAGTTTATACCAAAATCCTCCCATGGTCATCAAAATTAGAGCTATTCTATTCCGTCTAAGTGCAAGGTATTGCCCAAATATTTTAAGATAAGATATTGATTTTGTCTTCAGTTGATTCCCATAAAGGTCTGAAGTAAAATAATAACACCATATGTTACAAATTGTTTGCTTTATTTAGTTGATAAAAATAAAAAGATGTGATAACCCTTAATAATATTCTATCAAAATAACATTAATACAATCAATCTTAGAATATGAACAAGGTGGTTTTTTTTTAATAAAAAGCATATTTGTAATGAGTACTTCACAAGACCAAATTAATGATTTTGTGACAATAGTAAGAGCCTAGCTATTAAATTGCATTGAATTAAAATAATTACTTAATTTAAACTGTTTATTGAAATCATTAAAGTTTAGGAAGAATCTTTTTATAGTAGCGAATATCAAGCGCCAAAAAATTCTTTTCACGTGCCACATTGGGCACACACGCCATTGGTTTGTCAATTTACTCTAGTTTATCCGGCTAGAAATTGAAATGAACCCTGACTTGGCTCACGTCAGTTTAGCTTGTCGATACTTTCCCAACATTGCCACTAGTATACAAAGTATATATAATGTTGTTTAAGGTCGACACATAAAGTAAAAATATACGACATTAAATTATCCGCTTTATCATATCAATAATATTATCTATACATGTTTAAGTCCCCTATTGTTTCGGAACTATTATAAAAACGAACGGCTTGGAAAAACGTGGTTCACCATGGTGTATAATTATTTACCTATTTATTTAATAATAAATTAAACCCTTAATGTCGTAGCTCAATATATTATTGAAATCCTAGCCTAGGCCAAAAATTGAAATATTTTTTATACCTAAAAATTTCCAAGATTTTTATTAATTATTCGAAAATAATTTATTATCATATTTTAATATTCTTGAAAAGGTATCAAAGTATCATTTGTTATTTTTATATGAAATTTGTTTTCGTTTTATTTTTTGTAAAAAATTTCATTAGGAAAAATGACATCTCTTCAGTAAATTTAAACCATTTTTACACTAAATATTTACTTTTTAATTGAATAGGGTTCTACTAACCATTTTGGCAAACCGAATATTCACTATATAAAAAATGAGTTTAAGATTTACTAAATGAGGCTATAGTATTCATATACGAAGCGAAAATATAAATCAAATGTTATAAATAATATACAGTATCTATTATTGATACTTTGGTGAGTATGAGGATTATACGTCTGTGCTGGCGGCCGGGGTTCAATCCTTGGTCCCGGCACAGATTTATCTGATTACCAAAACCTTCCTTCACCTCTGACATGACATCTTGTGAATGTGGGGAATGCAAGACCTCCACCGTGGTTCGGATTCCACGTTAAACTGTAGGTCCTCCATTTCATCTCACAATCACCCTACCATTACACATTAGCGTAAGTTTGTATAACCCGAACGGTTAGTAAGACGCGGTGCTAATAATAATAATAATGATGATTATTATACGTCATTCTCTTATAATCTGACTTTCCGTTGACGGGGAAGGAGGGTCTTGAGCCCTGTCCTAGTGTACTCAGGTTTTTTCTACCCTGGTTTAACATTCTTCTCCACAGTATGAGAATACGTATCCTCTAAAGTCTAACTTTGCCATCCCTATTTGATTAGTCCATTTAATACGTATAGTTTGAACGAAATGAATGACTTATACAAAATAGGAATAATAAGCTTTTTTAAAACAAATAATTGTATAGATATTTAAAAACAACCTAAAATTCTAACAAAAATTATAGTATAGAGTTTCAAGCAATAATTTACTAAAAACTATAGTTTGTTAGTAGATACATCCATGTATTTTAAGTGTATTATACTTAACGATTCAGTATAAATTCATACATATGTTTTGGTAACCACACATATATATTATTAGCAAATAGTAGTTATTTACGATGTTGAGTTACGTTAACATATCATTATTTATTATGACCACACGTTACTAAAATTAACAATTTACGAGACATAATTACGAGTACGTGTTTTCAAATACATTAATAGTATGTAAATGAGTTTTAGTGACCTATGTTAGTCAGCTACCACCATAAATTACGGTAAGCACTCACCGTACCTGAACTGAAGCTAGCTCTTAGTGATAAAATATCTATTTTCACTCTCAATTATTTTTTTCATTTGTAGTTTATTTTAAGTAAAGTCATTTTTTTTTACACTGAATAAAAACAACTTTTTACTAGAATCAATTTCTCGAAAGAAACTTTGCATAATTCAAATCATTGCCATTTGAAGGTTTCTTTAAATTGATCTAAATAAAACATCTTAGTTATTATATTTATTACCAATACATTTTATATATTTATTTAGAAGAATGTAGAGCAATATTTTAATAGTAAGGTTTTACAAGATTCAACGCTTCTAACGGAAAACAGCCTAGAGTAGCAATTGGGGCCCCCACATAAAATGAGAGAGAAGTTTTAATTTTGAAAAAATATTATCATTATCAAAATAATATTAATAATAGCATTTTTTTTTGTATAAAATATATGAAATTGACTAATGCAAATTTTGTTATGTGTTGTATTTTTATTCCACCATGATGGAACCATACAAGGTTGGCTTGCTACCTACTTTTAGGTTATAATATAAATATATATTTTGATATCGAAGCATTGGGATTTTTAGATACCTACAGTAGCCCCATGGCTTCTTTGGTGCTGACTGACAGATTTAAAAAGGTACCAGACCAAATTACGTATCCCCACGCCGAATCAAATGATCTGCAAAAACATGTGTTTAGCAGCTGTCACTTCTTACATTCAAAATTTAGGTATATACCTAACATTTGACGGTCAGAAGTCATCTGTGAGCTGTCGGTCAGCACCAAAGAGGCCATGGGGCTACTGTAGTTTCAAGAATATGTTTGGATATAACACACTTCTTTCGAAACCAGTCACTGGGTTCAAACAATCAATACATTATCTGTGATTTGAAATTTATGTGTTTGGTATTGAATTTTGGACTGACGCCAACCATATTTAGTAATCACACTGAGCCATAATAATGGGAGAGAATAATCAGGTATTTATGAGGTCCTTTGTGAGAAACCTTATTAAATATTTTTTTTATAAAATATTTTGATGGACTTCTTATCGAATTAAATGCGTTTTTCTAACTCTCTCTTTTTTTTAATAAAAAAAATCCAAACGTGATATTCAATGTTTGTCTTACCTGATGACAACCCTCCCCTATTTCAAAAACGAGTACAAACACTCACTCTACTATTTTCTCTCGGACAGAATTGACTTGGATTTTAAAACAAGTTATTTATTATTTTGAAAAACATATGAATTGTTTAATAAGGGACGTTTAAGAATATTTATAAATGAAATTCCATTTTTAGTGAAATAAGGTTGTACAAGAGTAGTAAGTGGCCAGCTTTATCTGATTTATTACCCGTCACTTTGAGCCACGCCCCTTATAGTGACTGTCTTGGTGACGTC
>CABFVX010000391.1:464-38177 GCA_902151425.1 Timema shepardi
GGGTGCAAGCAATAGACCTGTGGCGAGTTGATGGATTAACAGTTGGGTGCAATCAATAGACCTGTGGTGAGTTGATGGATTACCAGCAGGATATAAACAATAGACCCGTGGCGAGTTGATGGATTAACAGTGGGATATGAACATAATACCTGTGGCGAGTTGATGGATTAAAAGTGGGGGGAAAGCAATAGACCCATGGTGATCTGATGGATTAACAGTGGGATATAAACAATAGACCTATGGTGAGTTTATGGATTAACAGTGGGGTGCAAACAATAGACCTATGGTGAGTTTATGGATTAACAGTGGGATGCAAACAATAGACCTAGTTTGAGTTGATGGATTAACAGTGGGATGCGAGCAATAGACCCCTGGATACATGCAGGATGTTCCCAGACTAAACAGCCAAACTCTGGGAAGTGGTAGGGGATCGAAAAACTACCCCAAAATTCCTTTTGGAAATTAGCTCGTTTTCGCTTCCTTTTCGAGAAAAGATCAAATAACCAAATAAAAACCTTTTCCTCCCATAAAAAGTATAATAATAATCTGCTAGAAATATTATGTTTATCAAAATAAATCTTGATATAAATGTTATTTAAAACTAAATCATCCAATTTTTTTTTATTAGCTTAAGAGTAATCTGTTATGAAACATCCAACGATATATTTTGTGAGAATCATCAAAAAACTAAATTTGTGTTTGGCTAAAAGCATGAAGCCTATTCTAACACCCCATCACCTTTTTTTCCAATTATTTCTCAAGTCTGCCATCTCAACTCAAATGAGGGACAGTATTTTTTTCATGAGTTAAAGATGCCTCCCTCGCAAGTTAGACTCCCTGCACAGTCGAAACACTAATTTTTATATTAGTACCATGTCTTACTACCATTTCGGACTATACGGTTATGTACTAATTACGCTAGTGTGTTGGGGATAAGGAAAGTAGTATTTAGAGGAAGTGTATCCGTATTTTCTGGGAGGTAGTGTAAAACCATTTAGGAAAAACCACCCTCAATACACCCGACTGGGATTCAAACCCCGGTAGATCTGTTATCAGCAGTAAAGTAGACCATTAGACCATTCGTCCACCAAAGCGGGTGATACATTTGTTATTGCTAAAATATAGGACTACCCTCCCTGAGTAATATATTGAAACTCACGTAGCCTATATGGAATGTGTGTGTGTGTCTAAGATTGGTTTATTTTATAAGCGTATTGCATATTTGACCTTTAGAGATGCGGATTTTGACCCGCTAGGAACAGAATGTTGCCATGGGTATACCTTGGTGGTTGTCTACACGTCATATCTGAAATGAGATAGCGTGATGATAGTAAATATGAAGGTGAGGAGCCCGTTGAAATTTAAACCTAACTCAAGCCTAATTAACCCCACCATGGCGACCATAGGATCAGTTCCCCTTTCATGAAAAATACCCATGGTACCACTGGGAATTGAACCCGAGACCTCTAGATCAATGGCCAGGGGTACTGACCACTAGACTAAAAGGTCGTGAAGAGGACTTCAATTTGTCCGTATTTTTGCAGTTTTTATGAAAACAAAATCTTTTTTTGGTCAAAATAAATAGAATTTTAACTTAAGTTTTATTGTAAGTTGTGTTCTTATACAACCAGTTGTTTCGTAATGTGCAAGCTAGTTAATGAAGTTTCCAAAATAACTCTGTGCTCAGTCCTGATCGTGTGCGCTACTTTTGATCCCAAAAAAAGAGAACTACATTTGGAAGTTATTGTATTGGACGTTTATTGAACGGTCTGTTCCATTTCCTGCATGAAGTGATCGTAGAGTGGCCACACCCTTCCTTGCTGACATCCACTCACGTACGAGAGGTAGGATGGTTGGGGGAAAGACAGCTTTTAGTCCACGTAGAGCTGGGCCATCTACATCTGCAGAGTTCTAAATCAAGTCCATATCTATCACAGGGATATCCAGCAAGGTGATAACATGATGAAAAACTTTATTAACGATATCTTCGGGTGAATTGCAGCAAAGTTATGAAAGCGGTTTGGTTCACTATGACAAGAAGTTACCACCACTATTACCAGGAAGATCCATTATTATTATTATTATTATTATTATTATACTACGTCTTACTACCCGTTCGGGTTATACGCACTTACGCTAATGTGTAATGGTAGGGTGAGTGCGACATGAAATGGAGGACCTACAGTTTAACGTGGAATACGAACCACGGTGGAGGCCTGGCATTCCCCACATTCACAAGAAGTCTTGTCAGAGGTGAAGGAAGGGTTTGGTAGTCAGATAAATCTGTGCCGGGACCGAGGATTGAACCCCGGCCGCCAGCACAGAAGTCTGACATCTTACCCCTAGACCGCCAGGTCACCAGGAAGATCCAGACCACTTTCCACCTCCACTTGTCAGACGAGCTGGTCAGGCACACGTCAGTGAGGGCTCCAAGGCTGTCACCAAGTAGACCAGTTCAAGGTAGATAAGTCTTTGTTCGCGTTCAAATAGCCTCGGTGGCGTTCATTCTTTACTTTCTCACCTAAGGAGAAAGTATTGCAATGATATACACATTTTAGACTTTCATATTATGAATGGCTCCTGTCCTTTCAAGGTGGGATCGAAGGTAGGGCAAGTAAATGTCATATTTTTACAATAACTTATAGTAAACCGTATTTTAGATCATAATAAATCAAATAGGCATATTGGTCTAGATACGTTTAGCTTAGTTTTCTCCACATAGGATTTTTTTTAGCACCACGTTTAACTAACTAGTAGCTAGCCCCTATCATTCCAGTTTGACCTTTGACCCCGACGTGGATAAGGTGTGTATTGTGATGATTACGTAATCTTTTTTTCACTCTCTGATTGGTTGTTACGTAATGTTGTTTTCACTCTATGATTGGTTGTTACGTAATGATGTGTCAACTTCTGATTGGTTTTTTCCCCTATTCCTTATCCCCTTTTAGTGGTTTATTCGTTTACAAACTTGTTTTTTTTATATCTGGTTAGGATTCGGACGGGCGAAGGAGTTTTTTTTTATTGGTGTGGGAGAGTTTATTGTCATAGGATTGGGACGGGGCGTTGGAGTTTTTTATTTATTTATTGGCGTGCAGTCCAAGGCACCGTGCTCTCCTCCTTAGGCATTGCTAGTGAGCTCTGGGAGCATATTCTCTCGCTGGCCGCTTAGTGAAGAGTGTGACCACCGAGCAGCTGACAGTGTATCACGGCAGTAAGGCCCTTTTCACTTTTCCTTCACTCCCCACCCTCCTTACATCGCCATGGCACAGAACAAACTAAGTTCACTGACTGCTCCCTCTCGCAAGACTCTGTTGGACTGCCTTTAACTTCACCCTTCCCCTCATTTCATCATACCCCTTTTCAGTGGGGGTCGTCAGATGTTGCAACAGTAACTTGTTATAAATTTCGAAAGAGGATGACAACGACCTTGTTTTAGAGTCATGAGCCCCCAAGGACACTTGGTACATCGGTCGTGGCCTTCTGAAGTTCGCTGATTCAGATGTGCTTTCCGTTCTCCAGCCCCAAAGCCACTTGGCGCATCGGTCGTGGCCTTCTGAAGACCACAGATTCAGATGTGCTTTTTAATGCCCACTCTGGGAGCAATGATTCGATTTCCCCCCGCCAGGAGCCTGACATTTAGACAGCGTGCACTTCGGGATTCGAACCTCGATATCTGCAGTACAGTAAATGTCTATTATAACGGCAGTACTTCCTGCACCCCCACCATTTTAACTAATGAAGGTAGAAATTAGATAAAATATACACACAAACACGAGCTGTCCCGTTGGCTACACTACCTGTGGCTCGGTGTCACGATTAACAAATAAAGATTCTACATAATGGCTTGTTGACAAGTTTATGAAACCAAACTATCAGAGTGTAAAAATAGTGCTAATGTTTAGAGGGTATAATCTGTATGTGAGAGAGAGAGTCCCAGTTATATTCCCTGTTTGACAAATATTATTTAATATCTTGGCTAATTTTTTAATTATACTTCAAATATATATTCATAGGCAACTATTATTTTCTCTAGCATGGGTCTTAGGTCTATGGTTTAAAGCAAGAAAACAATAACTATTATGTGTGACTAAAATTTGAACTTCTTGTTTGAAAAAAATATATATATATATATAACGTTAGGAATCAGAAAACATTGGGAAAAAAGGAATTTCTCTGTCCATCAAAGATATTAACAATCAATTTATATATCAAAACCTACAAACAAATATTTTCTTAAAACGCGTAAACTATAAATTCCATAAAATATGTTTCAAATAAAATAGTTTTTTTTAATATCACTACAACATTCATTACAATTGTAGTTTAGTTAAGATGTCAAAATGTCTTAGGTATTGATAATATTAGTGTTTCTTATAGATAATTATAATATTTATCAAAAGCATACCTCACTACGGTAAATAAAGTATTGTGATAAAAATGAACTTAAGATATTGATGTGTTTATAGCTGAAACTATCTAACGGATGGCTAACAGTGGTTTTAATATGGAGATATATTAGAGACACATTGGAATTTATTAATTTTTATCATAGTCATGTATCTACAGGGATTCGTCCTCTTATTTTAAAATATTCATTATTTATGTCAGAATGTAGATACGCAACGGGGGATTTTCTTAATTGGTGAGACAGTGCTAAGCTGTCATGTTCATCTTCAGGATTCTGTTAGAATCTCGTTGGGGTGCAGTGAGAATAAATCTAGATATTTAGATGTTTGATCTTGTTTTCTCTCTTGCGTGCCGGACTGGCCGTCTGGACTATCCACATATTTATATTAATGGAACAGGAATCTGTAATAGTCTTGATGTATGAATACGAGAAATTATATCTAGCGGCTTCTTTAGTTGTTCCTATGAAAATAGGGCTGTAGTTTTGTAAAACATTGATCAGCTGTCATGTTCATCTCTAGGATTCGGCTCGAATCACATTAAGGTGCAGTGGTAATAAATCTCGATATTGAGATATTCGACCTTGTTTTCTCTCTTGCGTGCCGGACCGGCCGTCTGGGCTATCCACATATTTATATTAATGTAACAGGAATCTAAAATAATAAAAGGAAGTGTTTGTCTTTGTGTGTGTGTGTGCGTGTTTGTGTAAGATGCCCATCCAAATTTACGGCACGGCACGCAGATATCTGAAATTATTAAAATATGTGTACGGTAGGGAGTCCGAATGCACCTTGAAGCAGAATTTTTAAATTTTTAATAGGCTATTTTTTTAACCCAATACCACTGTGGGTCACGGGAAACGCTGTTTGGGATTGCTAGCTATGAATAATTTAAAAAGTAAGTTTGCCCTCATTTTCGTGAAGGTAGATAATGAAACCATCAATCTATCCAACCATATTTAAACCACATCACTGGCAAAAAAAATAGACTAGGTCTTTGGGTAGCAATCTACCGTCACAATGCATTTTATACTTGCATCGATGATCGCGTGGTTTAAGGCGTCACTGACGGTCGATGACAGAGTGATCAACGTTTAAAGAAAAAGTGGGTACATATTCTACCTGGTCTAGAAAAATCTGGCCAACTGGAAAAATTGTAGGGGTTGCAGGAAGTACGATTGTTCTAAATATATCGAGGTTCAAATCCTGGTGTGCGCGCCATCTAAATTTGTATACTTGAGTCGATGGTCGCATGGTCTAAGATTTCACTAGATGGCCGATGACAGAGTGATCGACGTTTGAAGCAAATGAGGGTAATAAATTCTACCAAGTCTAGAAAAATCTTGTCGACCGGCAAAGCCCCTTCGAGAATGGTGGGGAAGCAGGAAGTACGACCGTTCTAAAGATATTGAGGATCTAATCCTGGTGTGCACGCCGTCTAAATGTTGGGCTCATCTAATTCTGATTGGGGTGGAAATCGAATCCCCAGTGGTGTACACTGTAAGTATTTCTCCCTTTGGAACATATTTTTAATCATGCCTACCACACGTTTTGCCAGAAAGAGTACGTGTCCCTCATATAGTTATGGTAGGGGAAGGTCGTGGGTTTGAATCTCCCTCGGGTTAACTGTGGTAGTTTTCGACTCTCCCTCACTCCACGTAAACTCTGGAACATTATTACCTTACTCCTCCAATCCATGGCGGATATCTACATTCACGCACGTCGACGGACGATACCAAACAACAAATTATATTAGACTTTTGTAGTCGGGGATATCGGGCCCTAACTGAGTATTCTGAGGCCCCTAACTGTGCATAATTAGAGCTGTGTCAATGCTCTCCAGATGCGACATCAGTGGGAAAAACCCTTTACAACATAGGGGGTTGCAACATTGCGATGACTAGTTGCGACATCACCGGGAAAATACCCATTACTGAGAGGATAGTTGCCAGAGTCATTGACCTATCTCACGGTTTCAAGGTCACGATCGATTCCTGTATGGTCGATCCACCAAACTGGCGCTAGTCTTCAGGTAAAACCCACTGTGACATCATTCATGGTCACGATCTATTCTTGTTCTGACTTGTCCCATCGACCCACCAAACTGGCGCTTGTCATCAGGGAAAACCCATTACCACATAGGGGGTTGCGACATTGCAATGGCGACACCAGGAAAACAAATTACCACATAAGGGGTTGTGACACATACCTCTAAGGAGGGGAAGTGAAAGGGGTCATAAGGCAGGGGATCCATTTATCACACTCTACCCCAAACGGTCGTCAGGAGAGGTTCGTGCTGTTTGTTCCGGGAAGTGAAAGGCAGTCTAACAGAGTGAGGGAGTAGTCACTGTAACTTAGCTCGTTCTGTGCCGTTGCGATCTAAGGAGGGTGGGGAGTGAAGGAAAATTGAAAGGGGCCTTACGGCCGTGATACGCTGTCAGATGCTCGGCGGTCACACTCTTCTCTACGCTGCCGTCAGGAGATCTTCGTGCTCCGTACCGATGCCACGCCCGATGCCGTGGACTGCACGCCAATAAATAAATAAAAATGCTCCAATGTCCTATCCCAACCCAACCCAGACATAAATAACCGATGAGTATAAATAAAAAAGCAATGAGCATAAATAAAAAAGCAATGAGCATAAATAAAAAACAATGTGTATACATAAAAAACCAATAAAACAAGAAAATACAAATACCAACATGTTTTGAACAAGAACCAACATGTCTGGAACACTGTAAATGGGGTCAAGGGTGGGGAGGGGGGTCAAAAGGGGGAAAATCAACAGCCAATAAGAGAGTGAGGGGCGTGGTCACGTGACCAGTTCTAAGCCAATAGTGAAAGTGTACCGGTAAGCCCCTCCCAGCTAATATCAAACTGTCACCAAATATGAACAGGGTCAATGACCTCTTGTACTAGCTCACGATTTCATGGTCACGACCTATTCTTGTCTCGACTCGTTTTGTCGAGCCACCAAACTGGTGCCGGTCATCAGGGAGAACCCATTGCCGGGGAAGGTTGCGACATCATTCAAGGTCACGATCTGTTTCTGTCTTGTCGAGCCACTAAACTGATGCCAGTCATCAGTGAAAACCCATTGCCGGGGAGGGTTGTGACATCATACAAGGTCGTGTTATATTTCTGTCTTTTCAAGCCGCCAAACAGGTATGAGGGAGAGCCCATTGCAACATAGAAGACCTACGGAAAAACTCTAGAAATAATCATTTGTGGCATTTAAGGAGGACAACAGGTCGTTAACCCCATGTCGTCACGGAAATAAATAGAGGGAAAAGGGGTTTCAAATTTGGAGGGGGGTGGGTAAAAGCACTGTAATCAGCCAGTTATATAAATAACAGCCATTCACAGCGCTGTTCCCACAAATACAAACCGTGGAAAGGTGGTCAGGGGTTGGGGAAAACTGGAGTGGGGGAAGGGGAGAAGCCAACAGCCAATCAGAACGAGAGGGTGTGGTCACGTGACGAGCTCTAAGCCCATCAGCGTCGGGTACCAGGTGGTCCCACCAACTACTTATAGAATCTTTTTCAGGGTACTGACTGGCAACACAGTGGGAAGACCGAGTCTCAGGTTATCTTAAAGGTAGAGAAATTATTGTGATCGTCAAAAAAATCGAACTCGAGACTATGATAATGTTGATGTTTCATGTCATAATAAAAGTGATTTTTTGAATTTCTGTTTGTCTCTCTGTACGTTCTACTAGAGCCTAAACTATTTTACCAATCGGGCTAAAACTTGGTATTTAGGGTTTTCACAAGGGTGTCCCGAAGCATTTTTAGAATTGGATATCCAACCCTACAATTAATGATAGTTTACTGAAGGGAAAAAAGGGAAAAAAGTCGTTTACTCAAAATCGGCTACAACGATTTAAATTAAATTTTATTTATGAACATTTATAAATATTCTAAACAAAATGGCTACTCTCAATGATTCGGCAAAATTAATGTAAGGGTTCCAGTCTGATGCGTAAATTCTTATTATTTATTATAGTTCCATAATTCTTTGAGATATGAAATTTCATATCATTGCTAATATGTAGGTCTATTTATAATACAACTCTTTTAATTGAAACATATTTTTATAAAATTAATAACTTTCAAGCTATACGCCATTTTACATATATATATAATCTTTTCTAACACTCAAGGTAAATTATTGCGACCGTAAACAAAAATCTAACCCGAAATGTTGATGGATATCGACGTCTAATTACTCCCCCACCCCTCCCCCCCTCAACCCTAAAGAGTGGTTTTTGCGATGCCGTCTGTCAGTGTGTCTGTTTAACCCCAAAATTAAGAATATATTAGTAAACAGTGAAAAGGGAAAAAATCATTTTTCCAAAATTGGCTTTAACGATTTTGATTAAAATATAAATAAAATAGATGTTTCCATTTTTGCATTACAATTAATTTTAGGGTACTTTACAAAAGTGAGAATTTCCATATCTCCACAACAATTTGAGATAATAAATAACTTATCGTTGCAAAATTGTAGTAGTATTAAAAAGAAAATACTTTTATATGTAATATACTTTTATAAAACCAACAGTTTCGGAGATATTGGTAGATATATTAATACAACTTTGTGAGCTTTAGTTGTAAAGAGATACTACTTAAGTTTTAACGTAATAATTCTCCAATGCCATAGAGTAATTAAATATAAGTAGGTATCTCAAAAATGTATGTTATTTTTCCTTTAACCTCTTAGGAGAAATGTTTGTACAGCAATAATATATCTCCATTTTAGACTCAATAGTCAATATTTACAATTTTTATTGTTCAAAATTTATAAATGAGGAATTGAATACTAATGCGATGACCTGAAGATGTGAAAAAACCTAAGAAAATGTTAAGATCTTAACTGGAAGTCGAAATTTTAATACGAAGTGTTGAACTTTGTGGACCAAAAATCGATCATTTTTATTGGTTCAGACATGCAAATGAAGACATTAATTAAAAATAAAGTTATAAAATTTAAAACCGGGACTCAAAAAATGTTTTACGTAAGTATAGTTTAATTTATCCTTGGGTTTGCTGGTGTATATTATTTCGTTTCATTTAATATATTACGAGTTTTGAGTAAATATTTCCATTTTTAAACAATAGAGCGAGAGAGTCCGTGAGGAGTTCTGCACTATTTATTTACCTTTCAAAGTTATTTTAATTTAAAGGTGTGGCGTAATTTTGGATTAATATAGTAAATAAAGTATAGTATGAAACTATCAATGTGTTTAGTAAAATTTTAATCATAAACAATGTAAATAGTTGACGCAGGTCATGATTTATTTTGTAAGCCTGTATAAAGGGCCTATACTGTTCAAAGGTTTGCCAGTCTAAAAAAAATTTCTACGATAATTTTTTGTAATGTACAAAATACAAATTGCTGATGTTTCCAGGTGTTGTTAACCCCCTTTTTATTTCATTTTTTTATTTGAGAAATTTTAAACCAAAATTCAAGATGAAAAATTAAATATTTATTTAAACATAGTAATGTTATTTTTATTACCCACCATCTAATAATAATGATAATCAAGTTCATAACCAACATTTCCTTGGTAGGCTACCATTTCCATAGATAGCTTCATCCGCAATGGATGAAACATCTTTTTAAAGAAAACTTTATTTTATTAAGCATCACGTCTTAGTAGCCGTTTAGATTATACGCCTTTAAAGAAAAGAATAATTGAAAAAAATAAACCTTTTATTATATGGAACAATTATATAAAATACATTTTAAATAACTAACATTAAAATAGCTAAAAAATTATTTACTGTGTGCTCATTTTATTTTTTATTTCTACCCTCGTACATGTTATTGATACACCTTCCATTTGTCTTAAAATTGATTTTTCTTTTCTATTCTTAATTTTAGTAACTTTATGTTGTGAATTTCTTATGGTTAATTGATAATAAAGCAGCTCTATTAAGGTCCGCCTTTACTCACTCAGAGGTCTTCGGATTTAAGAGTATTTTTGAAATAATATATTATTATTATTCCTCAATAATACAAGTTAGAAACCATCAAATTTTGGTTTTATTATACCATATCATACCGAAATCTTAGTATATTTATCTTCAAGAAGACGACACACTTGAATGCCTCCCACGAGACAAGTTTTGGTCTATCCTGCCGAGGAGTGTCGTGTGTCGTTGTTGCAGAGACTATCCAGGGGTGTTTTGACAGCGGTCCCACAATGCCTTGCACTCCGGGGTGCCTTCATCATTAGCTTCTTTCAGGTGCCACTGGAATTAATTGACTATCTTGACTTCGTTCAAAGGATTGTTTGGAAATCTATGGAAGCCTTATTGAAATTTAGTTTTCAACATGAAACAAAACTCTTTTGAAGGATAAAGAGCACCACTGGCAGGATGTGTCACAGGTACAAAATAAAAAAATAATTGTCTTGAAGGGCGGGGTTTTATCCATTACTTGAGAACTGGACAGCTTATACCACCCTTCCTATTAACTCGCTCTGTGATGGCTAGTAAATATATTTTAGGTGGAGTACTAGTTAGCGCGAGTTTGGTACATTAAATTTCAGTTTTTATAGCATAAACATTTTTTGGGCAAAATAAATAATATATTTCTTCTATATAAAGAGCGAATGATTGCCAAACTCTTCTTTCACCTCTGACAAAATGTGTATTAATCATAACTTGTGAATGTGTGGAAAGCCAGGCCTCCGCCGTGGTTCGGACCCCACGTTAAACTATAGGTCCTCCATTTCCTCTCACAATCACCCTACCATTATACATTAGCGTAATTGCGTATAATCAGAACGGGTAGTAAGATGCGGTGCTAATAATAATAATAATAATAATCTAGAAACATAGAGTTTGATTTTCTGCACATGCTAATCTCAACAGTTGTTAAATATCTGTCATGAGTATAGCGTATTTGGTGACCAACTTTTTAAATAAAGAACAAATGCCACGTTCCAGAGCACCATCGACAGATATTCAAGAACAGCTGTTGAAATTTGCATGTGAAGAAAACTAAACTCAGTTTCTACAAAAGAAATATTATTTTGACCAAAAAATGTTTATGCTATAATAACTTCAAAATTACTGTCCTAAGCTAACGCTCACTAGTATCCCACCTTAAGTTTGGATAGAAGGGGACACGAGAAAAGGCCAATATTTTTTTTCAGTTTTTATGGCAAAACTTTTTTTTGGCAAAAGTACATAAAATATTTCTTTAGTATGAACATAGAGTTAAATTTTCTTTACGTGTTGATATCAACATTTCCTGAATATCTGTCATGGGCATGGTGGCATTATATAACAAACCTTTCTAAATGAAGAGAAAAAGTTGTCATTAAATTCCAGAATACCCTTGACAGAGATTCAAGAAATTTTGAAGCCAACATGTGAATAAAATTAAATTCTATGTTTGTACTGGAACAATATTTAATTTATTTCAACCAAAATGTTTTGCCATAAAAACTGCAAAATTACTGGTCTTTTCTCGCGTCCCCTTCTATCCCATCTTAAAGGTCCCCCATTCTTATTATTTGCCTTAGATGATGCATTCGAGATGTTTCATAATAAAAGGGCCTACTAAGACCAACAACCGATATCAGTGATAACGTGGTCTAAGGCATTAGGTTCGCAATACTTTGTGATGTTTCTGACAGGAAGATCGAGTTCCAAATCTTGGTCAGGTGAAACAGGGGTGTTTTTTCGATTAGCTATCTGCGATAACGTGAATGCACTTCTTATTAATCTACCCTCTATAACACCAACCCTTGGATTAAGCCATTGATAAACCTAATTTTAAACTTACTTGGATTGGTGGTCTCAAGGGATAGGGTGTCAGCCCCAGCCTTGGTCCGGCCGACGGCGCTCACTAATAAGCTCAAAAATAGAATGTCCTTCCAAAACGGAATAAATACCGCTGAACCGACCGTGACACGACGCAGACAGTTGCGCACCCCAAAAGAGACTCGCTATCAAAGTTCCCAGACCAAATCTCGCTGCTGGAAAGTCACAACGGATATGTCTCATATCTAAGCTTGGAGATCTCGTCTGGAGTAGGGCCCACGCCGATACAAACAACAGCAACAAAAATCTAGGACAATCTTAACTCATATTCAATTAGCATTTTGCTTCTTATTATTGATGTAATGTCTGCTTACTTAGAAAGGTAACCGGCCCCGTGTAATAGTAGTCTATGCACATGGCTACGAGTCTAGGGGTCCCAGGTTTTATTCCTAGCTGGCACCTTGGGTATCTCTATCTTAAGCGGAATACTCCCAACGATCACTAGGGTTTGGTAAGTAAGGCTAAGTTAGGTTAAGTCTCATCTCGACTCGACAATTTCATAATAACTATCATCACATCATCTCATTGCGATTACGACGTGTAGACAGCCTCCATAGTTGTACTCTGGGTAAAATTCTGTGACACCAGGCGAATGAACTGGATGTCATGTCCAGCTCGATCATATATTCCAAACGATCTCAACATTAGTCGGAATTCCTAAATTTATTTTGTACAGGCCCAAACATTTTCAAAGTACTTTATTTTTATAAGCTTTACTATAAAAGGAGGAAAGGTCCTGGGAACGCCTTTTGAAGCTAGTGGACCTCATGGACCTGCAAGAGTCTGCCCGGGTCTTACATATAAGACTGTCGAGCTTTCTCTTGGCAGGTATCAACATCACGCGACACACCTCCTTCAAGTGTTGTCGTACTACCCGCTCCTTCCGATGGAGCTCCAGGAAGATACTAGAGATAATGAAATTATTAGAGACAAGAAAGCCGATAGTTTTTCTTTAGGATCTATTGCTTCCTTGAAAACCGTGTCTTCTTAAGCTTTCACAACTTTGATTTTTACCAACAACTCATCAAATTAATATTGAGATAAACAAAAGTATTGAATTTTTTTTATCTTCATCGTCAATTAATCAGCCTAATTATTTGTGCAAAGTTCAGTATTTTCCTTTTGTCTCCATTTTTTTCAAGCATTTTATGGACAGAAAAGCTCTTACGCTTACGGTTATTTTTAATATCCTCTTCTTTTAATAAAATTGATTTTACACCCAAATCCTCAGTAGACGGTTGAAACTTTTTATAAATAATACTAATAATACGTGTCTAGGCTACATTAGTCGTAGCCCAGTAGTTGAAAGATCACCCAGGACTAATGAACCTTTGTTCAGGAGACGCTACTACTAATCGTACATCCTTTCTGTGGAGGCTATTTCCATGTCCTGATGAGATGAGGTGATGGTGATAGTGAGTATGAGGGTGTGGAACCAGTTGAAACAATTAAACCTAACTTAAACCCAACCAACCAAACCCTGGTAACCGTTGGGGTGATTCCTCTTTCGGGAAAAATACCTAAAGTATCAGCCTGGAATTGGACGTGAGACCCCTAGGCTCGTAGCCGGGTGCATTGACCGTCATACCACGGGGCCAGTATTTTTACAAGAAGGTACACTACACATGACCACTTGGTAATGGGGATGACGTATGATAAGAAAACTCACACGAATGTGGTGCATGAAATGGTGCTTGCCAGAAACGATCGATACATGATGATATGAAAGGACCTTTAATCTATTGTCAACTAGAAATCCGTTCCCCCTTCCCCTAACAATTAAGCCTCCTATCCTCTATAATTTGTAGGATTCCACTAGTAAACAAAAACCTCTTAGAAAATACAAACTTATTTTTGGCAATAACATTTATAGTATCTTAACCCGCTTCTGTTGCCACGTGGTCTAACGCGCTACTTTAATGTTAGACCAGACTGGCGAATACGAGGAGATCGGGGTGCGATCCCTGTCAGGTGCACTGAGGTTTTTTCCTAAATGGTTTTCCACTCTCTTTCCACGCAAATGTGGGTGCACTTCCTATCAATTAATGCTTTCTAATCCCTAAACCATTAGCGTAATTTGTAAACTACATAGGGGAGTAACCCAAAAGGGTAGTAAGATGTGGTAATAGAAATATAATTATAGTATCTCGCTCGGCTATTGGTGTTATTTTATCTGTATTTACACCATCCACTAAAAGTGAGCATTGCAGATAATATGACTTGATGAATAAACATATGGGAACCAGTTTTAATAGCTTTTTTAAATGTCAAAAATGTTTATTCTTATGTGATCCCAGCGGTTAGTAAGACCTGGTGCTAAAAGAACATTATAAGAAGCTCCCAGCAGAAAACTATAGTAAAGTAGACCTATGACTTCTTTGGTGCTGAGTGACAGCTCACAGCTGACGGCTTTGAAAAGTTATCAGACCAAATTATGTATCCCTACGCCGAACCATATGATCTGCAAAATCATGTGTTTAGCAGCTGTCACTTCTGACTGTCAAAATGTAGGTATATATCTAAATGTTGACAGTCAGAAGTCAGCTGTGAGCTGTCAGTCAGTCAGCACCAAAGAAGCCACGGAGCTACTGTAGCTTAGTGGTTTGGTTGTAACTCTCTTGTGGCTGCTTTTGGGAGAAAGATTGACGTTATGTGGCACTACACTTTGGTTTTATAGTAGTAGTAGTTTTTTTTTTACCTTATGGGCTCGTGAATGCTTATTATAATTATAAACCGTGGATTCAATTATTCATACCCATGAAAATGATTATTTCCAATCATTTAATATATTGCAATATTAAAGTTTGTTTTATTTATTTTATTTTAAATTAATTTACGTTTGATGAAAAGTTTTGGTGATTGTTTCAGGTAATGATGTAGTTTATTATTATTATTTTATTTATTTTTGTTTGATATTAAATGTGTGAAAGAGCGTCTGCACATCGTGCAGTGAGCTAAAATGATGTAACATCTCTGTGAATTGTTCCAAGGTAATTTTTCCCCCCTCCATTTTTCACTACTCATTCGAGTTGTACGCATATATATGAACTATTTATTACGTTAATGTATCAGGGATGATAAAGGTTTAATTTAAAGCAAGTGTACTCGCATTTGTGTACAGGAAAAGTGTAATCATACGGCGGTGGATGTTCGTTGATACCTAGCCAATGAGTGTCTTACTGAATGTTGACAACAATCAACACGCACAGTTTAAACTACCCTTCAATTTTGGTAAGGGGTGACCTGGTGGTCTAGGGTTAAGGTGCTGGACTTCTGTGCTGGGGGTCCGGTGTTCAATCCTCGGTCCCGGTACAGATTTATCTGATTACCAAAACCTTCCTTCATCTCTGACAAGACATCTTGTGAATGTGGGGAATGCCAGGCCTCCACCGTGGTTCGGGTCCCACGTTAAACTGTAGGTCCTCCATTTCAATTTCACAATCAGCCAACCATTACACATTATCGTAAGTGCGTATAGCCCAAACGGGTAGTAAGACGTGGGTCTGATAACAATAATAATAATAATTTTTGTAAGAAGGTACTTATCTGACATCTAGTATCGTTACTAGATCTACTTTCATTTATTAATACGCCCAGTCTTGTAAACTGCAGTGGTTACTTTAATATATATAATTAATACCTTTAAAATGACAATAATAATATAGTAAAATGTTATTAATTTTGGTCTCAAAATAAAAAAGTTTGTATTTTCTAAAAGGTATTTCTAATTAAATATGGACAGTAGCGCTCTCTACTTACTCTAGCAACATTCCCCGCTACGCCACTGCCTTCCTCCTTGTATTAAGTCATTAGTAGTCTTGTGTTTTAAACGTATTACTCCCGTTGATATTCGCGTAGTACCCCCTTCCCCGCCCTGGTCTTGCGAGAGTGATGGGGCGCTCCCCGCGGGTGGGTGCAGACAACACAGAAACAAAGAAGCGACCGACCGACCAGAACACATCTCATCTCATCACGAGAAGGGTTGGAGGGGGGAGAAAGGGCTACTCCTGGGGTGAGAGGCCCACCGCCGCGACTTAATGAACTTGACAAAAAGAAACCCCCGCGGTCGGCTAATGAGATTTCGCCACCGAGCTCGTCTCTGAGAGGGCCGACTACCGGGAGACTGGGGCATATTCCCGGGTGAGTTGGACCCACCGATGTTGTGAGGCACTTCTCAAGGACTTGAAGGAAGGTAGTAAGTACTACTGGAGGAATTAGGAGGAAGTTGGTAAGACTGGAGGAAGTAGGAGTTAAGGGTTACTACTGGATGAAGTAGGAGAACGGTGGCAAAACTGGAGGAATTAAGAGGAAGGCGGCAATACTGGAGGAAGTAGGAATAAGGTACCACTACTGGAGGGATTAGGAGTAAGGCGTCATTAGTAGAGGAATTAGGAGGAAGGGATCACTACTAAATAAAGTAGGAGAATGATGGCACTATTGAATGAAGTAGGAGAAAGGTGGCAAGACTGGAGGAATAAAGAGGAAGGTGGCAAGACGGGAGGAATAAAGAGGAATGTGGCAAGACTGGAGGAAGAAGGAATAAGGTACCACTACTGGAGGGATTAGGAGTAAGGGGTCACTAGTAGAAGAATTAGGAGGAAGGGGTCACTAGTAGAGGAATTAAGAAGAAGAGGTTACTTCTAAGAAAGTAGGAGGATGGTGACACTACTGGAGGAAGTAGGAGAAATGGGTCAATACTGGAGGAAGTAAGAAGAAGATAGCACGTTGGTATCGACATTTATTTGGTGATTCAAACCAATTTTAGATTCTTTTTTTTTTTTCATAAAACTAAGAGGATTTTTGTTCCTCTAGCTAAAACGCTCGTAGGCGTTCACTCGAAGGGACATATCTCTACATTGATGCATTTCTTGTGGGAGTGACGGTACTTCCTCTCTAAACATTTACTTTAACATCAGAACTGTGAGGTGCAACAGCTCTATAGTGTAGTTTACAATTTGACCTCTTCCTTTTCTAAGTGCAATAATCTACCAGATAGTTTATCATTGTAGTTCACTATTCTTAAGTGCATTTTACTATCTCGCAGAAAGGCGACGAGATTATTTGCAATCATAATTATCTTAAAAGGCTTAGAACGGAAATAGTTTTGACGCACATATAATTACCACCGGCAGTGGTCATGTGGACTGAAGCGTCGGGTTTTCATAGTTTTGCCCTGTTAAGGAGAGGCAAAGGTTCACGTCTTGTCTATTGTGCTAATTTTTTTTACTTTATTTCGACTCCTCGAAGAGAGAAGTATTGTAACTGAAAAAAAAATATCTTGAGATTTTAATAAACTACGTTTCATAACCCCTTGAAACCTAAAAAGTGGTTTCCACAATACCTCATGTGTGTCTGTATCTCCGAGCTAGAGCCGAAACCATTATACCGATTGGGTTAAAACTTGATATATGGGTTTTTTATAAGTTCCCTTGAGGGTACCTATACGTATGCAGAAATTTTCAATTTTGATTATATCCCCTTAACAAGCCTATTTTATTATTATTAGCACCGCGTCTTACTACCCGTTCGGGTTATACGCACTTACGCTAATGTGTAATGGTAGGGTGATTGTGAGATGAAATGAAGGACCTACAATTTAAGGTGGAATCCGAACCACGGTGGAGGCCAGGCATTCCTTACATTCACAAGTTGTAATTAATACACATATTGTCAGAGGTGAAGGAAGGGTTTGGAAATCAGATAAATTTGTTCCGGGACCGGGGATTGAACCCCGGCCGCCAGCATAGAAGTCTGACACCTTACCCCTAGACCGCCAGGTCACCCATTAAGCCTATTTGAGTTACGAAATAATTTATCACTGTAATAATAAATATGCAACTCTTTTGTTTGAAATATATTTTTACATAAGTTTCTATAGTTTCTTAGCTATTAGTGTCTATATTTTTTTATTCAAGTCTTTTGAAAATTAAACTGATTGGTATGCTCTTTGGTGGACAGAGATGTTCCTCGTTTCTCAATGTCTGCAAGATTATTACATTTATGCTTCTTCGTGGAGTGTTTTTGTGACATACTATTTTGTTTCACAGAATTTACAAGTTAATAGAAAATGTATTTATTTAAATACTCTACAGAGAATTTTTTTTTCACATGTGACTATCCCTTTTTAATCTGCTCTAATGTCGCTGCACTTCCTATATTCTAACTTTCATCGCTATTACATGTTAGAATCAGTTGTGAATAAACTTGGTATTAAGAACCCGTTTCACCTCACATATAATATCCAACTCAAGTATTACAGCTTGAACCAGGCGTCGCATCGTGGGTGGTTTTTGGGCGTGGAGAGTCGAAAACCTTTTGATAAAAGACTCAGTATTACACCCAAACGAGATTTGGATCCAGATATCCCAATCATCGGAAGTACAGTTCATTGTAAAAGTGACGCCATGTGGCCTCAGAAGCGAGTAATCAATATTAAAAAATGAAAAAGAAAAATGTATTCCAATTTCACTTTTCTCAAATGATGAACACAC
The DNA here is from genome assembly GCA_902151425.1 of Timema shepardi. NCBI lineage: Eukaryota > Metazoa > Arthropoda > Insecta > Phasmatodea > Timematidae > Timema > Timema shepardi. Next base: position 19,200 of record CABFVX010000391.1, read on the forward strand.
TAAACCGCCCTTTGATGCTATTTATGGTTCGAGCGCTATCTAGTATCTAATTTCCCGGTTAATCGGCCATGAGATGGGTTTTTAAAGCATATTATTTAAAAAAAAAACATATATATCAATGGTTTTAGAGTACGATTAACTTTTCCATTGAATTTACCCAGGGTTCATCCATCAGTACATCAAGGTGATTTCGAAATATTTTGCATTTATTTAATTGCTAAATTAATATGAGAGTATGGGCTCAGAAAATACTCCTACTAGATCTATGACCCTAACCTAAACAACGTTTCGATTTAAGTAATGGCACATTCTAGCGGATTTTATTGGAATTTCAATAAAGGAATGTTTGCAAATTGTGTGTGGCGCTTATTTGTGAAATTCTATTGTTTCTTTTTGAACGTCTTAAACATTATTTTGTTGAATGTATCATTGTAGGCCAGTGAATGCCTTAAATTTTGTTTGGGGAGTAGATTTATTGCTTACTAAACTAAAATAAACAATAAAATTAATAGATTCTAACCAAATAAGTCTAAGAATGGAAGTGTGTAGCAAATGCACAGCTGAAAATGTGAATCTGGTGATGGTATTCTAATTGTTCCTTCAAAAATAAACAAAACAAGAATAAAAGATGTTAAGCCAAAAAAATATTTAGGTCTTCTAAACAACTCCTTCGACTTTCGGATTTATCAGGAAAAGTATCAAACAAATGTATCAAGCACTTAAAATATGATGTAAATAAATACTTGTTCTACCTGTGATGGAAGTTACCAAAATGACAGACGGGGGAAAGGTGTCTTCAATGCCAGTGTTGGTTTCAAATCTTATTTCATGCATATTTTATGTCATATTTGTACGGAAACCGACTCTGTTTAGAGATTTAGACTTTTTTTTTCATATAGGAGTTTAATGATCATATTTAAACTCTTTAAATTTTTTTACAGTTGTTTTTACGATTTTAGAGTTTGAAATAAGCAAAATAGCTATTTTTTAGTGCTTAGTAATTGATTATTGTTTTACTATAAAATGCAAATCTACAGATTGTTTTTCTTCAATAATAGCTAAATGTATTTTTTTATAGATAAACATAATTCATAAATAAAATTTTTATGTGTTTAAAATGCTAGAAGATTTAAAACAATATTTATAAGTATTGCAAGTTTTATGGATGCTTCACCACAAAAATAAATGGTTTATAATTTTGCTCTTTGTTTTATATTATTAAAAAAATATTTAAACACAAAAGTATATGCCTCAATAACATTTTACTGATTTTGTAACATTTATTCATTGCTTCATGAAAACGTTGAAAACAATTAAAATGAATAGGCACTGCGAGGTTATCAGTATTTGCCCTATTAGACCAGTAAAATTCTTAAGAGTGTTCGTCAAAGTTTCTTGTTACCCTCTTTGATAAGTAATGTTGTTCTTTTCTAAATATTAAAAATAAAATGTGACTTGCCATGTAGTATATTACCTACCGCAACGTGCCCTAAGAATACACCTGGTCAGGTGAAAAAAAAATCGTAACACACTATGAAGAAAGCATCCCTCCAAGAAAAGATGCACACAAATAATTATTTATAGGGGTTTGCGAAGGTCATTTGTTAACTGCCAAGCGAAGTCGAAGCAAAGCTTGAAACATGCAAAGCAAAGTTGAAGCCAAAGTCTAAAATAGTATTTGTATTGTTATCTTATAAGGCTACTTCTAGTTTTTAAATTATCTACTATGTAAATGTAAAGAAAGTGGAAGATTGAGAGAAAATGGCTGAGCAACCTATTTTATTTTTTTGCTGGCATGTCTGAATTTATCTTTGCTTGCGTTATCGATAGGTGTTGTAATAATGTCTTGTAGCGGTTCTAAAAATGATTATATGTTGAAATATAAGCCATATAGAGACATTTCAAATATGTTTATATGAAATCGGTGGTTTCTTCTGTCTTCCAAATGATTCAAAGATGCAGGTTTTTTTTGTGGTTGTCGGAGTTGTAGTGAAGGAGATTTTACGTAAGAGAAGATCCGCACCCCTCTAATAAGTCTTCTTGTTTAGTTAGGTAAACTAATTAAACTTTCCCGCTACGTTTATGGTTATCTGTGGACTGTGAATTTGTTAGATAACTCACTCTTCATTTATATGTATTTCTAATAGACGCAACAATAACAGTACCATAATAAAACAAAATAGTATTATCATAAGCAAAGTAAACTCTAGATCACTTTCAAACATTTTTCTCCCCAACAACCTGAAAACTTCAAAGTTATTGGTTTCCGGCATGCCGCGCGCGCCACGTGGACTAGGTAAGGTCTGTCCATCAGCTATTCTTGTAGCTCCGATGGGACAACATGCGAACGAATAATTTGGCAAGCAGGATGCTTCGGAAAATTATATTTACGTGATTATCGTTGCCGGGGATGAGCTATTTTATATTGTTTGTGTACAATGAGAGAATAATAATGCGTCGTTACCAGGCAACGACATGAATGGGTTACGTATACTTCGTGTTCACACGAACGAACAGAAATATTATATTTTGTGACCTCAAGTTTTTTATTTGGTTCCATTTCGCATGTTTATTTTTAAGTTTTTTTTTTGTCCACTGTGTCGTAGTACCCATTCGGGCTATACACATACATTAATTACGCTAGTACCCGCTATGCCATAAATGTGTGCAATGGATTAATATTTGAATGATTACTCGGAATTTTCCGCGGTGACGATGGGAGACAAAGTGACAAAGTTTCTTGTTAATAACTACAGTATGTCCCTATTATGACAGAATAAAGATATGTGCACATTGCTTATCTGTGAAGCCGTTTTACAATTGTCAAAAACGGCCTTTTCAATGCAGTTTGTATCCACATATAATTATATATTTCAACAATGTTCAGTATTAGAAATTTCTATCAACTCTCTATCTCCCTTAATGCTCAATCAGAAATGATCCACGTGCAATAGTGTTCGTGTAAATTTACGATTTATACCCGACTGTACCATGGAGTTGGTTGTTAAGTGATTCACGCTCTTAAGTTGGTGATGTAGTGGGGAATTAGAGAAAATGGCTGTGTGTTTGCATTTTGTATAGAAATACTTTTTCCTTGAGATATATTCAAGAACTGTTGAGGTCGGTCACCTTATGAAGGAAATTAAACTAAACGTTGCTACTGGAGCAATATTTTATTTATTTTGGTCAAAGAAATGTTTTGTTATAAAAAGTGAAAAATCACTAGCCTTTTCTCGCGTCCCCTTCCACCTCAAATTAGGGGAACATGAGGCTGTGAATATCAGGCATATTTTTTTAATATGTCATATATTATAAAAATGACGACTTAAACAACGTGAACAATGGTTATTTTTTTATTAATATTATGTACTATTGAATATAGTACTAATTTGATTTTTGTCTAACTTGATCATCAAGGAAGAATATACAATATTATTAAAATACAAGCAGAAATTATGGGAGGTTATATTGTAACTTTTTTACTTTCTCATGCCAAGAGAAAGTATTGTAATCATGAAAATAATCGATATAGAGATTATGACGAATATTTATGTTTTATGTGACCACGAACAAAAAAAAAATCGATTTTACCATTCTGTCTATCCCTGTCCATGGATCCAACTCGGTAGGATGAATTTGATATTCAGATTTTATAAGGCGATAGGTGACCTGGTGGTCTAGGGCTAAGGTGTCCGACTTCTGTGCTGGCGGCCGGGGTTCAATCCTCGATCCCGGCACAAATTTATCTGATTACCAAATCCTTCCTTCACCTCTAACAAGACATCTTGTGAATGTGAGGAATTCCAGGTTTCCACCGTGGTTCGGATTCCACGTTAAACTGTAGGTCCTTCATTTCATCTCACAATCACCCTAGCATTACACATTAGCGTAAGTGCGTATAAACCGAACGGGTAGTAAGACGCGGTGCTAATAATAATAATATAAGGCTATACCACTAAACCTTTGTTTTTACCCTAACCCTTCAATTAAGGGTTAGTGCACTGAAAGCTAATATTTTTCTTTCAAATTTTTTCAAAAATGGCTGTAGCATATTTGTTTAAAATATAGGCTATATCTAGGATTGGATTGATCTGACAAATAGCACTGTATAGTTGGTTTTTAGCTAGAAATCCGTTGAATGTTAGTTTACTGATGAGAAATTTTTGAAAATTCTAATAATAGCGATTTTGTTCAAAACATATATCTGGAAATAATTATGTGGTATAACAAATATAATGCATAGTTCTTTTTGAAATAAAACCTCCATTATTGTTTGTTTACTCATAACTGATTTTTCAAAAACATAATGATGTATCTTTATTTATCTAAAACAAATCAATTTAAGGGTAGTTTAGTTACGAAAATATATATAAAATTAGATTTTTTTTAAACTGACCTTGAAATTTGAATTTAAATTTATAATCCGAGAAAAAAAATCATTTTTAATAAGAATATTTTTTATTTTTACAAATAAGAAATAATTCTAGGTTAGTTTACCAATATCTTATTTTTGAAAATTTAAATTTTGTTATAGTATATATTTTAACTCTTTTTAAACGTTTAGAGGGTAATAATCCGATAAGTTTGTTCTAATAATGCCTTATAAAAAATAAAGCAATTGATTTTAACTCCCTATATGCTTCTAAGGGGTGTAAAAAAATGAATACAGACAATTAATTAAAATATGTAATTACGTATTAATAAGCAGCTCCAAGAGAAGGTAGAAGTGTGTAGTTTATATTTTTCTGAAATGTGTGGTGTTTGTAGTGTCTGTGTGAGGGAGAGGGCCCGGCCAGGGGTAGTGTGTGGTGACGAGGAGTAGTGGGAAGGGGGGAGGCTTGTCCACCCGCGCTCAGCTGATAACGCGGACATTCTCCCAAAAAACGTTCACTCGGTTCCGATATCCCGTGTGAAGAACGGGTATTCAGCGAGTTATCTTATATGTGTGTTACATGTAGACATGTATAAGTACGAGAATCAGCATGCTTGTTGCTTGCACTTACGGGTGATCACTTAGAAAGTGACAATCTACAGATAGCTTTCTTTCAGAAAATCTTTCTACGTCAAGTGATGAACCTTTTTTTTTGTCAAAAATACTGAGATTATAATTATGTGTAGAAAGAGAGTAGGAGTGAATGAAATTAATCGTGGGTGGCGAAGATTAGGAGAATAACACCCTTTTCCTCAGTTAAAAATGGACGAGAAACGATTTTTTTTAACTAAGCCTAGTAGCTATTTTATCACAGTTTCCAAAATAGTTTTTGTAAAAGTAGAATCAAGAATTTTTTTTGAGCTTACAGCATTTTTACTATGGAGAATTTTTTTAAATAAAATAATTACTGTTTTGGTAGATTTTTACCAAAAATAGACAGACATTCCTCTACAAGGTGAACATTTTACCTTCTTAGTAATCACGTCCAACTCAGGCCTCAGTTTGGAAACAGCAATTGATGTAAAAAAAAAGTAATTTATTCTGGCAGTGATTATAAAATTGAATATTTTTCTTTAATGGAGAAGGACTTATATTCAAACAAATAAAAAGTTTGAAATTGACTTAAAAATTATTATCATTACATAGTTAAAGCATGTGTTTTATAAGTTTAAATTGCTTATTTTGACACTCACTCCATAAATTATGGTTTTATCATATGAACTTGATCAGTAAATAATTGTTTTTGACATTTATTATAAAACTTGTCGCTGCTAACTAGAGTTCTACCTGTCCGTACCCAACTACTTGAACTTCTTAACCACTAGGGCGCGTAGCTCCAAAACCAGAGAACCTATAAATCTGAAATATTGTATTTTTATTTAAGAACACTTGAAACTGTGCACTTCAAGCGTACTTTTTTCTCTACTAAGATACAGGCCCATGCCCTATAGCTACATTTATTTGTTTATTGTGAGCCTGACGCCTTAGACAAACTAATCTACGTTTCTGTTAGCTCATAAACTAACAAAAACAGAAATATGAAATTTTGCATAGCCTCGTCTACTTAATTAAACCTTAGGGGGTACACTTTGGACGTACTTGATAAAATTATTATATTGTGAACCTAATGCACTAAGACCACGTTACATGATCACCGGCGCAAGTAGCTTTAAAACAAAGAACGCTAGAAATAAAATATTAGATTAGGCGACCGTATTTATGTCTACTTTTAGGGTACGAACCTCAAGTTTGTTTGTTTCAATGCTCACATTAATTGTGAGCTTGACGTAACCATTAATTCGTGGGAGTATCAAATAAAAGATAAGCCTATAGAGCTAAAATATGACAAAGTCCATTCACCGTGGGAATTGATTTATGAAAGGCCTTTTTCCCTACCATAAATCTATTATATTGTAGGATATTGGTAGGGGAAAAAAAACCTTTCAGAGAGTAATTCCTACCGTGAATGGAATATACGTAGGCCTACTTTAGTAGACCTGAGCATGTGTAACTGGGATATAGTTTTATTAAATTTTGACATAAATGGGCTTATTACGAGTCGTAATGCCTAAATCCCGTTTCATTGGCTTGGAATCCAATATCTGGAGCCTACTCACCGTCAGTACAGTAGCCCCATGGCTTCTTTGGTGCTGACTGACAATTCACAGCTGACTTCTGACAGTCATCATTTAGGTATATACCTAAATGTTGACTGTCAGAAGTGACAGCTGCTAAACACATGTTTTTTTTTGCAAATCATATGGTTCGGCGTAAGGATACATAATTTGGCCTAGTAGCTTTTCAAAGCCATCAGCTGTCAGCTGTGAGCTGTCAGTCAGCACCAAAGAAGCCATGGGGCTACTGTACATGCTGTTTAATTTGGTAGAAATTAATTTTCTTTTGAAATAATCATCTAGGAGAAATCTTAACCATAGATAAAAATAAATTGCACAACACAGCTAACTTTATCCGAGCAACGTTGGCCATTTGTAGCTTATGGTAAAATTATATGCATGTATAAGGAAAATTTAAATACATATTACTGTTTGGAATAATGTTATCTACACTTAAGCTCGCATGGGGTTTATGTGACCTAAGACGTGAAACTCGTATTCTCTAATTTCCCAGCGATGAGGAGGAGAATCTTCAATTCCCCGAAGGTTGTGCAAACGTGTGTGTGTGTGTGTGTCACCCATAGTTTTCCATTTTCCCTCCACGCAAATTTTGGTACATTTCCTTTGCAGTTTTCTTATGTTATTAGTGTAGTTATGTGTCTAGTCTGGAAGAGACGTTGTACACAAAATAAAGACCTGTGAACGTACTACTATAAACCATTCACGAGCACCACTTAAAATCATACAGGATTTTATTTAATAAGTGAGTTTTTTAACGTGCGATTTCTAAACCAACATTATATAACCCTATTTTTTTACAAACTACGGTCCCATTCATATAAATAAAATTATTTAGCACCTAGAAAATTTACTAAATATAATTTAATGTAGTCACACTTCAATTAAGGTAACCTACAGCTTTTGTCACTTTTTTATAAATAATATCAATATGTATATGCTAACAATAATAACATAATATGTTATCAATGTTGACCACAAAAAAAAGTTTTTATCTTCTAAAATCTTACCACGAGAAGACCAAAACTTTCCTAAATCCTCGTGAATATAATCAAAGTCTCTAAGAATTAGATACGCCTCTTATTTAAAAAAAAATCACACGATGATGACCAAGGGCCAGGTCCGTATTGGATGTTGTGTAAGCTATAGTCAGATCACGGTAGGAAGATACATTTAAAAAAATACAAACACATTATTTTAAGTTCACGAATGAACATTTTACTATAATGGTACTGTTATTTCATATGTATTTATAACATGTATCAAAAGTGACAGTTCCAACAAGATTCAAAGTATGAATACGTGAAATTACCCACTTGGGTGTCCACATGGTCTAAGGCGCTATTCTCGCAATAAACTAGATTAACAAAGTTGGAGAGATCAGGGGTTTGATCCCAGTCGGTTGCACTGAGGGGATTTTTTCTCAATATGTTTTCCACTCTCTCTCTCCACGCAAATACAGTTACACTTTTCTAAATTCAACCTTCCTAATCCCTAATAGATTAGTGTAATTAGTAAATAGGGGTACAACCCTAATGTGTAGTAAGACGGGTGAGCTGGTGGTCTAGGGGTAAGGTGTCAGACTTCTATTCTGGCGGCCGGGGTTCAATCCTCGGTCCCGGCAAAGATGTATATGATTACCAAACCCTTCCTTCACCTCTGACAAGACATCTTGTGAATGTGAGGAATGCCAGACAATCACCCTACCATTACACATTAGCGTAAGTGCGTATAACCCGAACGGGTAGTAAGACGCGGTGCTAATAATAATAATATAGTAAGACATGTGCTAAAGAATAATTTTAAAAACGTGAAATTAGATTTAGTAGACTTTCTATGTCCTTCCTATGAGAATTGGAGTGTAGGATCGAGTACTCATTTCTCAACTGGAAGATGAGGTATTCTTCATTATCCCGTCTAGAGCCGTTCGCTTCATTAATAACGCGCGATGACCGCGGTGGATCCTGAGGTAGGGAGAGGGGGGGAGGGGAAGGTTCCCGGTACAAGGAGTGAGACGTCTACAAGCGGCTCCTGACAAATTGCAGCAAATTACAGCCAGGGACTACTGTTCTGTGTGGACAGAGGAACCGTGACGTGGCAACAATCGTCGCCTTCACACGGTGACTGGGCACTTCTTCATGGGGACTGACTTGATCGCGCTCCTGCTGTCTTTTGACTCCGCCCAGACTTGCCGGCCTTGAGGTGGTTTCTCACGCGTCGCAGGTTCGATACTCTTGTCTCCACAAACTATTCACTATATTCTAACCAGAAGCCTCCAGTATCCGGGTCTAAAGCTACGTGGTTTTATCTCCATTGGAGATTAGAGAAATTTAACAGAATTTCCAACAATAAATTTGGGCTAAATTTTCCTAGCTTTCACTATCCCGTGTGCTTTGGATTCCATGAAATTGGAATCGATATATATGGATATATTATACAGGTTATAGCCTGATTTTTGTAGGAAGGCCATTTCGGCAGGCCTTATTTCGTACCATAACCCTACTTTTTAGTAGTATATAGGTAGTATAAAATACCTTCTAGAAAGGTAAAAGGAAGTATCATCTGGAATGCCTTTTATCCTACCAAAATACTACAGTCTAATAGAATTCTGGTACAAAATAACACCTTCCAAATTGGGTTTCCTGCCAAAATCAGGCTGTAGATGCATAAATATGTCATTATATATTGTATATTTAGGGTTTATTACTATCCGTCCGGGATATTCGCATTTAATTACGGTGAGTAAAATATAGTTAAGGAATTAATTTGCGTGGAAGAAATTTGAAAATTTGTTCAGGTAGATCACCCTTATTACAGACAGTTGGCATTCAAACCCTAACCTCCACGTCTTCGGAAAACCAGGCTAGATGAGTCTGAAATTTAGTCATGTCACTGTACAGGCTGATTCAAAACGACCGCCTGAGTGTGACTGGCGACTACCACTTTAATTTAATAGATAACTACAAAATAGAAGTGCAGGTGTGTTTTCGAGTCTGGGGAGTGTGAAGTGGCCGATGGCAATCACGTCTTGGATATCACGTCAGTGAGATGGGCACCGTCTTTCTCTGAACACTCGTGCAGTAGTGCCACGAAGCTGTACCGCAATGTATCCTGCAGCCTAGTGATAGGATAACCGGTGATTTCATTCAGGATCTGATCATAAAAATCCTGTAGCGTGGCTTCGAACTTGTTGCGAGGACTCAGAACTTCAATTAGCTTCATAGGGATTAATCGGTCTCTGTGAGATACGGTGAACGTGCCGGCTAAGTCACGTCACCGAATCGTGAGATTACGTGGCCCGGGAACAGTGCATGCAGTTCCTCCATGTAAATACAGGTGGTGTGTGGGGTTTACCCATCCTGCTGGAACAATTTGACCGGTTGGGAACGATTACGTAGCGCCAGTGTCACAAAGTCACGTAACATGTCAACGTTGTGCTCAGAAATGACCGTGAATGTTGCACCAATGTGATGCCAAAAAAAGGTAGGGCCCAATGATTCCAGAACGTAGTGATTACAAACCATATTGTTAATTTCTGACTGATGTTTTACGGCTGCTGATGAAATCGGCATTGGTTCTCCGTACCCCAGAAACGTCGATTCTGTTTATTCACATCTCCGGACGACAGTAAGTGTGCCTTGTTTATTCACATCTGCGGACGACAGTAAGTGTGCCTTGTTTATTCACATCTGTGGACGACAGTAAGTGTGCCTGACAGACACCAGAAGGTGGTCAACAATTCCCGGTTTTTGTCACCCACGTGTTGTAGAACTGGACACGTGCATGTCTGTCTGCATCCTGTAAGCCTACGTGTGCAAGTCCAAGCATAAAATGCGCTGCACAGTGCAGTAATTCATCTTCAGCGCTTGTTGTCTGCCGTGGTGATCGTTGTGGAGTTTACTGAATGTCTGCCTGCACACGGTTGATGTTTTACCGTGTCCTGAAAGTTCAGGATCTTCCAGAGGATTTCCTAGCATTGACTGAGCCGTACTTGCGCCTAACCAACGCGGTATGGTATGGCTGTCCGGGGCATCTCGGTGGCGGGTTGGTCGGCGGGAAGCTCGTTGGGTGGCTTCTATAGACGTACAGTAGCCCCACGGCTTCTTTGGTATTGACTGACAGCTCATAGCTGACTTCTGACAGTCAACATTTAGGTATATACCCAAAATTTGACTGTCAGAAGTGACAGCTTCTAAGCACATGTTTTTGCAGATCATGTGGTTCGGCGTAGGGATACATAATTTGGTCTGGTAGCTTTTCAAAGCCGTCACTCAGCACCAAAGAAGCCATGGGGCTACTGTAGTGTGCACTAAAATATGCACCGTACGAACAGGGTCTTTCACACTCCACCTAATCATGTCAACCGAAACCCCCAACTCTCGCTCACACATATCACCAGCCCGACAATTCGCGCCTCATAAATAGAGTGGCCAATACATTCCGGGTGGTCTTTTTGAATAAACCTGTATGTAAGCCCATGCGTGATATATAGTTATAAATATAACTATATAGGATGTTCGGCAACTCATAGTACAAACTGTACATATAGCTTGTTTGAAACAAAAGAAATACAACATTAATCTACATTTACATCCGTAAACCTATTCTAATATCATTAAATTGTGTCCAAATTTTCGGCGTGCATCACCGGGCTAGCCAAGCAGTTCAATCATGCATGTACAACCAGTCGCATGGAAGTTAGACGCGCGGCATTACACTCCTCGACATCTTAGAGCACGGCAGAAGAGAACTTACCACAATAATTAATAATAAATAACACACCAGTCCATCTAGAAGGGCGAATACATTTTGAGGGTCATCATTAACGGTCCTAAATCCCAGAAAGTGCTTACCATCATTACATGTGCAGTGCCACGCGCCTAACTCCTATGCAACCTGTTGTACACGCATGCATAAAAAATGCTTTGCTATCCTGGCGCTATATGCCGAAACTTTGAAAACAATTATTTAATGGTATTATCATAGGTTTTCGGATGTAAGTGTTGAGGGATTTTGCATTGCTTTTTGTTCGAACAAGTAATATGTACAGTTTGGAATGTGAGTTTCCGAACAGCTTGTATAATGAGTTATACATGTCATATATATATCTTATCATTCTTTACAATTTTCCGTTATCTCCCTTTTGTGTTTTATTGGTTTCCTCTTTTAGGAAGTTGCGTTGCGCGTTTCACACTCCTCCCTGATGTGTTCCGATAGAATGAAACCTAGGTCGGGGGATTGGGCGGGGACGATCGATTTTCTTTAAGAGGCAATCATTACCTCTTTTTCCAATGGCAGCAATATAAAGTGTGAACGGTGTTATTCTTTTCATTGTAAAAGCCATATTGTGTTTGTCCCTTTTACCTTTCCTATACCTTCTTCAAAATATATACATATATAGTTATACATATATCACTAAACATATAAATATGTATACATATATAAATCTGCGTCCAAAAAATAGCTATTTTATAGACATAAATATCTGAATTAAGTGCTTAGATATGGGCTTTTTTCTTTAGTAGTTATGAAGCCAAAATTAATAATGGTGTGCGCATGGTCTAACAAATTAATTATATGTATCGATATTAATGAAAATATTTTTGTAGTGGGAATAGTAATATTTATTAACGGGATGAAATATTTATTAATTTATCAGATAATAATAGTTGTTCTTCTGGTTGATTTGTATAGTATTTTCTGATTGTTTAGTTTCTAAGATTGATTTTATTAATATTTTTGTTCATTAAATTACTCCTATCATATTTAAAAAAATGTAATAAATAATTTTCTAGGCTGGTTGAATGTGAGATTGTAAGATAAGGAAACACACATTAACTTCACCAGTATAAATAAAGACACTTAAATAAATAAATAAATGCTTGGTATGGATATACAAATCGTTAGATTCAGATAAGTAAAATACATATTATTTAAAAGTTACAAAATGAACTAAATTTCTTTTAAATATAGTTATAGTCCTACGTTAAGGTATGTGATATGCAGCTATAACTTTTTATAGTTAATATCAATATATATGAATTAATAATAACATTGCAGAGTCACTGTGACTGCAATGTCCCAGTGTGAAAGGCTGCAATTTAAGGCCATTGGACATTTTCATTTGTCTTGGAAATGCAGAGCTATGGGAACAAACCGTTTATTCAAGAATTTTGAATGTTTTGAAATTTTCTTTCCGGAAACGGTTTGTTCAAGGATAGAAGCATGTTGATAAGGTTATATTTTTTATATACACACTTCCTCTATAATTTTAACAGTGATCAAATATCGATAAAATTGACATTATTCGATATAAAACTGCTGGATTCATAAAAAAATGTAACAATTAATAAACATCGATACATTATCTTAGAAGGGGTGTGGAAAATATTAATACAAAAATTTCACTCGTTCTCGAGAAAACTGATATTTCCAAACGTTTGATTTTTCCGTAAGACTTGTCCGGTAGCTAGCGCCAACCACCGTTTCCGTGATTCCTCTATTCGTGTTGACGCGGAAGGATATTTTGGTCGGTTGTGAAGCCTTTCCCCCTCCCGCCCACCATCCCACAAAATAGGTTTAAGAGTTGCACTCGACAGGGCCAAGGAGCTTAAGGTTGGGATAGAGGGAATGCGATAAAATGTGTTTTTGCGTGGTTTTTTGAACCAAAACAAACATTGCTTCAGTACAAACATCGAGCTTAATTTTCTTCACGTGCTGATATAAACAGTTCCTGAATATCTGCCAAGGATATCCTGGAATTTAATAGAAACTTTTTATCTTCATTTAAAAAGTTTGTCATCTAATTCCGCTATGCTCATGACAGATATTAAACAACTGGTGATATCACCATATTGTGTAGAAATTTAAACTCCATGTTTGTACTTAAACCACATATTATTTATTTTGACATAAAAAAGTTTTGCTATAAAAACTGCTAAAAAAACTTGCCTTTTTTCGCGCTCCCTTCCACCTCATCTAAATTATTATTTTTATTATTATTACCGTGTCTTACTACCCGTTCGAGTTATACGCCCTTACGCTAATGTGTAATGGTAGGGTGATTGTGAGATGGAATGAAGGACCTACAGTTTAACGTGGAATCCGAACCACGGTGGAGGCCTGGCATTCCCCACATTCACAAGATGTCTTGTCAGAGGTGAAGGAAGGGTTTGGTAATCAGATAAATCTTTGCCGGGACCGAGGATTGAACCCCGGCTGCCAGCATAGAAGTCTGACACCTTACCCCTAGACCGCCAGGTCACCCTGTGGACTGTAACATTATCGCTTACTAAATATGTAATAAACTAATAACCCTCTTGAGTTGCCAAATTATCTAAGGCAGAGATTCTCAAATTGGGGTCCGCAGACCTCCAGGGGGCCGCTAGATCGTCCAGGGAATTAGTGATATACATTGATATTTCTTTAGGTCTTATAAACTGTTATATAAAAGGTTGACTCATTGGTATATACTAAACACAATGGAGTTGCCTTCCCGTGTTAAAGCCCGGCGAGAAAGTGAGGCAAAAAAAAGGGAGGGGGGTTGATCACGCCCCTTGTGCCCACATCTTTTAACGAAGCATTTGGGCATTCACTTTATTTCAGTTTTCTCGTCAGACAGCACAAAGAACTTTCAAAAAAAGGACTGAAACATTATATACTTTATCCAACCACTTATTTGTGTGAGCAAGCCATTTTTGCTCTTTGTGTTACTGTATGGAAAATGTGAAACGAAATTGTTTTGTTATTGAATCAGAGATGGTCAATTAATTGCTCCACAATTCAGTGCTATATTTATAAAGTCACATAAACAGCGCCTCACTAAAATTATTAGTGATTATAAATGTACAAAAATAATATAAACAAATATTTTATTTTAATTTTTATTATAGTTATTTTTACATTTATTTCAAAAAATCATTTTGACTTAAAATATACTGATATATATTTTACTTTATTTTAATTTGTTTTGTAATTATTTTTATGTTAAAAATTATTATGACAAAAAAGAAATTATTATAAATTATTTTATTATTTTATTTATTATTATTTTAAATTATTTATCCTACATCAAGGGGTACGTGAATCCGCTGTTCCATAGTTGTTGTTTTTAACACCACGTTTTACTACCCGTTCGATTTATACATCTATGTATTAATTACACTACTCGGTTAGGGATTACGAAGGCTTCATTTAGAGGAAATGCTCCATCACTTGCGTGGAGGGAGAGTGGAAAACCATTTAAGAAAACCTCCCTCAGTGCACCCAACTGGGATCAAACATCGTTCTTCCCAACTTTGGCAGTCTAGTCCAACACAAGAGTAGCGCACCACCAAAGAAGGTTGTTCCACAGTTAGAGGGTCTGCATGACTAAGAGGTTTGAGGGCCACTAGTCTAGGGCGTTACTCTTGTGTTAGTCTGATCTGCTGATGACGGGGACATCAAGGCTCGACTCCCAGTCGGGTCTACTGGAGGTGGTTTTCCCTAAATGGTTTCTCGCTCTCTTTCCAAGCCAATATGGGTAGCTAACTTCTAAAATGATTCCTTCCTCATCCCTACCCCATTGTAGTATTTTTATATGATTTATTTGAGGTATTTTAACGTACATCTTCTGAACCGACTGATTTTTATCAGCGCACAAGAATTTCTATAAGCGAGAGCGAAGGGACTTACCAATTTTGCTGGGAAAAGTTTGTTCACACCCCTTCCAGGACTCTTTTACACGCCACAATCGACATGGGGCCTACGGCTTTACTTCCCCTTCGGAAGAAGTTGTGATACAGATTTTTATCGCTAAAAAAAACCGTCAGCCCTGGCTGGGTTTAAACCCACGATAAGCGGGTATTGAGGCGACCACTTTACACCAAGACTATCAAAACCGACACGATTAAATTAATGATCATATATGCATATGTATAATTTACACAAGTAGTAGGTGACCTGGTGGTCTAGGGGTAAGGTGTCAAACTTCTGTGCTGGTGGCCGGGGTTCAATCCTCGGTCCCGGCGCAGATTTATCTGATTACCAAACCCTTCCTTCACCTCTGACAAGACATCTTGTGAATGTGAGGAATGCCGGGTCTCCACCGTGGTTCGGATTCCACGTTAAACTGTAGGTCCTTCATTTCATCTCACAATCACCCTACCATTTACACATTAGTGTAAGTGCGCATAACCCGAAAGGGTAGTAAGACGCGGTGATAATAATAGTAATACACAAGTAGTAAGACGCAAAGATAAATAAACATATGTAATAGTAAATTTTACTACCTTTTGTATTTATCTATTAAATGGATGGAATCACAGTTAATGTCAATTAAATAGGATCCTCCATAACACAATAACACTTTACAGTTTAATCACAATTTCGGTGTATTCTCTCCTGAGCCTTTGATGTCCGCCCGCCCCCTGTTGTGTTAGTAAAGACAGACCGCCTTGAATGTGTTACAAATAGCTATTTGATCTACTATTTACACACAGTTTGAACCTTGTAAACCTTCACAAACGACCCTTTGGACTGACCTTCTCATTTTACCTACCGTTATTTATGGACGGGATGACGGGGCTAACGACAGAGATAGTTCAGGGCAATAGAGAGAGATAGTGAGTGACACGCCCCCTTTTTTAGACTTTCGTTCGTTTGTATACCCCTCTTTCTTTCTCAAGTTCTTGGTTCGTGAGTTATTATCAGTGTAAGCAAGTCTGACCGGATTGTAGCTGTTAATTGCTTCTTCTTTCTCGATATCCATTTGACCAACCACATACAATATAATGTTGTTTTTTGATAACAGCTTGTCTTAATCTCTGTTCAGGTTATGTTATTATTATTATTATTATTATTATCGCCGTGTCTTACTATGAGTTCAGGCTATACGCACTTACGCTAGTGTGTAATGGTAGGGTAATTGTGAGATTAAATGGAGGACCTACAGTTGAACGTGAGATCCGAACCACGGTGGAGGCCTGGCATTCCCCACATTCACAAGCTGTGATTAATACACGTCTTGTCAGAGGTGAAGGAAGGGTTTAGACAATCAGATTAATCTGTGCCAGGACCGAGGATTGAATCCCAGACCCCCAGCACAGAAGTATGAAACCTTACCCCTATACCGCAAGGTCACCAAAAATCTCAATCCTTTTTTATATTTAAAAAATATACCTGCATTGCTAGTTCCGTTTAGTTAGTCTAGTCAATTTTACAGGTAATTGTGTTTCCCCACTCTCCCTCAACGCAAATACTGGTACATTTACTCTTAATTACCCGGATGTGTTATAAATCGTGGTGTAGACAATATCTCTCATTCGCTCTCATAGCCCATTTAATATAGCTCATTAAATTAGTGCGTTAATAAAACCTACCCCAAATGTATTATGAGTGGACATAGCTGACAGCTATAAAAAACTACTATATTTGCCTTAGCGTATTCATACGCAAAGCTATGGAATCTGCAACTGACACTTTGATAGTTATTATCAATACCTATAAAATAACATTAATAGACTAATATAGTAAAATGTTATCATTGTTTACCGCAATTATATTTTCTAAAAAGATTTCGAAATGCGGGTAAACGAAGACAACTTGGGGGAGGCGGGGCTAGTACAATTTTAAATATATTATATACACACATTATCTAAATGTACCATTTAAAACTTATTAAATCCGAATACTCTATATTATTTTGTATGTAACTTAGTTTGATGATTTTATATTTTTACTTGCTTTGCTCGTTGGGGGGTTCCCCTCCCCCCCACCCCCGTGAGTTTTCTTTGCAAGTGGATGTAAACTAATGTAATTCCAGAGCCGTTTTTTGATAGGTCTTACCGTTTAGCCACAAGAGACCTCTAAAGAAAGGTCCGCACCGACTTTAAAGTTGCTCCACCATTTTGAATTTTTTTTCGGGGGCTAACATTCAAAAAAAAAGGAATTTTCCCGCCGGTTACAGGATAAAAGCTATAAGTAAGCCAAATTTCAAGTTTCTAGCTCATCTGTAAGTGGGTAAACATTAATGTCAGTGAATGAGTCAGCAATGTGACTTTATATTTGTATAATATAATAATTACAGAATGTGTATACCTAGTTGCATTTTTCACCAACAACTTTGGAGGATCAAAGTTAAAGAGAAAGCTATATCCGGGGGCATGCGAATAAAATAAATCGATTACCACACTGGCTTTGGGCTACATGGCGGATGCACAGACAAGCATAGGGCTACATCAGTTCCTCAGTCTTACAGAAGATTCTCTGAGCTCCTTGAGCCAGGTTGAGTTCATAAACACTGAGGTTAGCTAACCTATCAATGCTCAGTGATAAAAACACTTCCAATGTGTTGTTTAACTACTCACTTTTAACATGTTCATCACTAAGCAACCATTTTAGTTGTAATGGGCAGTCTATGTAAGCTCTTCGTGGGGTAGTATTATATGAAGAGGAGTTGGGTCACTACCTAAACCTAACTTTGCAGAAGTTGGTTGATTGACACGAGATATATATTTGTGTCCTCTATTTAGTGAAACCATGTTAATGCTCCTTGATGGCGTTTAGAGATACCAATTGAAGGACCAAAGCTCCCTCACGGAGCGCAGCCATTTTAGCCCGGAGGCCGAGAGTCAGGTGTATGTCAGTCGATTGATGTCATTACATTCTGTTGTCCACTATCAACAGGAGAGTCAAGTCACTGACAGCCCTTTGTGGCTGTGAGATTCATCACTGAACAAACATATCTGTCTCTATTTCAAAGCCGCTCTCCTTATCTCTGCATGTTATTAGCTGTGTGTGTTTCTCCGTCTCTCTTGCTCTCAAGCCTCTATCACCTGCCAAACGACGGACACACCCCTGTGTAGGTTATTTCTAACCTTTATACACTCACCTTCTACCTTACTTCTTTTATTCTTTTTGCGGCTATTTCTCTTTCTCATTTCGGTTTCTAAGGTTTAAAAAAAACCTTTTTTTTTTCTTACAGCGCGGCGCCGCTCCCCTTGTAAATAACTGACGGGTAAAAACGAACAGAATTTCTTTGAAACAACGACTAAAAGACCAAACACCGGTTTATAAAATAATATTTTCATCGTCGAAATGAATAGAACGTAGAATCTTATTGTATATAATTAGATACATATTATTCCTTCCGGTTTGTAGCTTGTTTTCGCCAAATACCCAAACTTGTAGTCTATGTCTTAAAAAAGGACTAAACTCTAAATGTTGAAACTTCCCTGTCCGTTTTGTTAGTATAGTGAATTGACCGCTTCTTGCTTTGAAACGGTCAATTAACGTTGCTTCAGTTGCGTTATGAACCTATTTTGCTTCCCTTGTGCAGTCGGATTGTCTTAACACCAGTAGATGAGAAACTTCTCAGTTTTAAATTGTTTTGTGGAGAGTAAAAGAAAGAAAAAGAGGCAGGGAGGGGGGGGGGGG
>CABFVX010000391.1:46253-58896 GCA_902151425.1 Timema shepardi
CCCCCCACCTTATCAAACTATCCCCATGGTCACATACTTGATACCCCCCACCTTATCAAACTATCCCCATGATCCACATCCTCAGTGGGCCTCCCCACCCTATAAAACTGTCCGCATGATCCACATCCTCAGTGGGCCTCCCCACCCTATGAAACTGTCCGCATGATCCACATACTCGGTGAGCCTCCCCACCCTATACAACTATCCGCGTGGTCTACACCCTCGGTGGGCCTCCCGTAAGCACGCGATCACTTCCTGAGCCCGCAGAATCTCGTGTTTGCCGGCGGAGATCAGAAGGGTGCCAGTCTGACCAGGTAGAGAGACACACACAGACACACACAGCCCGATGAACTTGGGACCACAACACCGGAAGAAACTTCTCTCTTCTGCCTTCCAGGTAGATCTCACCGCAACTCTTAAACAAGCCGCAACACCACTCGCCGACAAATCCCCACAGGGGAAAACTACACAAGTCGCGATTAGATCAATGTCCTCCCCTCCTTTTTCTTACCAGATACGGCTACATACCCAGTTTCCAGCGATATTTCTTCGGGGTACAAATCATTTCTCTGAAAGAAAGCTGCGCCTTTATTCACCCGGACCATGACATTAGGCTTGCGATATATAAGAATGCCGGTGACGGCAGATTGTGGTTCTAATCTTTATTGGACGCATTCGGAGAGAATGGTTCCTGCGTTTCATCTGACTATCCTCTCCATTCAAAAATCAGGTGAAACGTAAGAAAACGTGAGCTAAGAACCGTACCCACCTCAGTGGTTGTGTGGTATAAGGCGTCACTCTCACATAGATTAGAATCCCGATGGCGGGGAGTTCGGAGTTCATTTCCCTGTTGGGTGTACCAAGGATGAGTTTCCTAAATAGTTTCCCACTCCCCTTCTACGCAAATGCAGGTAGATTACCTCTCAAATGCTTTCTTTCTCATCCCTACCTTATGAGCGTAATTAACTAATTATCATATAGGCCGGTGAATAAAACCTGAAGAGGTAGTAAGACGCGTTGAAAAAACAAGTTAAGATCCGTATATTGTTTGTTTTAGTAGTAATAAACACTTTCTTGGCCAAAATAAATAAAATATTGCTTTGGTAGATAGTTTACATTAATTTAATTCTTTTTCTTTAGTAAAGTTAACAGTAAATGCATATTTCTCATGGGCATTCCGCCATTTGAACATAAACCTTTTAAATGAAGAGAAAATTCCTAGGTCAAATTACTCGATGATTATTTCAAATAAAAAATAGTTAAATAATTGCTATGTTTGGAAAATTAAACTAAATGTATCTACAGGAATAATAATTTTTTATTTATTTTGGACACTAACGTTTTTTGTTATTAAAACTGCAGAACTATTTTCCTTACCTCACGTTCATTTTCTCCAACTTAATAAGTAGAATTACCTCTATGTTATAGTGAAGGTGTAGAGGATGCTAGAAAAAGTCAGTGTTTATTCAGTATTTATAGCCAAACAGTTTTTCGGTAAAAATAAATAAAATATTGCTCCAGTATAAACATAAAGTTTAAATTTTATTTGCACGGTGATGTCAACAGTTCCTGAATATCCATCATTAGCATAGTGGCATTAAATAAGAAACTTTTTAAGTGAAGAGAAAAAGTTGTCATTAATGTCCAGAACACCCTTGACAGATATTCAACAATTGTTGATATCACTGTGTGTATAGAACTAAACTTTATGTTTGTAATGGAGAAATATTTTATTTATTTTGACCAAAAAAAGTTTTGCTATAAAAACTGCAAAAACACTGGTCTTTTGCCGCATTCCCTACATTTCTACCTTAAAGCACATGAACAAAAATTAAAAATCCCTTAAATCAATGTGTTCAACTGGAATGATCCGGATTGGAGGGCGCATGGACAAAACTTCATGCTCGTGGAGTCTGGTTTACCGATGATGAAGAAATGAAAGCTCATATACCAACCGGGTGCATAAAGCGTGATTTTTTCTCAAAGGTCTCTCAGTGAGAACACGAGTACATTTTCTTTAAATACTAACTCCTTCATTCCCAATGGCAAATAAATCTAATTTTAATTTTTGAAAATATTACTATACCTTTAGCAGATACAATTTTTCATACGTACCCATGGAATCTCCCCTCCCCCCTTGGGGTCCACAACATTCCAGGGAAGTTACAGATCCCCCACTCTACCGCTCCCTCATATCTTTGGCCTTGTTAATGCCTACTCCATTGGTGGTACTAGGTTTAAATATGAGTAATAAAAAATGGTGCATGGAAATAATTATATATCGGAATGTTTAGGATCGAATATGGAATCGATAGAATCGATCTTTCTAAAATCACGACCCTAATAGACCTGTTGGGGAGTAGGGCCTAATGTTCTTTATCCAAATTGTTAACCAAATCAAAACGTTTCTTTGCTCCAAATTTGTGGCCATCAAACTTAATAGTCATTACTTAGTCTAATGAAACGACATTTAAAAGTAAATGTACTACAAAGCACGAGTAAAATTACAAAAGAGCTAAACTAAACCTATGATCCATTCACGGTAGGAATTGACTTCTGAAAGGTCTTTTTCATTGGTAGGACAAAAGACCTTTCAGAGAGCAATTCCTACCGTGAATGGAATATACCTAGATATAATACTATACTATACGGATGCGAAGTGTTCAGCACACCATAAACCAACAAATGAATTACTAAATAGTCCTGTTGAAGTTCCTCGCAACATGATTGGATAGTTATATCATGGGGTACCCTCCACGTAACGTTCACGTAACGTGAAAGTTCTCACCTGGTCATTGTGATGGCTTTCATTTAAAAACATGAGGAGAACTGCTTAGTTACGTTTAGTTACGTGAACGCTAAGTTATTATTATTATTAGCACCACGTCTTACTACCCGTTCGGGTTATACGCACTTACGCTAATGTGTAATGGTAGGGTGATTGGATGGAGGCCTGGCATTCCCCACATTCACAAGATGTCTTGTCAGAGGTGAAGGAAGGGTTTGGTAATCAGATAAATCTTTGCCGCGGCTGAGGATTGAACCCCGGCCGCCAGCACAGAAGTCTGACACCTTATCCCTAGACCGCCAGGTCACCTAACACTATTTTGATCGTAATCCCGGTATAAGGATTATGACTTTAGGGATTAAGAAGGTTATATATATTAATAGGAAGTGTACCCGCATTGGCGTGGAGGGAGAGTGGAAAATAGTTTTGTAAAAGCTACCCTCAGTACACCCGACCGGGATTCTAACCTCTATCTCCCCGTCATCAGCAGTTTAGTATACTGCGAGAGTAGCACGTTTAGACCACGCGGCCACCAAAGTGGGTCCGGCATAAGGTAATCAAACAATTATTGTTATTATTATTATTATTATTATTATTAGCACCGCGTATTACTACCCGCTTGGGCTGTACGCACTTACGCTAATGTACAATGGTAGGGTGGTTGTGAGATGAAATGGAGGACCTACAGTTTAACGTGGGATCCGAACCACGGTGGAGGCCTTGCATTCCCCACATTCACAAAATGTCTTGTCAGAGGTGAAGGACGGGTTTGGTAATCAGATAGATCTGTGCCGGGACCGAGGATTGAACTCTGGACCCCCAGCACAGAAGCTCGACACCTTACCCCTAGACCACCAGGTCACCGTAATGAAACAAGACACGTCTTCTGACTGTGGTGAGGCAGAATGAGATAGTCGGCTGTTGCAGGGGAACGGGCGGGCGCCAATGCCAAGGAAATACCCGCGCACGTAGACAACCCCCCCACATATTGCCCCAAGGTGGAAGCTAGGCTCCGGGATTTGAACCGCAACCGATTCAAAACTGACAATGTATTCTCATGTGTTCATCCCCTCGTTCGTAAGAGATGCGCTAGCGAGATATATATATTTTTTTGTCAATTTCTCTTCATTCCTCGGTTTAAGGAGGAAACTCAACTCCTCAAAGCTTTCCACTGTAATCGCGGATCTGCGTTTGGGGTGACTTAGGGCGGTATGCAAAAAAACGGGGCTAAGTTTTGATCGAGTGCTGGTGTAGTGTTAGTTTAGTTTTGGTGGCAACATTTACATTATTGTGTCCTAGAGAGCATTGAATTATTTTTTTGTTTTGACTTTTGGTTTCACACAATTTTATTCTAAAACTAGCAAAAGTAAGGCCCCACCTGGCGTTGCCAGGGGTAGCCACGCAACACTTTTCTTTGTTTCAAAAATAAAGAAAAATAATCTCCTTATTTCTTTATTTCAGCCCAGTTTCTAATTAATTGAAAAAAATCAAAATTATTTAATCCTGGTTTCAAAGTGAACATGTTCGTGTAAAGGGGCTGCTAATATTATAATTTTAGATCTCTGAGTGAGGTAGATATTGCGCAACGCTCATAACAGACACACAAACTCTTAATTTTATTAATATGGTTAAGTATGGTCTGTAATACTCTCATTGCATTATAAAACATATTATAATTATTTATTTTCTAATGAGTTGTTAGTTAAACTTTAATGAACTTCATTTATAAAATAAAATTCAATTTTTAGTGAAGTAAGGTTGTACAAATTGTAATAATTTAACGTGAAAGACATAAATGTGTAATATAGTTTAATATATATGCACAATATTTTATCTTATTTGAAGAGATTGGTAATAAATAATAACACGCTATGATATATTGAAATAAGGAATATCTTGAATGTATAACAAACATCTATAAAATTCAGTACACTTTAAAATTGTAGACATTAGAGTCAAATTACACTTAAAACTATGTTTTTAAAACAGAGAATGATGTGATCAGGCATATATTTCGTATTTCTGTATTATATTGAGAATAATCAATAAACAAAGCAAGTTATAAAATTTGAGAAGATATAAAGAATATATAAAAAAATGAATTTATCTCTTATCTGTAACTCCCTGTTCCTTGGTTACTGCTGCAAATGCTGCAACGTTATTTATACATGTTTCGATGCTACGACAGCATCATCCTCACGTCAGATTTTAAAGCTATGTAGTTGAGTATTCCATGTTGTTTGATAAATGGAATTACAGATAAGAAAGAAATTCGATTTTTATATATATTTTTTATATCATCTCAAATTTTATAGCATGTTCTGTTTATTCTCAATATAATACAGAAATACGAAATATATGCATGATCACATTATCCTCT
The DNA here is from genome assembly GCA_902151425.1 of Timema shepardi. Lineage (NCBI taxonomy): Eukaryota > Metazoa > Arthropoda > Insecta > Phasmatodea > Timematidae > Timema > Timema shepardi. The sequence continues at coordinate 51,422 of CABFVX010000391.1, forward strand.
GTTTTTAAAAACATAGTTTTAAGTATAATTTGATTCAAATGTCTTCAATTTTAAAATGTACTGAATTTTTTATGTTTGTTATAATTTCAAGATATTCCTTATTTTAATGTATCATAGTTTGTAATTATTACTACCAATCTCTTCAAATATCAATCAAATATAGTGCATGTATAATATATTATATTACACATTTCGTCACCCGAGAATGCAAGTGTTCTATCTCCAAAATTGTTAAATTTGAGATATTTGGTGTATACGTTTATTTAGAATGCATATGATCCACCTGTGGTGAAATTGAGACTATTAAATAATTACTTAAGAAGATACAAGCTCGAGTTGTCTTCTAGTAACATTGGTTTTATACACAAGGTCAAACTTCAATGCTCTTTTACACAAAAGTGAAAAATTGGACATAGAACACTTGCATTCTCGGGTGACGATTTATGTCTTTCACGTTAAATTAATACAATTTGTACAACATTACATAACTTAAAATTGAATTTTATTCTATAAATAATATTAAACATTCCTTATTAAACTATTTTTTTTTTCAAAAGTCTTAATGAACTTCAATAAATACCTTAGAGTATTTTTTTATTAAAATAAACATATTGAAGAAGGTTTATTTTTATTTAATTCGTTTGAGGAGTTTAGCGTTCACTTTTTAAACCAACTGTTTGAATCAGCACATGAGTATTATACTTTGAGCGAGAGACGTGGCCTATCAATTTTGTTGTGAAAGGTATGTTAAAAAAAATTCCAGCGTTCGTTTTACATGCCACAATTGACATGAGACTTAAAGACTCACTTCCCCTTCGAAATAATTTGTGCAACGGGTTTTTATTGATCAAGAAAAATCCGTTGAGATTGAACCCATGAAATTTGGGTCTTGAGACGAGCATTTTACCTTAAGACCACCGAGATAGATTTGTGTGAAGGTTCTTAATATTAATGGTCTTAGAACAAAAGTTTGTTACTAAAAGATAATATATTCCATTCACGGTAGGAGTTACTCTCTGAAAGGTATTTTTTCCTACCAATATCCTACTATATAGTAGATTTATGGTAGAGAAAAAGGCCTTTCAGAAGTCAATTCCTACCGTGAATGGAATACAGATGGTTTCCCAACAATTTTTTTTAAGATCCTCAAGGGTGGTGTAGAGAATATCTCGGCAAACTCTTTGGGTCAGGCTTGACTTGTGAACTTATAAAATGTCCCGGGATCTCACATAGTTTTTTCACTCTATCTTTGATCATTGTTTGTTTATTATTTATACCTTAAAATCAACCTTCCTTAAATACTTCTGCCCCATCCTTCTTGTAAAACAAATTACGGATCTAATAAAATATACATAGGGTCCATCTTTATATTAAACTATTTCATTTTCTTAAAATAATTCCGATTATAAACGTTCAAGGTAATTTTGGTCATACACATTAATAATATTATTACTATTATTAGCACCGCGTCATACTACCCGTTCGGGTTGTACGCCCTTACAGTAATGTGTAATGGTAGGGTGATTGTGAGATGAAATGGAGGACCTACAGTTCAACGTGGGATCCAAACCACGATGGAGACCTGGCATGCCACACATTCACAAGTTGTAATTAATACACTTGATCACACTCAAAATTATTATTCTATAGTAGACATACTCGATATGTTTATGAGTACGAAGATCGACTTTTAATGATGATGTAGTTTTCTTACACGAGATCGACTGGCCAATCGCGATCGATCAGTGGTCCGCCAACCCCTGGTCTAAGGTGTTACTCTCGCAATAGACTAGACTGCCGATGACGAGGGGATCGGTTTTCGTCTCTTGGTTGGGTGGACTGAGGGTGGATTTTCCTCGATGGTTTTCTACTCTCCCTCCACGCAATTGTGGGTACATTTCCTATTCAACCTTCCACATCCCTAACACATTATCGTAATCAGTACATACGTATAAACCAAACATGTAACAAGACGCGGTGACAAAATTAAATTATAGAGTCCAACAAAATTTCACAATGTCTTCTCGCTACCAACTTGACAAGGACTTTTTGTCCTAGACTATACTTGATTATCGTTGCGTGCATTTCTGGGTCGAATCACCTAAAAAATGTTGTTGTGAGCCCCTGTGGGTATAAAACTACATCACAAAAAAAAATAGTAGAAGGGGAGGAGGCTTCCATTGACAGACAACCTCCCAAATCCCCCGAGGCTAAAGAGGAGGAGAGAAGGTAACCAAACCATCCCGGCGCGTGAGGGGTGTAAGTTCCTACTGGACCATTGGCGCCACGCCGCGCATCCACCCCTAGCAATGGGGTTCACCAGCCCTATTTTCTGACCCAACTCACGTTGAAACTATTGTTGGATTTGTTTGCGTCGCTGCGGCCTCAGGCAAACACAAGCGAAAATGTGCTCCGTTTCTTTCACGCGAATAGAAAAATAGAAAGAAAGCCGAAGACTGTGAAAATAATCCTCTTAAAAGGATATATGGTAAGCCCTTAGTTGTCTGATGCGAGCCTTTTGAACTGGTTAAAGGCTCATCTACAATCAGTTGCAGCCTCTTGTTGGACTCGAAATTTTGTCTGTCTACAATAGCACACGCAAGCGCAGTCGTATGTCGGAATTGTCGGACCTGCTTTTCAGGAGATGAATTGTCCATCGCTTGCGTTTATGTGGTGACTTTGACTGGCATTCAGCCAATCAGAAACAAATTTAGTTGAACAACCGTATTCAACTAAAACAATGAGCTATCTGGTCAAGTATAGCAGGACGTGAAAATATATAGTAGAAGGTGTTACATTTTAGATTATTTAATTAGAGTGATACCTATATAATTATACATATATAGTAGGATTCTATTAAATTCATATTTGTGAACTTCAATAATTATGACTTTGAAGATGGAGTTGAAATTACGTCTTTCAACACTTCAATATACACTCCTGGTTTAAGGTCGGAGTGTAGGGAACGAGAGATAAGGGCAGTTTTTATATCTAAACATTTCTTTAGCCAAATTAAATTACTTTGGTAGAAGCACAGAGTTTAATTTTCTTCACAGTGATATCAACAGTTGTCAAATATCTGTCATGATCATGGTGACATTAGATGAGAAACTTTTGAAATTAAGAGAAAAAGTTGACATTATTAATTCCAGGATACCCTTGACAGATAATTTTCAACTGTTGATATTACCATGTTAAGAGAATTAAACTCTATGCTTGTACTGGATAAATTTTTTATTAATTATGACAACAACAAAGTTTTGCTATAAAAACTGCAAACATACTGTAATTTCCTCACGTTACCTAAAATCCCACTTTAAGGCCATTGGCCCTTTTTATATTGGCATAGACATGCAGAGCCATGGGAACAAACGGTTATCTTTAAGAATTTTTATTGTTTTGCTATTTTATTTTCGGAAACGGTTTGTTCAAGAATAGAAGCATGTTGACTAAGCTATACTTTATATATACACACCTCCTCTATAATTTTAACAGTGATCAAATATCGATAAAATGACATTTTTCAATAGAAAACTGTCGGCTTTATAATAATAATAATAAGAAAATGTAACACCTAATAAACATTGATACATTATCTTAGAAGGGGTGCTGAAAATATTAATATAAGAATTTCACTCGTCCTCGATAAAACTGATATTTACAAACGTATGATTTTTCCGCAAGACCTGTCCGGTAACTAGCGCCATCTATGGTTTCCACGATCTATTTGTTCTTGTTGGCGCGTAAGGATACTTTGGTCGGTTGTGAGGCCACGCTACGCCTTTCACCCTCCCACCCGTCATCCAACAAAATAGGTTTTAGACTTGAACTCGTCAAATCTAAGGACCTTAAACAGAAAACAAACACAACACGTCCTGCGAGTGCGCTTTTCGAGTGAGGGTCAGCTGACTGTTGATGGACGAGTCATGAGAGATGTTTTTTCTCACAGCCTGTACGGAATATTAGCTTATTTAATCTATATGATAATGAAGTAGAATTTACAAGAAAAATATCCGTATTTGCGTGGAGATAAAGTGGGGAATGGTTCAAGGAAAACCAATGTCAGAGTTTAAGGCCAGTATTTGATCCATACACTCCCTGTCACTGACAAATCAAACTTGATGAGAGTCACCGCTGGTTGTTCGCATGCCCGAGTTTAGCTCACAAGTCGAACTAAGGGAAGTCTGAGTTATTATGAATATAATTCCAAGGTTCCGTACCAGACAGTGCCCAAATTAATTCAATATGACCCACATCGGTAGTTATATCGGCTAATGCGTTGATATCGTCTTTACTGGATCCGAAACTCGGTCTGGTGCTCTAAGAAGTATTTGTATTCAAAGAATGCCCCTTTCTCCCTCCTGGAAACTGTTGTTAAATTTATTCTTGTCATTCACTCCTCATTCTTGTTACCTTAGTGTAACTATGCAGACAGCCCTGAAGGATAGTAAGATGAAAAAAAGGCGATTCTGGATTACTCCATCAGATTGGACTTTTGTTGAACAACATATCTTTAACTCTGTAGCGCCTGAGTGATAGACGACACAAAATACGGGCTCGCAGTGAGGGTTGCCGTATCAGAAGATTTTTAGGATGAAAACATATTTTTATGGCGCGATTACTTTCTCGTGTATAAGAAATAGTGAGAGTTATCGTGTTGCGTAAAACAAATCTCTTCAAATATTATTTTTATGTGTCCCCTATCTAAAAATACTATTGTGTCTTAGTAATAAAGTCTGTACACTCCACTTTTCCCGTTTGTAAAGCTTAAACGATTTTCTCATTTTTATTAAAAATTTGTGCTCTGGAATTGTTGTATTCCCCTCATGACTAGATGAATATTAATGAATGGAGAAACATAAAAAAATTAGAGTAGGCCTACTTTAAATGAAGCAAGTATATTTGTTTGAAAACTGTTGAGATCTGAGCTGGGAGAATGAGACCATCTTGGTAGTGCCGAGCTAATCCTTCAAGAAATGTTTACTCTTCTGCTTTGATAATCATAATACAGAACGGCCTTTTGTCTTGGAATAGTGATCAGTGCTCCTGGCTACTGATATATGGATCCCAGGCACACTTACCAGCGATACAATGAATATTTTTCCTGAACAGGGTCACCATGGTCTGGTTTATTAGGCTGCCTGTTCAACGTTGGAATCTATATATATACACTGCCCACGTGATTCTTCCTGCCAGTTCAACGTTGGAATATATATACACTGCCCACGTGATCATTCCTGCCTGTTCAACGTTGGAATATATATATATATATATATATTGCCCACGTGATCATTCCTGCCTGTTCAACGTTGGAATATATATACACTGCCCACGGGATTCTTCCTGCCAGTTCAACGTTGGAATATATATACACTGCCCACGTGATCATTCCTGCCTGTTCAACGTTGGAATATATATATATATATATATTGCCCACGTGATTCTTCCTGCTTGTTCAACGTTGGAATATATATATATATATATGCACTGCCCACGTGATCCTTCCTGCCTGTTCAACGTTGGAATATATATACACTGCACACGTGATCAGTCCTACCTGTATGTCTGGTCTAACGTTGCGACGGTCGGAAACAAACACAGATCGTGTCGGTTTACCGACGTTTAGTGAGTTTCACGTTTCCTATCCACGCTCTTCACGATTCGTCTGGTTCGAGGATGTTCCTCACATGTGCCGAGCGAGACCCGACCATGGCTGACCCTACCAACACACACACACACGGTCCATGTATCAATCACTTTCCAACACGAACTTGTTATTTTCACCTGAGACCTACAACTCGAGGGCCTTGAGACAGGAATATTTTGGACTCCGTTAATTGGATATCAGCCGCTCTAACAACATTGACATTTTCATGTGGTTAACGTCTGTCTTTGCGTGGTGTGTTTGGGATTCACTAAAGTTCATGTGCACGTTTAATGTATGTAATCTATTTCATACCACACGTTTTTAAATAAGAGTTTAAAAGGGTTTAATATATGTGGTACCTGCACTATTGGTCACACGGCCTAAGGCATCAAGCTCCTATCATACTAAATTTACAATGTTGAATAGTTCAAGGTAGGTAGGCATCGCCAACGTGTTCACCGGCAGTGGTTTTTAAAATACAGTTTATCATTGTAATTTTACTTTATCAACTAGAGAAAGAATTATAACCATAAACATATTATTTTAAAACCTTAAAATTACTATGGAGCTTGACGTTATTTTATGTCTCCCAGTTATAAAAAAAAAGATGAATTTATGTCTTTGTCCGTGCCAGGGGCTATAGCCAAAAGGAATTAATGAATTTTTTTCTGAACTGATATCTAGACGTTGTCAATCCTCAAGGCCAGTTGGGATTTTAACTTTAACTCTAAGATAAGGGTAGGTTAATGATGGCAGTGTTGAAGAATCAATATTTTTTGAAATATATCTAACTATTCTCAACAAAGTTAAATGAGAGTTTTTCGTGATAATTAAGCCTGCTTATTTGTTTTAAAAGGGAAAATAGAATTTAAAAGGAAATGTACCAGAAATTTTGTATAGGGAGAGAGTAAAGCCATTTAGGAAAACAACCCTAAGTACACCCAACTAAGATCGAACCCCGATATCTCTGTGATCCGCAGACTAGTCTACAGCAAGAGTGACGCCTTAGACCATGCGATCACCGAAGCGTGTTTAAACCCATTTAATTACACAAATGGGCTAGGAGCGAGGATGGTGTTTGTGTGAAGGGGACAGGGGAACTATTTAGTATAAACCAGCCTCAAAAACACCTAGCCAGTATTCAAACCCCGAACTCCCCGCTTTCAGTTGATGACGTTAGAGCTTAAAACCGAATTTGCGTGTCCTCTTATTAAAGTACAACACATTACAGTCAACTTTCGATAACTCGGACTTCGATATCTCGAACTTTAGACTGCTAATCATTGTGAATAATCACTGGTGTGAATCACTGCTCTTTTAAAATCAAGGTCACTGTGATCACCGATATCGTAATATCACTGTTTCACCCATCCCTACAGTGCTTATGGGTTATCATGAAAACAAAGATCGGAAGTTTCCGAACATTTATTTCCGGTGGTAGGTGGCTACACGAAGCGGAGTAATTCTCTCTCGACGATTCGTCCGCGCTGGTGCGGTGCGGCTCCGTGTAGCCGGTCCTTAAGGAGGCCATCTAACAAGAGTTTGAGGTGCTCACAGACGTACAGAAGTCCCACATTATATAAGAAGTGGTTTATAATGTCAACATATGATCCACCCCAAAACGGTAAAAGGTGTCAATACATCCGCCTATCTTTAAATTCATTTTATTTTAAATTTTTATAAAATTAAAAGTTAGAATTTCTCCACGGTTTCACTCAAATTAAACAATAAATCAACATATTCGACAACTTGAAATGATAGGGAAATAATGACACTTATTTAAAAGTAGTGTTCTATTTGCCTAAGAAGATTCACGGATACCCCCCCC
>CABFVX010000391.1:58923-226491 GCA_902151425.1 Timema shepardi
CCCCCCCCCCCCCACCCCACCATCCATCCATACCAAGAATCAAAACTAAATAAACCCATTTCTCAAACTACAAACTAAAATGATTGAAAATATATCTAAATAATTTAAGAAACAAATTCAAGCACGCTAACAGTGGCTTTACTACGTGGAGGCAGGAGGCATTGTTGCAGTGAACACTAAAATATATTTTAAATTTAATATCAAATAAACATAATTGACATGCAAAGCCATAAAATAACTGAAAAAAAACCACCTTAAAGACGCTTGTGCAAGCATACTCACAGTGGGATTAGGTATTGAAAGAAACAGTTTTAATTTATTATTAAAGGAACCAAACTAAATAAACCTAATTAATTAATATAAATGGTACGGTGTACCACACATACTTTATTAAAATAGACATTTATTAAAAACTCATAAGATATGTGAAACGAAATAATAGGTATATACATTGTTGTAGAAACACTACACCAAATATCATAAATGAAATAATATACACTGTTACTTATTCTAAATCACTAATCATTATAAACTAGGAACATTGTTACAGAAAAAGTTAGAAAAGATAAATATATTTGTCCAACAAAGAGCATCAGAATCAAATTCATTTTCAAGACCCGAATTAAAAAGTATAATTAAGTATTTGCTTGGAGCTCAGAGATCTATTGGTTTTATAAGAATATATTTTAAATAAAATATTTTTATATTTAACGGTACTAAAACTTTACATTGATAAATTACTTAGCATATCAAATATTTGCGGAGAAATGATGAAAATGGGAAAATTTCCCTCATGAAAAGTACCTTCAAAGTCATTTTCATGATAAAATGAGAACTGTCATTTTGTCTACAATAATAAACAGTGTATGAATTTAAAATTTAAACTTTTCAGTAAACTACCCTTTAATTTAGGGTTGGATATCTAATTCCAAAAATTCCTCAGGGGAACTTATGAAAACCACAAATACCAAATTTTAGCCCAATCGGTAAAATAGTTTCTGCTCTAGCCCTCTATTCTTACAAACCATGCCTACAACACAATCAAATCTAATATCACAATGTTTTAACAGAGGCTCAAAAATAATAACATATTTTATTGAAACCAAACAAAAAATCTTGTCAGTAAATTAATGTAAATTTTTTAAATTTTATTAAGATATATAAAGATTTAGCAAAAATAACATTTGAACTAAATTTATGTTTTAAAAACCACCTCATCCAAATTAAACTTACAATTCAACTGTGAAATACTATAGATTTTTTTATCCGTGTCAAAGTGCCAATAAATATTGTATTACGCTTAGGATTTATTATTCTGGTAATTAATCTAGTCACAAATAGGCCTAAAGCTGTCTACTATATTTTTGTGAAATAATTTGTTTGTGTGTAAGAGAGAGATATACTGCCAAGTTAGGGCATTTCACTTTTTCTATTATATTAATAAGTATTCATTACTTAAAATTACTAATCTGATGGTAGAAGTTGTGTGTTTTTAGATATTGATTTGGTATTCAATAAGGAAATATTAGGGGGGGGGGATTAAAATAGTCCCAACCCCCAAGATAAAAGCAGGGGGGCTCAAGCCCCCAGTCCCTCTGTTCCGGAACCCCCAGCACATTGTGACGATATTTCCCTTCAAGTAGCCGGTGCCCTAAGGCCATGAACTCAGTGCTCTCAGCCACGCCAAGCCTAGGAGCTCGAAACCTAATGACAGTCACCCTCCTCATCCTGAGGGGAGGTTAAGGGTCGCGTGATGCGAGGTACGGCCCGCGGGTATTCTCCGCGTGTGAAGGTTATGATGTCAGTCTAGCGAGAGGTGGAAGGGGCTGGGAGAAGCAGACATCCTACTGTCACCCTTTCAATGTCATGCAAGTCAGTTTCTTGGACAATCCTCCCCGGTCACTCGGTCGCCTTTGATTATTTTGGTTTTAGAGGAAGAGTTGTTTTGTAAGGAAAGGCAACTCAGTTGTGGCGGATCTCTTTGAACATTCATACCTTAGCACCCCACAGTGAGAACTCTTAAGTACAATATAGCTAGCAGAAGTACATGCATGTATGTATGTATGTATGTATGTATGTATGTATGTATGTATGTATGTATGTATGTATGTATGTATGTTTGTGTGTATGTATGTATAATATGTATATATGCATGTATGTTTGTGTGTATGTGTGTGTATGTATGTATGTATGTATGTATGTGTGTATGTATGTATATAGGTATATATGTATGTATGTATGTGTGTATGTATGTATGTATGTATGTATGTTTGTGTGTATGTATGTATGTATGTATGTATGTATGTATGTATGTATGTATGTATGTATGTTTGTGTGCATGTATATATATGTATGTATGTTTGTGTATGTGTGTATGTATGTATGTATGTATGTATGTATGTATGTATGTATGTATGTATGTATGTATGTGTGTGTGTATGTATGTATATATGTATATCATATAGCTATAGCTATATTTTCTTTCTATGAAGACCACACAGGGAAAATTCTTTAAATAAAATAAAACTTTTAGCAGAAATATTTATATATCTACCTTTGCTATGAAAATTCTTTTGGATAAATAAAACCTTAAGCAGCAATACTGATATATCTATCTTTGCTATGAAAACTCTTTTGGTTAAATAAAACCATTAGCAGCAATGCTGATTTATCTACCTTTGCTATGAGTACCCCACAGTGAAAACTTTTGTGGGTAATACTTTTTGAATATATTTCCATTTAAATAAAGATAATGTTATTTGCTATTGTTTTTTTGTCTTTTCAACTTAAACTCACCATCCAAAATAACAGTAAGGGAAAGTCTTAGTTTTCTAATTTAATTATCAGAATTGCATACGTAATTTAGCTGAAATGTTGACAAACATTATTATTACTATAATTATTATTAGCACCGCACCTTACTACCCGTTCAGGTTGTACGCACTTACGCTAATGTGTAAGGATAGGGTGATTGTGAGATGAAATGGAGAACCTACAGTTTAACGTGGGATCCGAACCACAGTGGAGGCTTGGCACTCTACACATTCAGAAGTTGTGATTAATACACGTCTTGTCAGAGGTGAAGGAAGGGTTTGGCTATCAGATAAATCTGTACCGGTACCAAGGATATAACCCTGGACCTCCAGCACAGAAGTCCGTTGACAAACATGATTTACCTATGTATTACAACCATATTTGTAGTAATCTTAGTTATGATGGAAAAAAACTTACACAATTACACAAGTTAGGTTCACTTACGGAAAAAGAACTATATATGTAAACACAGTTTTACATGCACCATATTTTGGTATATAATTAATTGGGACCTTGTAAAAAACCGGGCTCCAATTATCTTAAGACAAACCCCTTTAGTGACCAGCATGATCTAGTTGTCCAGCAGATGCGTTGTATAATATTATTTTTACTGTAACATTTAATTTTTTTTAATAAGAGAAAATAGTTTTTTTTTTTAAATTTTATGATCAACACGTAGCATTAACTTAATAAATAATTCTTACTAATAATAATTTAATACCGTTTATTTTACATTGTATTCAAACATACAATGAAATTTTTGCGTCTTTAATTTTTAAAATAATTTGTAATTTAATTAAGAATCAAATATTTGGCCCTGTTCGGGAGACACTTTTCAATGCTATCAAAAATGAGTAGGTTCTACGTTGACATTAAATTGTATAAATTAGTTGGGAAAAAGGTTTTATTCATTCTCTGAAAAATGAAATTTTTCTTCATAAGAATTGACTTAAAATATTAAAACAAATCTTAAAAGATCCTCCAGGCAATGGTTCACGTAAAAACTTAACGTTAAACTTTTGAACACAAAGCTAGTTTCAGAAAAAAGTAGTTAAAAAAACTATTTAACTTGGAACAGTTATAAATACACTGCAACACATTCCTTATTACAAAAAATAAAATAAATTAGCAATGCTATATGAATCAAATATTCCCCTAGCTGACTTCAGCTCGTGTTCATCGATTTAACCAGTTGGCCTGGCCTCCCTCTCCACTTAGTCACGAGAATATCTCCGTTGCAAGGATGGTGTGCACGACTAGGAAGTTTAGCTCAGCGGTAACTAGCATATCCTCCATACTTATATAACATCACTACAACTTTAACCTTTTTAAATGTTTATCTCAGTTCGTGAACCCTTATCATAAATACTTACAGGATAAAACGTGGAATCTAAATAATACCAAATTACTCAACTAGCCATAGAATATCTTCATTACACTATCAACACATGTAAAATGTCAAAATATTATTTATTACAATTTGTTAAATTAAAATATTGGTGACCTGGCGGTCTAAGGGTCAGGTGTCGGACTTCTGTGTTGGGAGTCCGGGGTTTAATCCTCGGTCCCGGCACAGATTTATCTGATTGCCAAACCCTTCCTTCACCTCTGATAAGAAGTATATTAATCACAACTTGTTAATGTGTGGAATGCCAGGCCTCCACCATGGTTCGGATCCCACGTTAAACTGTAGGTCCTCCATTTCATCTCACAATCACCCTACCATTACACATTATCGTAAGTGCGTATAACCCGAACTGGTAGTAAGACGCGGTGCTAATAATTATAATAATAATAGTAATAATAGTTAAAATGTTGATATATTTCATATTATAGATGAGTTTTATCACCATGGGTGTGTCTGGCAAGTGTGAAGAGTTTGTCCTCTCTTATATAAAATAAAGCTGACTGATTTGTTTAAATAGTCTGGTTACTTGTGATATCTCATGCATTCATTGCAGGCAGTGGTGCTGTAAATTCAAGTTTTTCTTGTGAGGTGAAAATATCTCTTCGTTGTCTGTCGCCTTAATGCATACTCGAGAAACAGATAATCTCAAATACAGTTAAACACGTGTCTGTGTGACACATAAATATGTTTTGGGCAGTATCAGAATGTATGATATTGTAATGAGGACGCACGAGTTGGGGGGTTGTGTGTCATTTACACGTCACCGTGTGAGCCACGAACTCTTTTCAGGATCCAGGTACTAATACAAAGCACAGTCAAAACTAATCCCATGTTTGACTCAAAGTCGCCATTAAGTTTGTCGTGTCACATTACATCCGACCTTTATCATTGTCGATTTCCATTATCTTTACCAATTCATCAACTTACAAACAAAGTCGTTTACTTCCCTATTTATTCCCAAAGATTTTATTTTAATTCCAGGAGATGTCACGGGACATCCTACTACAAACAACGGCATTATTTGTCTGTCGTCGTTAGTGACTTGGTAAGCAGAAGTAACTTCACTTTGCTGCACTCTGTAGCTCCTATCTATGACGAAGATCAAGTCATATGTCACTCAGACATAGCTCAAGTAGAAGTAACCAAACAAAGTCAACACTTGTCAATCTCTCAACATTCCAGTCAAGAACGTTTGTTCATAACATTTATTATTATGATATTAACCTCACCACCTTCATCACCTGCGTCACTGTCTTTTTCGGAAGCATAGTCACTAGCACTGTCATCACCAACAGTTTCGTCACCAATAGCGTTGTCCCAACATCGTTGTCATCAACAGCGTCGTTACCAACTGGATCGTCACCAATAGCGTTGTCATCAACATCGTCGTCATCAACAGCGTCGTTACCCACAGGATCGTCACCATAGCGTTGTCATCAACATCGTCGTCATCAACAGCGTCGTTACCAACAGTATTGTCACCAATAGCGTGGTCATCAACATCGTCGTCATCAACAGCGTCGTTACCAACAGTATCGTCATCAACAGCTTCATCACTAACAGCGTCATCATAAGGAGCGTCATTAACATCATTGTCCATGGCAGCATGGTCAACAGTGGCGTCTTCCACAGCTGCATCGCCCGCAACGTCAGACTGTCTCATGCTTGAATCAAGTAAGCTGACTCCTGTGGGAACCCTCAGCACTCACCCGACTTATCTCCATAGCGCTAAGTGCACACACACACACACACACACACACACACACACACAAACAGACTCCAACAGGACTCGAACCGAAGACTGAGAAATATCAAGTGATGGTCTCTGATCTTAATCACAATATCATGAAAAACTGTAACTTACAGTTAAATTTTCAACCGCTTCGCATGTCCAGGATAATCTTTCAGAATTCACCGTTTTCTTCATGCTATATAATGTAAATGTTTTATAAAATATTTGTAAAATATATTACTTTTGTAAAATATATTTCTTTGATGAATCGTCAAAATTACATTCTATTTATTTTATCAAATAAATTTTACGAAAGAAATATTACTTTGTAATACCACCATTAGACCATTCAATCACCGAAGCGAATTTATCCAAGCTACCCTCTCAATATCGACCCCTTGAACTAATTCTAACATCATTAGGGTAACCTAAAAAAAAGGGTTACAAGTCAAATGATTGATACAACTGTTTCGATCAATATCTTTGTTATTCATGTTGATCGTGGGGGGTTATTGACCTCTGCGACTGTGGTGGGTCACCAAGGACCAGTCCTAATCCTTGGTTCCTTGTCCAAAGAACTCCAAGTGGCTCGCGGGGCCCTAACCAAGTCACGCCAACTAGCGTTCAACACACATGTCACAGGACCCATCTTGGGCCAGACACGCAAGGAGGAACATCTTGCTTGGTATACACATCACTCACTAAGTGTTTTTTTTATTGATTTGATCTTATTTTAAGTAATTAGAGCATGTATTTTAAAAAGAAGATAATACCGTTCAAATTTTATAAGAAGCTAGAAAAGTAACTTTAACTTCTATCCTATCTTGAGCTAGTTCTGCCTAGTCCACTTCATTACACCCTATCCCTATCCTGAGATAGTTCTATCCAGTCCAACTCATTACACCGTATATCTATATTGAGTTGGTTCTATTCAGTCTACATCATTACACCCTGTCCCTATCTATAGCTACCTCATTACAACCTATCCATAACCTGAGATAGCTATATCCAGTCCACCTCATTACAACCTATCAATAACCTGAGAGAGTTATATCTAGTCCACCTCATTACAACCTATCCCTATCCTGGGTTAGTTCTATCTAGTTTACCTCAACACAACCTATCCCTATCCTGAGCTAGTTCTATCTAGTCCACCTAATTACAATCTATCCCTATCTTGAGCTAGTTCTATCTAGTCCACCTCATTACAATCTATCCCTATCCTGGGTTAGTTCTATCTAGTTTACCTCAACACAACCTATCCCTATCCTGAGCTAGTTCTATCTAGTCCACCTCATTACAATCTATCCCTATCTTGAGCTAGTTCTATCTAGTCCACCTCATTACAATCTATCCCTATCTTGATCTAGCTCTATCTAGTCCACCTAATTACAACCTATTTCTATCCTGAGCTAGTTTTATCTAATCCCCCTATCCCTATCTAGAGTTGCCTCATTACAAACTATCTCTATCAAGTCCACCTCATTACAATCTATCCCTATCTTGAGCTAGCTCTATCTAGTCCACCTAATTACAACCTATTTATATCCTGAGCTAGTTCTATCTAGTCCACCTCATTACAATCTATCTCTATCCTGAGATAGTTCTATCCAGTCCAACTCATTACACCGTATCTCAATATTGAGCTGGCTCTATTCAGTCTACATCATTACACCCTGTCCCTATCTATAGCTACCTCATTACAACCTATCCATAACCTGAGATAGTTATATCTAGTCCACCTCATTACAACCTATTCCTATCCTGGGTTAGTTCTATCTAGTTTACCTCAATCCAACCTATCCCTATCCTGAGCTAGTTCTATCTAGTCCACCTAATTACAACCTATTTCTATCCTGAGCTAGTTTTATCTAGTACCCCTCATTACAATCTATCCCTATCTTGAGCTAGTTCTATCTAGTACCCCTCATTACAATCTATCCCTATCTTGAGCTAGTTCTATCTAGTCCACCTCATTACAATCTATCCACTATCTTGAGCTAGCTCTATCTAGTCCACCTAATTACAACCTATTTATATCCTGAGCTAGTTTTATCTAGTCCCCCTACCCCTATCTAGAGCTGCCTCATTACAACCTATCTCTATCCTGAGCTAGTTCTATCTAGTCCACCTCATTACACCTTATCCCTATCTAAATATCCCTCACTACACCCTATCCCTATCCTGAGCTAGTTCTATCCAGTCTACCTCATTACACCATATTTATTTCAGGTCCATTCTAATCCTAACCCCCCACGTGCGTCTAGGTCTATCCAATTATATCTTCCCGTTGGGTTCTAGATTCCCCCATTTGCTTCAGATGTGAAGGGTAGCTGCGAATGTATTGAATAATCAGTCTCGTACAGTTTACAGGGGTGGTCCACCATCTTGGGGCTGGCCGTGGGCGTCATAAGCTCTCACCTAACAGTTTGCCATGGACATTTGTAAAACCATTTTTGAAAATACAATTTTTGTTTTTGCCAACATTGATATGTGTTACTGTGTTATTTTATAGTATCGATGTTATCAGGAGTGATAGTCGCAGATTCCATGACTTGACGTATGCACACGTGAAAGTTAATCTAATAAATTTTATTGATGTCAACTAGAGAAGGACATTCCTATGAAAATTTGACTATAGGTACCAGTAGGCCTATAGGTGAAAGGCGTCACTCTCACAATATTCTGAATTGTTCGTGACAATGAAGGTTGAGGTTCAAATCATGGCTGGGTGTACTTTTTATTTTTTACTAAATGGTTTCACACTCTTTCTGTACCTAGACGGGTACATTTACTTTCAAACTCTACCTATCTCATTCCTACATCGTTGGTGTAGATATCCGCCTCGGTGGCGTAGTTGGCTAACGCGCTTGACGTGTTGAGCTCGACTGCTGAGGACGGGGAGATCGAGGTTCGAATCTCGGTCGGGTGAACTGGGGGTGGTTTTTCCTAAAAGATTTTCCACTCTCCCTCCACGCACATGCAAGTTCACTTCCTCTAATTCAACCTTTCCAATTCCTAATCCATTAGATTAATTAGTACTTAAAGCGTATAACCCGAACGGGTAGTAAGACGCTGTGCTAAATATTATTATTTATTGGTGTATTGAACGTAAGTTTGATGCGTGTAATCTGAACGGATAGTAAGATGCGTTGCTTAAAAAAAAGTGATTTCTTATGAATCAGAGACGAGACCTTCATTATAATGTGCTATCCGTAGAAAAATTGGAATGGCAGTATATTTTCAAATATTAATACGTCAATAATTCATGTGCTCTGTGGCTGTCACTTTTAATTTATAGCTTAGTCTAATAAGTATCAATACCTATAAAATGATACTTTTTTTTAAGCACCACATCTTACTACCCGTTCGGTTTATACGCTTATGTAGACTACTAACTATGCTAATGGTTTTAGAGACGTGGGAAATTATATTTATAGATGTTCTCACAGAGGCGTGTAGAAAGGGAGGAAAAACATTTTGGAAAAACCACCCCCAGTACACCCGACCAAGAATTGAACCTGAATATCCCCGTCATCGGCAGTCAAGTCCACTGCGAGAGTAGCGCTTTAGACCCCACGGCCTTCGAAGCGGGTAGTTTTACTAATGATATAGTTAAATGTTTGGGAGGGTTAATATTATATTTGTATTTTCTAAAATACCCTTCCTATAAAAATTGGACTGTATTAAGCCCACAAACACTATTTCTTCTATCCCAACTCTCGTCTCTTAGCTAAGTCTGTTGCACGACAGCCTAATTATCTAAAGGCCACGTGTAGAAACATAATATATCAATATAATTATTATTAGCACCGTGTCTTACTATCCGTTCGGGTTATACGCACTTACGCTAATGAGTAATGGTAGGGTGATTGCGAGATGAAATGGAGGACCTACAGTTTAACGTGGGACCCGAACCACGGCGGAAGCCTGGCATTCCCCACATTATATCAATATGAAATGGGTTTTCACAGTTTTACTAAGTTATGAATTAATTAGGCATAGCTCTTATCCACTTTGGTGGCCGCATGGTCTAAGGCGCTACTCTCGCAGTAGTCTAGACTGCCGATGACGGGGAGAACGAGGTTTGAATCTTGATCAGGTACACTTAAGTTGGTTTTCCTAAAGTTGTTTTCCACTCTACCTCCACGCAAATGCAAGTACACTCACTATTAATATAACCTTCCTCTTCCCTAAGATCATTAGCATAAAGTTAGTGCATTAGCGAATAACCCGAACCGTAGTAAGAGGCTGTGCTAAAAAAAAAACTTGTTTGGTTATTTAAATTAAAACCATAATTAATCAATTAAATATAAATCCATGTAAAAAAGAATGACAAGCTGACGTGGGAATTGTGTGAGTGCTTCTTGTTTGTATCCATATATCAATTATCTGTAAAAGCAGTGGCGTATCGTGGAGAGTTGCAAGGGAAGCAGACCTTGCTAAAACTGTACCAGTGATACGTTCTCCCCTACTTGGGCCCTATTTGACCAATTATATATATGCTCTGCTCTACATGCCTCACACGGGAATGCATTCCTTTCGATGACCAATGAGTGTTCTACTGAGGGGTATGACCAATTCACAGGTACAGTTTGAACTAATGTTGCTTACCCTGGTAACACTTCACGACACGCAACTGTGTAAAAGGAAAAAGTAGAAATTTACAAAATTAAATAAATCATCCGCTAAAAAAGTGAAAAAAAAAGCACAAACTAATAATTTTCAAACACATATTAGCTGGAATTTGGGGTACTTACATAACAGGTTAACATTTCTGTTAGAATTCTTTGAGATAATTTGACTAGAGAAGAACAAGAATTTCTGTATAATTAGCACTCAAAAAAATTATACTCCATTTAACCTCACCTTCTGAGTTGGTAGCGTATCTACCTACTGAGCTAATGGTCCCAGGTTTAATTCATAGGATGGGAAAAAAATGTATCATTGGTGAAATGTGGGTTTACCCTTTCACATTAATAAATTAACGGCCGGGGACTGGATGTTGTGCCTGTCCTAGTATTAAGTTAGATTATAAGTTATATGAAGCTACGACAGGCCTAACAAACAGCTAGTAGTAAGTATAGAACTTGAATAAAAAACTGACCTAGGTCACAGGCTGGAAACAGTAATGGCTGTAAAAACTCCCATCCGTCCTGAGAAGTGGCAAGCTTACCTTGATGGATTAGAATATGTGGGGGGTTTATAAGTTAGGCCCATAATGTAATCGGTCAAGGTAAGACCTTTCAGGGAGAGTCGAGTCTTTTTCTTATTTCTTTATTGCAGCTTGATAAAACTCGACTTCTGACAATTTAGCACGAGTTGAGTTTCAATTTACAATGTTATACAGTATTCTTTATTTTTAATCATGCTTTTTATTTCAATAATATTTATCCAGTTAGGATCCTAACCTATTCATAGATCTAGTTTACTTTAATCTAACTTACACCTGACTTACACTTAACAATAAAATTCAGGCCTCCACCGTGGTTCGGATTCCACGTTAAACTGTAGGTCCTTCATTTCATATCACAATCACCCTACCATTACACATTAGCGTAAGTGCGAATAACCCGAACGGGTAGTAAGACGCGGTGCTAATAATAATAATAATAATAATAATAATAATAACATTCTCACCCGCCTCAGTGGCGTAGTTGGCTAACGCGCTTGTCGTGTTGAGCTCGACTGCTGAGTACGGGGAGATCCAGGTTCGAATCTCAGTCGGGTTAACTGGGGGTGGTTTTTCCTAAATGGTTTTCCACTCTCCCTGCACGCAAATGCGGGTTCACTTCCTCTAATTCAACCTTCCCAATTCCTAATCCATTAGAGTAATTAGTACTTAAAGCGTATAACCCGAACGGGTAGTAAGACGTGGTGCTAAATATTATTATTATTATTATTAATANGTTATACGCACTTACGCTAATGTGTAATGGTAGGGTGATTGTGAGATGAAATGGAGGACCTACAGTTTAACGTGGAATCCGAACCACGGTGGAGGCCTGGCATTCCCCACATTCACAAGATGTCTTGTCAGAGGTGAAGGAAGGGTTTGGTAATCAGATAAATCTATGCCGGGACCGAGGATTGAACCCCGGCCACCAGCACAGAAATCTGACACCTTACCCCTAT
Organism: Timema shepardi; assembly: GCA_902151425.1. Lineage (NCBI taxonomy): Eukaryota > Metazoa > Arthropoda > Insecta > Phasmatodea > Timematidae > Timema > Timema shepardi. The sequence continues at coordinate 71,013 of CABFVX010000391.1, forward strand.
ACCACAAGGTCACCGCTACTATTTAACTTCTTGGGGAACTGGGGTACCCTGGCGGTCTAGTGGAAAGGTGTCATACTTTAATTTTAGGGGTCCGGGGCTCAATCCTCGGTCCCGGAATAGATTTATCCGATTACAAAACCCTTCCTTCACCTATGATAATACGTGTATTAATCAAAACTTGTGTATGTGTGGAATGCCAGGCCTCCACCGTGGTTCGGATTCCACATTAAACTGTAGGTCCTCCATTTCATCTCACAATCACCCTACCATTACACATTAGGGTAAGTGCGTATAGCCCGAATGGGTAGTAAGAGGTGGTGCTAGTAATAATTATGATTAAAACGTGACCGACTCAAAGTAATTACGGTCCTGACTTCGATTTGGTGATTAAGAGCGCGCATTCATATCCCAATCAACTAACTCTGTGATACAGTCGGTTAGAAATCGTGAGTTTACACAATCACTATTGCACGTGGATCATTTCAGAATAAACATTAATGGAGAAAAATAGCTAACAGAATATCCTAATACTGAACATCTTTGAAATATTAAATGACATTTGGATTAAAACTGCAATGAAAAGGCCGTATTCGACCATTTTTTAATGGCTTCACAGATAAGCATTTTGCATAATACTTCATTCTCTCATAATAGTGACATACTGTAGTTATTAACAAGAAATTTTGTCCCTTTATTGTGACCTGGCGGTCTAGGGGTAAGGTGTCAGACTTCTGTGCTGGTGGCCGGGATTCAATCCTCGGTCCCGGCACAGATTTATCTGATTACCAAACCCTTCCTTCACCTCTGACAAGACATCTTGTGAATGTGGGGAATGCCAAGCAGCCTCCACCGTGGTTCGGATTCCACGTTAAACTGTAGGTCCTCCATTTCATATCACAATCACCCTACCATTACACATTAGCGTAAGTGCGTATAACCCGAACGGGTAGTAAGACGCTGTGCTAATAATAATAATAATAATAATAATAATAATGTCCCTTTGTCGCCCATCGTCACCGCGGAAAATGTCAAGTAATCATACAAATACGAATGCACTGCGCACATTTTTGGTATATCATTAGTATTTTTCTTTTCCCTTTCACTCCCATACCTCGCGCGAGCCAGGAGCAGATTTGGGCCTGCTCTGACGAACGCCCTTAGCAAAAAATATGTTTTGTCTCGATGAACGCAGGTCCTGACTGCTCGGTGATTGCTACGCGAGCTTTCTCACCTTCATTTTCCAACAGGGTTGTTTACGAATACTTATTTTACTTTTAGAATATTCTAGAGACGTGATGCAGTCGTACCTCCCCCCTCCCCCCTTGTTCTTCTTGCTTGCGTGGTCAATAGAAAGAGACAGAAGTATGCTGCTCCACCAGGATATTTACTGAGAAATATAATGTAGATTAAATACATTTTGAATATTAATACGTTGGGCTGGCTCGGACTATCTCTATTAATTAATCAAACGGAATATGTAAAATATAATCGCTACCCAAGCATTCCCAAGAAGTTATTAGGATTAACAGGATTAGGAATGAAGTTGCCCAGGCAACAGTGAGGTTAGACAGGAAGATAAACATGAGATAGTGGAGGAAGCAAGAGGGAGATACAAGAAGAAAAACATGAGAGAGTAGAGGAAACAAGAGTGAGATACAGGAAGAAAAACATGGGACAGCAGAGGAAGCAAGAGTGAGATGGTATGGACATGTAATGAGGATGTAAAAAGAGAATTCCAAAGAGTATAATGAAGATGAAGTATGAGGGATAAATACCGCAAGGGAAACTAAGAATTGTTTTTAACAATATAAATCATGTAGGTGATAGGCCTATTAACAATTGTTGTTTGACCCGTCTACGAATATAAATGTCGACCTTATAGTTATAACAACGTCAGATTATTTTTTTTCCTTTGGACCACGGCTTACTAACCACTCGGGCTATAATTTACGCATATATTTTTTTTCCGTTCACGATAGGTTTTTATCTGGATGACAGTTCGAAAATCATATGTTTAGGTTTTGGGTTGCCAACACTAGTCAAAGATCAATGTTTTGTTATAAATGTAAAGATCTTTAATTACCTGTTATATATTACATTTAAAATAGCTTAAACTTAAGTTTTCTCACACTCTTTTATTTTTTTAAATAATTTCTTTTTGTCCAACTCGAAACAATATTTTAAACATAATTAAAGTACTTATTTTTCGTTTTGGAACGTTACTGATTTTGTGTAATATAGAGCACACATCAATACCTTTTAATACAGGCATCGTATTTACTTGGAAAAAAGAAAATTGTTGTCATTTTTTTTACTTACAACAAATGATTTTAGGATTATTTTATCGTATTTTGAAATATTTACCTGAATAAAATATTTTCATCAATGGCGTGGGTGCATCATTGCAAAAAATCTTGTTTACCGTCATGTTCAATCATATGGTTTAAATTCGCCAGTCGCCATTTTTAAGCTATGTTCGTTAGAAGTTTTTGTGAAAGTGGTGTGAATATATGTTTTAAGTGGAATAAAAGGAAAAATAAACTTTGTGTCCGTCCTCAAATAAATATATAAATAATATTGGCCTAAACTACTGTGGTTAACTATCACATTAATATATTACCATCTGTTTTCATTACAGTCATCCAAAGTGATGGATTTCAGCTGTTGGCGTAGTGATATATTAGGGACTACTTCTAGTAACATTTTGAGCTGTCATCCAAGTAAACTTAGGTCGTGAATGAATTATACTAATTACGTTACTGTGTTAGAAATAAAGAAGGTTGAATTTTGAAGGAAGCGTAAAAGTATTTGTTTCGAGGAAGAGTGGGAATCCACTTATTAGAAACCACCCTCAGTACACCCGACCGTGGTTCGAATCCCGTTATCCCCATCATAATAAGTCTAGTCCATCACGAGAGTGGCGCCTTAGACAATTTGATCACTGAATTGGGTGGTAATAGAATATTAATGTTTACAAATTATGATGTTGGTAAATATTTCTACTCTCGTGGCCAATATAGGTTTACTCTAGGGGAGTAACTATCGTTTAGGAAAAACCACCCTCAGTAGACCCGACCAGAATCTGAACTCCGATCTACCCGTCTTCGATAGGCCAGTCTAACACAAGAATGACGCCTTAGACCATTCGGTCATTGAAGCGTCTGGGAGAAGCATGATTTGCTTCCCCTTGGAATTATACCACTATTTCTCTCTTTAAAGCTATGGTTACATGGAGCCGACCCGGACCGCACCACGCATTTTCTAGCACGTGACTACACGAGCCGCATCGAACCGCAATACACCGCACAGCGCCGCACTTTATTAAACCAAGCATAAGATTATTGTAACTAAAAAAATAAAACCATTTTAATATTCTTTATAGACTGAGTTCTATTACAAAATAAGTTTGTATTTTTATTTTTACTTGCATAGGTTTTCACCTATTCTCATCAAATTAAAGAAGATTTGTAAACAATTTTTAGCTGTGAAGCCATTATAAAATTGTAAATACGGACTTTTAAAAGCAGTTTTTATCCAATTATCATTTAATATTTCACCAATGTTCAGTATTAGGTTCTTCTCTCAGGTATTTATCTCCATTAATGTTTGATTATAAATGATCCACGTGAAATAATGTTCGTGTTTACTTACAATTTCTAGTCGACTGCATCACAGTTGATTGGCATGTGATGCATGCTCTTAAGAGCCTATCTCACTCCACGGATAGCACCTAGCTTAGGTAGGTACAGCTTGAAATAGACGTCACATAACGGTGCGTTTTCTGTGTTCTACTTTAAAAATGAAGTGGAATTTATACAAGTGAAACAATTTTCCTATGATAAAAAAATAATTGAAATACGAATCATTTTTAAACCAAACAACTATTTAATTGATCCCAATTTAACCGTTTACAAATGTAGATTGCAGAAAACTTTCCTGTCTCTAGCGTAATCGTGTAAGTCAATCTAATTTCCTGGATAATCGGCCTTGAAATGGGCTCTTAAGGGTGCTCAGGTGAATTTTGAATTATTATAACATTAGTTTTTGTCAGGAAACACTTAGTTTTCTATGTATTAATAAACTTTTGCTCTGAAATAAGCATTACTATGAGCCTTCTCTAATATTCTCAGGGCTTTAAAAAAAATTCCATCAAACCTAACATCTATTGATCTATTAATGGTAAATGAGTAAAACCTCAACTAACTTTAATAAACACATTAAAATGGTTCTATAACAATACATATTTTAAGGAAGGTTTACAATGTTTATTTTAGAACTAAAGTTTTTTTAATCCAGAGAGTAGGCTACAAATAGAAGTGTTACAAATAATTCAAACGCTCTTGAGCACCCATAAGAGCATTTGATGGTTCATAAAACAGTGTATTCTCTAAAAATGAATGGTTATAGAATTTATTTGATTGTTTTAAAGTAGATTAATGGGTTAACGATAAATGGAAAAACCTTAAGCCAACATTACTTAAAACTTTAAAACATATTTAGTAATACAAAATACTTTGAAATGTAGGTACAGTAAACTAATAGGTGTAGCTGTTTCAAGGTCATTCATTAAGTTTTTTGGTCAAAAATAAAATGTTTAAGTAGACACCGTAACAGCTCTTGAATATCTACCATGTTTGTTTCTGTGGTCGAGTGATCTACTCCAGGAACTACTTTCACAATTGAGTGGACAGTCGATGAAAGGGCGATCAAGGTTCGATTACCAATCAGATTTACAGAGGGTGGATTTTTAAAGATTGTTTCCTAATATTTATCCAAGCAAATGTGAATACAGTTCCTCTAAACGCTATTATTATTATTATTATTATTATTATTATTATTATTAGGCTATTAGCACCGCGTCTTACTACCCGTTCGGGTTATATGCACTTACGCTAATGTGTAATGGTAGGGTGATTGTGGGTGAAATGGAGGACCTACAGTTTAACGTGGGATCCGAACCACGGTGGAGGCCTGACATTTCCCACATTCACAAGATGTCTTGTCAGAGGTGAAGGAAGGGTTTGGTTATCAGATAAATCTGTGCCGGGACTGAGGATTGAACCCTTGACCCCCAACACAGAAGTCCAACACTTTACCCCTAGACCACGAGGTCACCCCTCAACTCTACCTTATCACCCTTACTCCACTAGCGTAATTAATATAATAACATATTCGTAGAGCTCAAGTGGACAGGAAGACGTAATGAGGAAAAAAATGGCATGATCACGTGTCCAGAAATTTTTAAAATGAAGAAAAAAATGCTTTTGGTCAAATTACGAAACGCTGATATAACAAATATTACACAACTGTTGAGATTAAGCAACTTTAATATTATGTACAAATTTAAACTAAATGTCTTTTATATCTACCGGAAAACTATTTTATTGATTTTGGCAATAAAAATGTTTTTTGCAAAAAATAATAACGAAAAGGCTAGAGACCTTGACTAGCGTCTCTTTCCATCACCGCTTAAATGTTTTTGATTAGTTTTTAGACTTTCATCCAAGAATTATTGAGTTCTATTTAAATAGTGTTTTTTCTAAATTACTATCTTATATGATTGACTTATTTAAAATTAACTTAGTATATTTAATTATTTGGACCCATTTAAATTAGGAGTAAACAAAATGAACAACAGTTTTATGTCATCGCCAGAAATTGTATTTATGAGACTTTGTCTTATATATAAGGAACTACGTGAGTTTGTAGATTTGATTAGAGTAACAAGTTAGTAATTACGATTAATTTTATGTATATCTGCCAATTCAAATAAAATTCAAAACACATTAATTTACACAGTTTACCGATTTGATTGTTGCTACGACGAAAATTACCACATAGACAATGTCTCGCTTTTATGCTGTGAGATAAATAAGTAGACGTCTAGGCCTTCTGTATTTCTGTATTTCAATATTTTCTCGCATTATTCAAACAGATTATTTAAATTGATATTATTGTTTTGGAACACAAACCGTGTGTTATGTCGTTGAAGATTGTGCCATATTCAAGTACTCTAACGAAACTAAACCAAAGAAGTTAAGAATTTGTCTTGCACTGCAAGTTCTGAATACTTTTATTTTTTTGTGTTATTCGTCGTGTAAAAAGGCCACAATAAAAACATCGTATGGAAATAGTTCCCGCCTTCGTAGCCAGCTTGTCTATGGAAGGTTGTACTTGAAAAATTGAAAACCTTACTTATATGGGTGGGGCTCAACAATGAAAACTACCTTACCCAATCACCACGGAGACTGCCAGCCAATGGGAGCCGCCTGACGTCACGATCAACGGGCGGAGCCAAGTCACGATGACGTCACTGGCCCCTCCCCCCTCGTACAGTGGCGCTGCCTGTTTAGCGCTCGAAACTAATCGTTCCAAGCGGTAGGCTAGTGCGATTTGAGAGGGCCGAGTGAAGAGAGCTAGTTTCTATATTGTCTGTGTGTCTTAGGGTGTCTTTAGAAGTGCGTGCTTCTTTTTCTTCAAAAAGATTATAGGACTGTAAGCTACTCTTCCTAAACATTAGATACGTAACTGCCATTTACATCATTATCCTCATCATCGTCATCAACTTTTCCTACAAGTGCATTGTGTTTGATTACTTAGAAATTATCTTTTTATATATATCAATTTTGAAATTAAAGAAAAGAGATGCATTTAAACTGTCTCAATTTTTTTTAATCGATTTTAATTTTACAAATATTTAAACTGTTTTACTATTATTTTTTATGGATGGACTAGGTCGATATTCAGCGCAGCTGTCATCATTTGTTCCGCTGACAGATGAAGTGTGAAACCTTGCATCTCATCTCAAAATGGATCTAATTACAGAAATGTAAACATTACTTTTTTTTGTACGCACGCTCTTCATATGTTTGTATTTGTGTGAGTAGTGTAATTGGTGTGTAACTCAGTTGTAATTGGCCCGCCTATCATATGATGTGCTGAAATAATTGGAGCTATTCCTACGGGTTGCTTTTCTTAATAGCTGTGGACTGTTTTATTTTTTATAAACGATAATTATTTTTAGCACTTAGATTTATTACAACTCGGCATATTTTCGGGCGCACATGGTTGGATCTGTGTTTGTTTTAAAAGTGATTTACGGTTTTTTTTAAACTAATTTCTTGAATTTTTTGTTACTATCTATGACTGTTTGGGAACACGTGCAATATTTTCTATCAATAAACCCATTATTGTTTATTCTTAGATCCAGACCGCAAATTATTTATTACCAACTTCTTTTATTCCTAAAAGATACAATTTATTGTAATGCGTCTTGAAATTTAATTCAATCTTACAACATAAAGTGAAAATTTGTCTTGGCGGTTTTTCAATTAACATTTTTAACAACAAAAATTTCCGTAATTAATTTTTATTTTTACCATCATGTTATCTGAAAGTAAAGTGTGTGAACTAGTGGTGGTTTTAAATACAAATGTTAGTTGATTAAATTTGCCCATGAATAATTAGTGAATATTTACTATCCAACCAATATTGAAGTCTCTAAAAGACAGCGAGTGGTTTGACAACATGTTTGTCGGTTATATATAGGCTGTAAGGGGAAGAAGCAACCAACTGCTATATCGGAACACGTGTGCTGCAGGAAGGACAGACAGACAGACAGACAAGTTGGGCTATCTGACATACCATCTGCTACTTACAAAAATGAAAAAGTCGTGCCAAACAAAGAGATAGCAAGCAGCCTTCTCCGGGCTGGGCCAGTATCTAGTCAATACAACCCCCGCGTGGTTCGCGCGTTTTGTCGAAACGTTCTTCGGTAACGAGATCTCAGCGGTTATGTTCTGTTGAGTCGACCGTTTGGAGAAGACTTTAGACTCGGAGGAATCCTCGCTCCCTTCATGAGTTTCGCGAAGAGCCGGTGAAACCCCAACAAGGCTTCACTACGGCTTCGTTCAGCCTCAACAACCCGTTCTCGAGCGCTCAGTCGCCGACGACGAACCCAGGCTGCTGGAAGTCCTCGTTGACCATCGTACCGGTCACCCCTCAGCCCGCCAACACGCTTAATTTCACGGATTTGGGTAGCCCCTTCGGGTCGGGTGCCGGGGGTGGCAGCGGTGGTTCAAACACCCCGACAACCGACGAGTGGGATGGCCGCCTCCGACGGTCTGGACTCTGGTGGGGGGCAGCACCATCACCATCACCACCACCTCAACAGCGGGGGTGGAGGTCCGCCCACCTCGCACCAGGACACCGCGACGTCCTCTAACGGGCCGACGGTGGTAAACTCGCCGGCGTCCGCCGTCAACAAGTCGGCGTTCATCGAGCTGCAGCAGCACGGCATGTCGGCGTACAACCCCATCCGGTACCACCACCCAGGAGCGGCGCACCACTTCGGTCACCAGGGCTCGCAACCGGGTGGTCCACCCGGTCACCACCACGGGGGCATGGACCCCGGGGGTTTCGGCAGCCCCAGGTCAGCTCTGGGTGCTTACCCCTTCCCGCCCATGCACCAGAACTCCTACACCGGCTACCACTTGGGCTCGTACGCGCCGCAGTGCCCCTCCCCACCCAAAGACGGTTAGTGCCTCCCTTACATTTCTACCTCGTCTCTGACATTTACACTCTCATCAAACACTAGTCGATAGAAATCATTGATATCTTCTTCTTGACCAACCGTCGCACTATTTACAAATATATATCGAGTCAACAAAAATATTCATAGTAATTATAGCTCAATATCTCCCTCGATCACTTAAATTAATTTTAATTCCCCTTAAACTAACTTAAATACAAAATTTAATTTAATATTACCTCCTCGTTGTCATAAAATAAAACCGAGAGAGGTTAAATTCATGTGTCCAATTGATTATCATCTCTAAACATGTTGTCAGCACCTAATACATGTTGTAACCTTCTGATGGAATATCTTTGTGAGTCACACCTGTCATAACTTGACTCGTAACTAATGCTAGATGATCACTTGAAGTGACGGCCATCTTTTGTTTTCAAGTAAGTAGAGCTCTATATTGTATAGGAACACGGGGAAGAGGGCAGTAACAGAGTGTTATTCCACTACATTTTCATAAATATATAAAATTTTTAAAGAATTTCCACTTAAAATTTACAATCCAATTTTTCTGCTAATTTTTCGGGGAGGAAAAGGGGAGAGGGGGACATTCATAAACACAAAGGCTACATTTTAAAAGTTATTATAAATAGGCTAAATGTATGGCTAAGGTTTGAAAAGTAGCTGTGATTAGTTTACATCTTTAGATATTTAAATTTAATACATCTTGTATCTTATCAATTTGATCCGAAGCCTAGATGCTTACTAATTTGGTCATTTTTGCGTGTACGAAATATGCGCGTGCATAAAATACGTGCGCAAAAATGTTTTGTTTTGTTTAACACTTTGCTTGCAAGTTTTTGTTACAGTGTTTGTAGAGAAATTGTGATATAATTAATGCAAGTGCAGCGTTCATTGTTAATGAGTGCGATGCAGCTGAGTTATTACTGATTTGTACGAAAGATAAATATTTAGCTTTTTCTGTTACAACGATTTTCTTTCCCTTATAGTCTTTTCTCTGCGTTCAGAGCCGAGTAGGTGGGGTGAAAGGTGACGCGAGAAAAGGTGAATGTTTTTACAAATTTTATATCAAATTTTTTTTTGGCCCACATAAAATATTTATCCACTAGAAACATAATATAGTTTAATTTTATCACACGGTGACCTCAACAGTTTTTGAATGTCCATCAAGGGTGTCCTCGAATTATTAATGACAATTTTTTTTAATCTTCATTTAAAAAGTTTGTCATTTAATGTCACTAAGCTCATGACAGATATTCAACAACTGTTGATATCAACATCTGAAGAAAATTAATCTAAACGTTGCTACCGCAGCAATATTTTATTTATTTTGTCAAAAAAAAAATTCTATAAAAACTGCAAAATAACTGTTATTTTATCGCGTCGCCTTCTACCCGACCTTAAGGCTTAAATTTTGAGCATCCACATTTTTATTCCTTAAAAACTAAAAGGAATGTTCGTAATTCCATAAAATGGAAAATTTTTCATATTCGTCGATTGATTTCAAAGCTAATTGATTACTTGTTTCCATTTTGAAAATGGGACGTATAGTCTACCAAACACCCATCCTCCTCAAGATTCTCTTACACGCCGATCACTGTGTACGTAATATTCTTTGATCTTTTCGCTGAGACCGACAACCGACGGCTCGTGTTCTTGTTTGACGATAAACTACGCGTACATGTTTTCATCACTTTTCCATCTGATCATCTTTCCGCGTACACCGCTCGTGCTGGCGTAGCGTTTAAAATAGCCGTTCTTTCAATATCAAAACTTTTAAAATGAAAATTTGTTTCCTTTTTCTCAAACCTAAAGATACACCTATTTTAATACAGACAATACATTTCGATTCATTTGGTGTCGTCGGTTAGCTTTACTTTACCAAAACAAATTGATTATTATTTAATTATACAGCTATGATGGTTAAGCAATAATTATACACAACCTAATATATCAAGTCGTAATGTTGGGTCAAGATTTCCGTTTCTAAAATTATGTCAATAAAATATCTAAGTTATTTAAAAAAAGAACATCGGAACCAAAAATAATATTAATTTGAAATGATACTGACTTTTGATGAGTTAACCTCACAAAGGTTTAAACAGGGCGTTTTGGCAGAAAAGCGATGAAAACACAAAAAGAATCAAAATTTGATTCTTTTCGAAAGAGAAAATTATAAAAATAAAATACCTTTGCCTACACAAAAAGTATCGAAAATAATAAACTTAAAAACTATTTCACAAAAGCTCATAAGAAAACTTAGCCTAACTTCCAAGTTTACCGCTTAAATGAAGTATATAAATATTCAATGAGAGATTAGTAACAATTGCTATTATTTATTTTATTACTGTGCAATAATTAATAATATATACATCCTCTAAATCCTCAAATAAACTCCAGATATTTTGTGTAGCACTCGAAAATATCATATAAATAAATCTCTTTAGAAATAATGTAAAAAAAAATAGAGTCATAATACGTCACCATTTTTAAAGTAAGTTATGTATTTTTAGAGGTGCTGAGCACAGGTAGCTTCTATTATTGCCTGCCATATCCTAAATGCTATCATCCTTAGTGAAGGGCACATTTGTATCTCACCGGGATTCAATCTGAGCTATCTTACAGAAGGCTGACCTTTGATCCAATCGTAGTGCTACATTCCTCTTAACCAGTCCTGAGCCCAATTTATTAATTTCGATCTATTTTAATACTCTTAATAAATAATGACTAGTGGTTTAAAACACAAGACAAAATTGTTTTATAAGCCCCGCATCAATGGGCAGACGGACTAAACGTCAAACTTGTATAGTCTGGTTCACCTTTGATGGGAAGGTCGCTGCTCAAATCTCGGCCAATTAATAGGGTTGCTTTTACTAAATGGATCCCCACGCTCCTCTCATGGAAATGCAGGTACAGTTCCACTAAATGCTACCTTCTTCGTCCTCAGTTCATTCATACGGTTTTAGATACAAACCAATTGAGAGAAGTGTTGAAAATAAAAATAATTGTTTTAAATGACAAACATTTAAAACCTTGTGAGTAGATATGAATTTTTAAAATTTATTGAAATAAAAATGTAATGTTTTAAAAGTAATGTTAATTAATTTAAATCATTAAATAAGAAACTTTATAATATCTGGGGATATAATAAGTCTACTATTTTATAGGCATAAACAAATAAAAATATCAACCAGCTATGACATATGATATTTTATCAAGTATAAATCATGAATTAAAAATGTATATTTATTCACGTAAATATAGGGGAATCTATCATATTTGACCATTTTACACGAATAAATCATTAGTTATGCACAAAATATTGATCCGTTCATATATTAAGTCGCAATTACTATTTGGTCAAATCTAAACATGTATCTTTCTACAAGTGGATATTATCATTCATAGTAAAAAGCGTGCCCGCTGTTCCAATCAACAAAACACTCTCCATCAATGGATCTATATTTATAAAATAAACCTATTTTACAAAGTCATTGTCTTAAACCCATAAGGTTAATAATCCGTACAACGCGAGAGATTGATCTCAGAGATCGTCGAGTCCATATTCACGATCCTTTGTGTTCGTACTTCCTGTAGTCAATCAGAAGTTCTATCGGCTTCTAGCTGGGGTGAAAGAGAACGCAAGATATTAATTTTCCGTAACTTAACAAGTTCTATAACTAAAGAATTACAAGGCCCAAATGAATCAAATACTTTCATTAGATATGTTCAGTTTAATTTTGAACCTATAACAGATATTGAATACTCACCATAGGCTTTGCGGAATTTAAACAGTACTTTCTCTATTTCAAAAGTTTCTGTTCAAATTCCACTCTAAATATGACAAATATTCAATAACTGTTGAGTTTACTACAAGTATAAAACTAAACTTAACAAATATATTGATGTGATATATTATTTATCATGACCGATTTTTATTTATTTTTTATCAAAATTGCAAAAAAAAAAGGATCATTATAACTTGCGATACCTTCTATCATACCTTAACTTTCTAATGAGAGCAAAATGAAATTAACAAAAGCTGCTAATAATTAATTATTTGGTGATTTTTTCCAAACGTATTGTGTTTTCATTTACCAGAGTAATACGTTTATTCTTGTTCAAAGCGGCGTCTGTGATGGACGTGTACAATCGTCAGCTAATGTAGATGTGAAATGGCTCAACCACAAACATTATTCATATTTATATTGAAAAATGAGACCCTGGAATGAAAAAAAAATATTCTAGATATTCATGGCAAGAGGTCAATGGTCATTTTCGAAGTTGTGTTTGAAAATAGAAATAACTTAAGGGTGTTGTATGTTAGAGCACTGAAATGTATTGCAGACGTTTAGAAATTCCGCATTGTGTAAGAAGTTGTGTGATATATTTTAAAATTGTTTTAAACTAAATGTAAGTAAAAATTGTCAGCAGATTTTCTGAAAAGTTGAAAAAATTAAAAATTTTAGTTTAAAATTAAATAAATAATTCTTCAATTTTTTTACGCGAAAATTTGTACTTATGAGATTAAAGTAGAAAAGCTAGAAACCGAGATCTAGCCTTCCTCTATCAAATCAAATATTTTTGATAAGGTGATAACAGAACATCCTAGGATAATGTGAGATTATTTTATAAGGTTTTATATAAGATAGACTTACCATAGATTTTTTTAAACATTTTAAGCTTAAAACTTAATTTTTTTAGGTGGCCTATGCTTTCGTATATATTTTGATGAAAACAATATATAAAGATATCAAACCACTTAATAAATAATTAGTGATTTCTAAACGTCAACAACTCATATCAGTGCTCTTTCATGTAGCGAGCATCCTCAGGGACTATCAGGACGTTTAATATAACCTATCCGTTTCGGTGGTCGCGTGGTCTAACCCATTACTCTCCCAATAGACTAGACTGACGATGACGGCGGGATCGAGGTTCGAATCTTTGTCAGGTGTAATGAGGGGGGTCTTTCCACTTTCCCTCCAGGAAAATGCTGGTACACTTCCTCCAGATATAATCTTCCTACTCTCTAAAACCATTAGCGTATTTAATTCATAAGCGCATAGCCTGAACGGATAGTAAGACGCGGTGCTAATATATATACATGTATGTACAAATTGTAAATGTATAACCATTTTTAACTATTATTCAGGAAAATATAGTAGTGGGAATGGTTTGTTTAACCATAATCCCTCTTCCTACACCACCCCGCGCTTATTTGGTCAGGAAGTATCCTTCAGAAAATAGAAGCATATTTTTTGCGATCAACACTTATACTATTTTACTATATTTTTATTATTATTTTTTATGTTGATACTATATTTTAATAGTGACAGCTGCAGATCACATGGCTTGACGTATGAATACTTGAAAGTAGATCTAGTAACTTGTCTATAGGTTATTCCTCCTATGATGATTTGATTTTACAAATAAGTGGGCCTCGGACATCCTTATGATGGTTGAGACGATTGGTTAAAAAAAACCATTTAGAGAAACTTTGGCTCAAATTCTGATGTAAAAGAAACTTTTTTTTCTCTATGAGGAACTAAAACAGGTGAAAGGCAAGTGATTCGGAGTTCACTATAATTGCAATCCCTGGTGCTAAATACCTTTAGCTAAACGTAGGTCTTTGCTGTTAAGCTAATAACAAACTCATGGGTTCTTTATGATAGCCGTTAATAGCTTGGGACTAGACATATTCCATTGTCTAATAGCCTAGGTTTAGTTAAATGGGGTTGGGGGATCTGTGTCTGAACGATGTCTTTATATGGTTTAGATTATAATTTGGGATTGAAGAGAGCGCGTTTTAAAGTCCATATTTTTGCAGTTTTTTTTTTGAAGAAAAACATTTTGGGTCCAAATAAATAAAAGATATCTGGAAAAGAAACGTTTTAGTTTACTTTGCTACACATATAAATATTGACAGTTCTTAAATATCTTGCACATCGCGGAAATTGACAAGAATTTTTCTTCTCGTTTATAAAATTTCGGTTCAAATTCTGCTATGGTGCTAACTAATATTCAAGAACGGTTGATATCAAAATATGTAACAAATTAAAATAAAGGCATCTACGTAGGCAATTCTTTATTTATTTTGGCCTAAGGGGGTTTTTGTTACAAAAACTATAAATACTAACCTTAATTTGCGCTCACACCCCAACTAAATAAAGTAGTAGTAGTAATAATATGAAGGTAGAATTATAAAGTTTAGTTAATTGGTACCGCGTCTTGGAATTTAAATATGAACGCCATTTTATTTCAAGTATTTGTTAATTCATCTCTGTGAATTAAACAATGTCCAAATGTAGCTTACATATACACAAAAAGCGTTACAAATATTCAACTGTAGTACAATAAACGTGTAAAGTGTTTTTTTCGCCTTATCTGCAATACAATAAGTACATATCTTTATTGTAATTTAATATCGCATTATTTCAGGGAAATATGTTTTGTTGAGGTGTTAAAACATAAGTATGAGATAATGTTTGATTGGTATCTATATTATGTGTATGATTTATTTATGATCTATTATTATATGTCTAACTAACCTATGAGTCTATACCTAGGTTTTATGTTGACTTTGATACCTTATTGCTTTTATTACATTTTAAATATATATTTTTGTAACTATTTTATATCCCTAACAGTTTAAATAATTTACTTCCCTACTAACAACACTAATGTGTGATTAAAATGTGTGAGATTTAACGTATTAGCGTATAATTCGAACGGGTAGTAAGATGTGGTGCCAAATATTATTAGTTAACGTATTTTTGCAGTTTTTATAACACATGTTTTCGACCAAAGTAAGTAAAATATTGCTATAGTAGACACATTTAATTTACTGTTCCAAATTTAATAGTTTTTTTAAATTGATCATGGGCATCGCTAAATATGACCAACCCCTTTCCTCTTATTGAGTCTATAATGTTTCTGTTCAAATGTAATTATGGTCTTGACTAATATTCTAAAACTGTTGAGCCTATCTTATGTAGAAAAACTAAATCAATTACTAAAGCAATATTTTATTTATGTTGACAATTTTTTTTTATAAGAACTGAAACAATATTGACTTTTTACTTGCGTTCTCTTCCATATCACTTTAAGATGTAGAACTATTTTTTTGCGAATCTAAGTATACTCGCATATTTTGCTTACTTATTTAATGCCGATACTAAATTAAACCATTCTAAATTCTAAATTAATAGTACGAGTACGTGAACGAATGTATTGTCTTCTCTATTGAAAATTTCTCGAAGAACATCTCGGATGGTTTTAATCACCAAATATGTATAACTTTTCAACCATATAAGTCAAACGCTCTATCTCAGTCGGTAGTGTGTCTATCTATTTAACCAAGGTTTCCGGATTGGATTCCCGGCTAGACAAAAATTTAGCATGAGTGAAATGAGAGTTTCCCCTAACGGCTGGGGGGTGGATGTTGTATCTGTTCTAGGTTTAAGTTAGTTCATAAGTCGTGTGCTGATATAATCAGTTGGTTCAAAGAGTGCACGTTAAATACCTCAAATAAAGAAAATAATTTCAACCACACATAGCATATTTTTATAGTTTATAGAATACACACAACATTGTAGTATTATTAAATAATATATAGCTTATTCTCTCAGTATCATTATTAATTTTAGCCTGTATCTCCTGTATACTTTATCACAATATGTGTTTGATGAAAAAATCTGCAATCCTGGATGAAATTATGATGTAAACTAAATGTTTATCAAACGATAATATAAAATATTTATATATAAGAATTTTTACACATTTATTTGCTAAAATGGCAAAATAGAAAAGGCACATTTAATAATGAATATTTTGGGGTCTATAGTATGCCTTTAAAACAATTTAAATATATACGTAGAACCAAATTAGCTATATGGATATGTACTGTACCTAAATTGAGATGGAATCTATTGCGAGTTTAGGTCAGTATATTTGCAGAATTTACTTAAAAAAACATTTTAAGCAAACTAAATTAAATTTTGCTTCAATAATTACAATTAGTTTAGTTTTTATATTAAATAGTTATCTTAACAGTTCGTAAATATTTGTAGGCTTTAGTAACTAATTTAAGTTTTACACAAAAAACTATCATAGGTGCTTATATATTCAAATTTAAAAAGAAAAATAATTCACCATCACAAATCTTGTATTTCATTCTTGACACTGTAACAAATAAATAACTATTACTTTTCGATAGTATTCATTGTACTTGAGTACACTTTTTAGAAACACTCTTAGTGATAATCTTAAGTTTTAGATATTAATCTATGTTTTTTTAACTTAACAATTTTTTTATGAATAGTTTATTGATCACATTTTTAAATGTTAAATATTGGTACAATTTCATTTTCCTAGGCGTATTATTATAGAAAACATTTAAACATTAGAATTAATTTAGTCAAAATGGTCTACAAAACCACATTTATATGTTTGTATTTTATTCAATTGGTCACATTAAAAAGTAATGTATATAATTATTACTATTGAATGTTTTTCTAAATTTAAAATAATATCTAGCTTATTAAAATATTTATATAATGAAGCCTTTGCGAATAAATTACACAGACATTTTGACCACCTATTAGAATAAACCGATGCTCTGGATCATATTATAAGAATATCTCCAGTACAACGTAATTCAAAAAGTAATCTAATGAAAAATGGTCACTTCACTCGATTAAGTTAAATGTAATAAATTTAAAGTGAAAACTGTTCGGTGGCCACGTGGTCTAACGCGCTACTCTCGCAGTAGACTAGTCTGCCGATGATGAGGAAATCGGGGTTCGAGTGTACTGAGGGCAATTTTTTTTTCAAAATGATTTTCCACTCTACCTGCACACCAACGCGGGTACACGTCTTATAAATATAATTTTACTCATCCCTAGCCCATTAGCTTAGTTAGAATATATTGTATAACCCGAACGGGTTTAAGACGCGGTGCTGTTTTCATTTCGACTTAATTTACTAAGGAGTCGTTAGCTCCACGCTCATTAACGCCTTTTATTTACTGTATATTAAAATTCGAATACAAACATGTAAAAATATCAATACAAATCTCTTGGGTGAAGTATAAATATATTTTTGAACAAAGTCGGGTGAAGAAATATTATTTTGAAATTGTTCCGGTTTTCAAGTCAAGTATTGACGGAGCCAAGGCACCAAGGAACCTAACCAACCCATCCCTCCACGCAATTGAAGGCACATTCAGTCTAAATTATACTTTTCACATATTTATTCCAAAATGGTCCTTCGCACGGTGGATCTATAAAGTAATTTGTTCTTTTTTTAGTAAGCTATATGAAATTAACCACAGAGAAAAATAATCAAATCTTAAGCTACGTTTCAATATTAATTCTCCAATGTTTTGTATTGTGTTATAAAACACAAAGGTAGGGTGACTTAAAAACAATGTCAAATACGTAATCTAACATTTGTTAAAAGCTTAAATATATTTTGAAGATTAAGTTTTAACTTCTATATGCTCAATATTTGAACTCTTATTGGCTGGTGCTAATAAAATTAATGGGGCGGAACTCCGCACGGACTTTCTCGCTTCATTGTTTTAAAATGGAGATATTTACTCAAAACTCGTAATATATGTGAAATGAAATAATATACACTAGCAAACCTGAACAAAGATTGTGCTATACTTACGTAAAACAATTTTTTACCTCCGGTTTTAGATTTTATAATTTTATTCTTAAAGAATTAAAGTCCTCATTTGTATATTTGGATCAATAAAAAAGATCGATATTGAGTCCCCAATAATCAACACTTTGTATTAAAATTTCGACTTCCGATTAACATTTTCGACATTTTATAAGGGCATTCAGGTCTTATGGTCATAGCATTGCTATAAAATTCCTCATTTATAAATTTTGACCAATAAAATAGGCAAATATTGACTATTGAGTCTAAAATGGTATAGATAGACCATCGCTGTATAAACATTTCCCCTAAGAGGTTAAAGGAAAAAGAGCATAGACTTTTTGATACTTTATTTAATTACTCTATGGCATTAGAAAATTATTGCGCTCTAACTTAAGTAGTATCTCTTTACAACTAAAGCTCATAAAAATGTATTAATACATTTGCCAATATCTCAGAAACTAATGGTTTTATAAAGATATATTTCAAATATTAATTTATATTTTTAATATTATAACAATTTTGCAATGATAGTATTCCAAATAGTTGTGGATATACGGAAATGTCCGCGATTGTAAAGTACCCTAAAGTAATATTTATGGGAAAATGAAAGTAGTCATTTTATTTACAATCTCAATCAACTTCTATATACGAATTTTAATCAAAATCATCAAAGCCTATTTTGAGAAAATAGATTTTTTTTTCTTTTTTTTTGCCCTTTATTAAACAACTCTTAATATTAGGGTTAACCAAACACACACACGGCGTTGAAAAATCATTTTTTAGGGTTCGTGGCTCATGAAACGTTGACATCCATCAACTTTTAGGGTTAGATTTTTTTTACAGTCGCAGTTCTGTGTTCGAAAAGTTTATATATATATATATATATATATGTGTGTGTGTGTGTGTGTAGCCTGAAAATTATTGAATTAATAAATTATATTTCAAATAAAAGATTGTTGTTATAATTAGACTTTTATAGTTGCAATAATGAGTAATTTAATATCTCAAAGAGTTATGGAGATATGATAAAAAAAAATAGAATATACGCATCAGACCGAAACCCTTAAAGTCATTTTGACGAAAATTGAGAGTAGCCACTTTGTTTGTAATATTGATTGGAAATGAAATTTTATCAAAATCGTTAGAGCCAAATAATTTGATAAAAACGATTTTTTTTCCTTTGTTCTTAGCCCCGCGTCTTACTACTGGTTCGGTTCATTCGCTTTTGTCGAATTACACTAATGGGTTAGGGATTAGGAAGGCTATATTTAGAGGACGTGTACCCGCATTTGTGTGGAGGAAGGGAAAACCATTTAGGAAAAATTACCTTCAATTCACCCAGCCGAGATTCGAACCTTGATCTCCTCGTCATCGGCAGTATAGCCTACTTCAAGAGTAGCACGTTAGACCACGCGGCCATCAAAGCTAGTTTGAATGTAACTTTAATTTAAAATTTCACTTCTTATCAAAATGATATTAATTATACTCTCATTACAAAATATTTAAACAAAAAGTTTTCTAATAACTATCGTAACTAGTTAAGTAACTTTGTAACTTTCAGTGTAAAATAAAACTAGGTCCTGAAACACGCAACCAACGGTTCGACCAACTAGTGTTTTTATTTTTTAATCTCTTCACAGCTATCCTTTTATTACATACGTGTATTTCAGAAGCAAATAAATGAATCCTCTGAGAAGGTAGAGGAGCTATATATATGTGATCCTAGCTACTCATTTATAACACTATTAAATACATTTTATTGCAGCATTAATTTTCAATTTTTAAAACAGTGGCGCTCCGCCATAAAAAAAAAGCTCTGCCTTATTAATAGTTTTAAAATACAAGATATAGCACGTGTAGTTTTTAAAGTTTTTTTCCTTTCCTACTCTTAATATATTTGGAAATAGTTTTTGGGTGGCCCTTAAAACCACTATTGTTTTATTATTAATGAATCACGCACAGTTTAACACGTATACAATGTTTACTACATTTTATTTGACCTGCGTGCACGTGTTTTGTTAACCATTGTGATACATTTACCTATTTTCATGATATTTCGTATGTACTGCACCTATTAAATACAGTGCAAAGTGACGTGAGAATTATTTATAAACATATACTATATACTTTCCGATACCTCAGCTCAGTCAGCAGCGTGTTTTAATACTGATCTAAGGATCCCGGGTTCGATTTTCAGCATAGCCGAAAAATTTAACCTCAATTAAATATGGGTTTACCCTTTCGCATTGATAAATTAACGGCCGGGGAATGGAAGATGTACCTGTCCTGGTCTTAAGATAGATTATCAGGCATATAAAGCTATGACGGGCCTAGCAACCCGGTAGTGGAGAAATATTGCTTGAATAAAAAATTGACCTAGATCATAAACTAGAAACAATAACGGATGTAAACATCGTTTACTAAAAAAGTTATGTTTCCCTACATCTAAACTACTTTCTTTTTTTATAAGTGAGATGATAAATTTGCTTACAGATAGTATCTAATACGTTATTGACAGTATTATGGGAATATTTACTTAAATCTATAACTAATCTCAGAAAGTATGATTAAATCTGTGACTACATAATATAATTCAAGGGAATTTTAGCAAGGAGAAGCATTTATCTGCTTCTGAAATACAAGTATGCAATAAAATAATAGCTGTAACACCTGCTTCGTTGCGCGCGTGGTCTTAAGCGTCACTCTCGTGTTGGAATATACTTTCGATAATAGAGAGATCGGGGTTAAAATCCCGGTTAGCTGTATCGAGGGTGGTTTTTACAAAACTGTTTTACACTCTGCCTCCACGCAAATTTCTCTAAACAATATTATCTTGATTCCAATACCATTAGTTTAAATATTTTGATAGCATTAGCATGGAGATAATGGTAGTAGAACCACAGTGCTAAATAATATCTAAATTATGGGAAAATCCCCCCCAAAACAAATTATCAAGATTTGAACCATGACCTCCTTGTCACTGGCAATTTATTCTAGTATCAACCTAACGCTTTAAATAGTATGGCAACCGGTGCTGTTAAGTGCGTATCTTAGTGCTCATTACTGGTTGATTTATTACCTTTTTAGTCTCTCAAGACCAAGGTTAAACTTATCGTGAATGAACTTTAGCTTACAACACTACAAACGTATAGAATGGGCTACAGACATAAGTCTAGCATTCCCCTCGTGTTACTCATTACAGTCCTTCATATCTCTCAGTATAAAGGCTAAACTTATCGTGGATGGACTATAGTCACACAATATAGCATTTCCCCCAGTGCTACTCATTACAGTCCTTCCTCCAAATCTGCATTGTCCAGAAAAACCTCTATGCTTGGATTCCACCATAACATTTGCTCTTTTCCCGTCGTCCCCTCCCGGAGTGCTTCCCGCCCAAACATTAGGGTGTTTATGATGTACGAACAAGGTGAGACCCGGTCCCTGGGGTGTCGGGTTTGGACCCCTGTGGCTTCATTGTTGGGGGGCTAGTTAGGTGGGGTTAGGGACATGATGTAGGGAAACTGGAGGCGTGGAGGAAATGATTACCTCGTCTATAAAACACACACGGATGGTCGATAGGCCAGCGCGACTAACTTAAACGTGGTTAACAGCAAGGGGTGTGATGGACTCCGACAAGACTGGGCTCTTTTTTTTAAAAAAAAAAGTGAATTGAGGGTAATTTGTTCCAAATTTTCTCAAAGGAAGGCTGACAAATAACTTTTAATCTAATCCTCCACATCTTGTTTCTTTAGCTAAGAAAGTGCCACGTTGAAGACATTCATTGCTGGAACTTGAGTGTAATTATAAGATTGTTCTAGATCTACTTGCTAATTCAAGAGATCTTCTAAAACAATTTTTTTCTACTTATAAACACAGATTTGTCGTCTTTAGACGTGATAAAAATAAAGTAACACTACTAATTAAAACGCTATAGTAAAAACCTAAGCGCAAATTAAATTGTTAGCTAAATTCTTCTACTTCTAAATCAGGGTCGGGGAAACCATATTTTCTTGAGGCCATTAACAAAATGTTGAATAATACGAGGGATTTAATGAAAATTCCGGACAAATCAAACACAACAAATACTTGAGGATGGGCTTAAGAAAAGGAAAGTCAATCTCACTATTTCTTACAGTTTTTATGGCGAATAAATGTTACAATGTATTGCACAGACTTTCTCGCTCTTTCACTTAAAAATGGAGATATTTGCTAAAAACTCGTAACATATGTGAAACAAAATAACATAAACAATCGCAGAAATACTCCACCAAAAAAAATCATAGATGAAATAATATACACTGTCACAGAAACATCGAGAAAAGAGGAATTAAAACCAAACGTATCTATTGAAACTATGTTTTATTTATTATACTCAAATAAGTTGTTTTATTATAAAAACTTCAAAATAATTGTCTTAACTCGCGTTCCATTCCATACCTCTTTAAACTTGTCTTTTAGCATTAAGGATGCCGCCTACTTGCAGGTACAGTGCGTATTCTCACACTTCTATAACTAACACGAGAATTGCTGCTCTGGAAATCACAAACCGCTAAAGTAATCCGAAAATATTTTTAATTACTCATGTTTTAAACATTATTATTTGACTAAAACTTGGTTTACATTTTCCAACAGATAAATTACATTGATCTCAAAACTGATACATTTCGCGTTAAAAGTAATCAAAACTGTACTAATTAAACATTTTAACACTTTTGAAAAAAAAGTATAAAATTTTAAAATGTATGCTTTGTAGTTTTATAAAGACATGTTGATACCGTTCGCCTCCAGTTTAGCGTGAATTGTGTTTTAAAATGAGAAATCAATTCTTAAATATTAAAGTAAGATTAATGAACGACTGGAATGTATTTAAGGTCTCCGTTAGGCGTCCTCCTTAATAAATAATATCTCGACAACAAATAAGTTAGCCCGAGAGATTGATTGTAAACCAAAATAACCGAGACTTAATTAATTTTATTAGTTCATTTTAATAAGCTAAAGAGGAAGTGCATCTGTATTGGCGTGGAGGGAAGTTGAAATTGTCCCCGGTGCATTCAGCCAGGATTCTAACCCTGACACTCACACCAGTAGTCACATGGTTCAAGGCGTCATACTCACTATGTACTACGTTGACGTTGAACTTGGTGGTTAAGGTTCGAATATTGTTTGGTTGGATGTACTGAGCGTGCTTTTCCATGTGCATTTTATCACTGTGGTTTCCTCGTTACCTCCTCGTTCTAGTTCATGTAGTTTTCCTCTAAAACTACTTTTTTTGGGGGGGATTAAGCCGTTACAAATAATAAAAATCTCATGTTAAAACGTACCAATAAAAATAACAGAAACAACCATTTGAATTTATGGTTTAACGCTTCAGAATCCGAAGAGAATTTTAAATCAAAAACCTAGTGTATGTTGATGTTCAGAAATAAATATAATTCACCAGTAAAAAAATAAAACAGTCACATCAGTTCTGTGTGCTAAAAAAAACAGGCAGGAAATAATCAAAGTTTCATAAAGCCAATCCTAAAACAGTAGGAGGGTGAAGAAAACTTAGGTCAACTCGCCAAAATAACTTATCCTCGCCGGAGAAATATTATTGCACCTAATTACTTCATTAAGAGTGACGGACAGAAATCATTTTATGACGTCTCTATAGAATGGGAGCCACATCGTTAAAAAAATAACTCATGAAGCTATATGAGAGGGAGTCTTAATAATAATAGTTAATGTATTATAAAATATGGCGGTAAATGTTTTATGTTTCGGTCCTTTTTGTAGGTCTATTATTAGTAAGATTTTATTAGGTTTGCTTTGGATTGTTACGGTTGTTTTTGACGCTTTTTCTTCTGTTGCCACATTTTCAAAGTAGTATTGTTTTCTTTTATTTTTATTATTTAGCTCTGCGTCTTACTACCCGTTCAGGTTATAAGCTTAAGTACTAATTATGATAATAGCTGGGAATTGGGAAGGTTGCATTTAGAGGAAGCGAAACCGCATTTGCGTGGAGGGAGATTGGAAAACCATTTAATAAAGCCACCCCAGTTCACCTGACCAAAGTTCTAACCTCAATCTCCCTATCCTCGGCAGCCTAGCTTAGCACAAAAATTGCGCGTTAGCTAACTACGCCACCGAGGCGGGTAGTATTTCTAATAATACCCTAACATGACGGTCAGGTTGAGAAGACTGATAGGTTTACCTGATTCGTGCTCAGGTTTAATTAATATTGTTTTTAAATAAATTTTATTTTTCTTCAGTATAGTTTTCTACATTTCTTGTATATTTGTCAAGCTTAGTAGCATTTGACCATATACTTTTTAAATGGATAGAAAAAGTCTTGGTTGAATTAAGCAATGTCCATGACAGATATCCAAGAACTGTTGATTTTAATACGTGAAAAACCCACTAAATTCATCCACCGGGGAAAATGTATTTATTTTGACCAAAATGATTTTTTGGCATAAAACCGAATTAATTATACCTTTACTCGCATTAACTTATATTCCACCTTAATGATAATTAAATGTAATAATTAATAGTTCTGCTTCTGTTTGTTATTGACGATTTAATTTATCTAATTCAATCTAGCTAATATATTTAGGCCATACAATGTTTCGATAATACACTAGCGTTTTCCTGTAGGCTATAAAGGACTAGAATCAAATTTATAGTAGTAAAAGAAATTAAAAAAATATAACTAGTCAGTTTTACCACGCACCTGAAAAACCGGAAAAACACAAGGACTATTTTAAGCCTGGGAAAATAAAACAGGATTTTTTTTTAATCTAGTAAAAATACTGAAATATTTGTTAATTTGGGATATTTACTTGTTACCTTTAAACATTTTGTCCTTAGATAAACGAAAAATTGAACTGAAGAATTATTAATCACGCCGATTCAAACATATATGCCCCTTAAGGAGGAAATTTAGGGGACGAGAGAAAATATAAGTGATTTTGCGATTTTTATAGCAAAACATTTTTTTAATCTAAATAAATCAAATATTTCTCCAATAGAAACAGTTGTTGAATATCTTTAAAGGGTGTCATGGAGTTTCTTGACAACTTTTTCTCTTCATTTAAAAAGTTTGTCATTTAGTGTCGCTATGCTCATTACAGATATTCAACAAAAGTTGAGGCCATCACGTGAAGAAAATTAAACTCTATGATTGTATTGAAGAAATATTTTATTTATTTTGACCAACAAAAGGTTCTCCTATAAAACCTGAAAAAACACTGGCATTTTCCAGTGTTCCCTACATACCCGCCTTAAAAAAAAGGTTGTGAAGCGAAAGAAGATGCATTTCCCGTCAATATTAAATCATCCTGTTTTAAATATTTGTTACATGACTTCACACTAGTCAGTTTGATTTAAAAAAATGAAACTTGATTATTCTTTTCTTCAATCCAAGCTGCCTGAAAAATGGAAATTCCTTCTGTAAAACATTGAAATCCTAGGGTTTTCGGTAGTAAGAAAATAATGGCAACCCTGCTAGTTAGGAGACTAACCCGCGCGATAAATATAACAGTTTAGATAATACAAACTTTTATCGCGGACCAAATTGATACATTTTTACTCTAGTATTAGTATAACTGCATCGGTATTGATACCATCCATAAAAATACCCCTGGAGATCACATGATCTAGCTTATAAGTGTAAGAATGGCTTTAGTAACTTTTGTTACTTGAGATATTGTCCTTTCTAGAGAGTTCTAAAATATGAAAGTAAGCGTCGCATCATATCGAAGCCTTCATTATAAGACAGTATGAGGTCAGTGAAATACATCCGTTGATCACAATAATTATAATATAATATAAGTATATTAAATAAATAATTAATTGTAAAAACTCTTTCAATCATACCTATTTGTATGTTGTCCATAGGATAATACATAAAATATAGCTTCGATGCGATATCTGGTTCGTACGTAATCTTATATTTAATCTCCTGGTTAATATAACTTTTGAAAGAGACTTAATTTAAGGTAAAAGAGCTCAATGTCACGCAAACTTTTATAGTAGGATTCTGATAAAAATGAGATTTTATAATTATTTATTTTGCATCCAACATTGATACATTTTAACATTTTATTAGTATTATATTATTATTATTATTTAGCACCGCGTCTTACTACCCGTTCGGGCTATACGCTTTAAGTACTCATTACGCTAATGGATTAGGAATTGGGAAGGATGAATTAGAGGAAGTGAACCCGCATTTGCGTGGAGGGGGAGTGGAAAACCATTTAACCCGCCCCAGTTCAGCCGACCGAGATTCAAACCTCGATCTCCCCGTCCTCAACGGTTAAACTCAACACGACTAGCGCGTTAGCCAACTACGCCACCGAGACGGGTATTATTTTATTACTTTATGACAGTAGAAACTCGAAAGTTCATAGCTACATTTAAAAAAGTACGCCCCCTAGCTAGAGCTATCCAGTATACCTCATTACATTTTATCCCTATCTTGAGCAAGATCCATCCA
The DNA here is from genome assembly GCA_902151425.1 of Timema shepardi. Taxonomy (NCBI): domain Eukaryota; kingdom Metazoa; phylum Arthropoda; class Insecta; order Phasmatodea; family Timematidae; genus Timema; species Timema shepardi. The sequence goes on from CABFVX010000391.1 coordinate 97,709, forward strand.
GTCCATCTAATTATACTCTATTCCTGTATTAAGATAGCTCTATCCAGTCCACCTTATTGCATCCTATCCCTATCTTAAATTCCCTCAATACACCCTATCCCTATCTTAAGCTAGTTCTTTCCAGTCCTCTTCATTACGCCATATTTCTTTCAGGTCCATTACAATTTTATCCTCCCATATTCGTCCAGCTCTTCCCAATGGTTCGCCAGTTGATACCCTGAACACTGTTCTAGAATCTCCCATTTGCGCCCTCTGTCCGGCCCACCGTAATCTACAAGACTTGATTATCCTAACAATGTCTTGTGATGAGTACAGTTATTTTACAGGTATTTAGTGACCGCTACAGGTAACTTAACTTGGCGTATGAATAATGTGAAATTAGGTCTGGTAACTTTTCCCATCTGTCAGTTAAGATTCTTCCTATTCATATTGGTCTGTAGTTTGTTCGTGGTGACATGAAACTATACCTTTCAGTAATTATTATTTCTACCAAGTCTCGTAGCTGTGTTAAGTAGAAATGGTAGACACGGACTGGGTAATATTATGTTGCGCCGGTAGCTAAGGAAACTAAGACGATTAATCTTCTTGGTAAAATCTGTAGCGACAGGACGCCAAGCTAGTATCCGCTTTCTTTGTCATGGTCCGCTGAAGTCCTCTGAGGGAAGGTTACCTAATGTTGATTGTTTTTGTATCGCTGTTATTCGTCGAGATGAAGGAAATTGATTCGGCTTTTGAAGAGGTCGAGTGAAAAATCAACGACGAAGAATTTATCACAATGAAACATAAATATATTTTTTTGCAAGATTTCTGAAAATTCTTATTAATAGATCCTTTATTGACATGTTTTATTGTAATATTAATCACAATTTTAAACATACAATTAAACAAGACAAAATTTTTAGTAAACTTTATCAAATGTAAGCCACAGAAAATTGTATTTACCACCCAATTAATTTATAATATATGATATATTATTTTTGTTTTATAACGCATCTGCAACACACAAACATATTTGTTTGCGGTGAACATTGGAAACATTATACTACATTTTTGATATTATTTGATTGGCTATTTATATTATTCATCAAAAGTGACAGCCTCATATTACACGACTTGACGTATGAATATGTGAAAATAGAGTACCTTTTATAGCAGTCAGAAATATCCTTTCCATGAAAATTAGACTGTTAATAAGAGAGGATTTGACAATTCCATCACAGAGGTCGCTTGAAATCATGAATGATGTTGGGAATTGACCAAGTATAGATATCTCAATGGTGGCCCATTAGTCATCTAATCCAAAGGTCCTAGTTTCGATTCTGGTATCTAGGTTTTATTTAAACATATAATGAAATCATTATAATTGTTATAACGTTCTAGATTTTCTGAAGCTTAGTTAAAACTTAGTTATAGAAGGAAAGCGCAAATTAATAGTAGGTATTAGGCCTATATTATGATAAAAAGTGGAAGAGAAGCTTAATGTAGTACGATAATTATTTGAATTACCGACCAACCAAACCTCTCCCAACAAAGACCCCACCCCTCCCTTTCCATTCATTTATTCAGTCCACGTGGTCGTTATTCCTGTCTACTACTTTCCAATTTATAATTATTTAGTTATGTTTCAACTATTTTAAAAGTTTTTGTTTATTATTATATTATTATTAACAATATAGGCCTACTATAATAGTGTCTTTTCGTGGATAAGATTTTTTTTACTCAATACAATAAACTGAATTTTCAATTACCTGAGGCCTCTTTATCCAGAATTATCTCTAATAGTCGACGTTATATTTTATTTATTTTTATATTTACGGTATGAAACAATCTTTGCTACTACCATCGAGAAAAACATTGAATACTCCCTCCCTCCTCTGCAATGCTTTCAGAACGTACAGTACAACAAACTAAAATGAATTAAAATAATTTGTTTTTTAAATAAATATTAGTGACAACGCGCTCAGTAAAGACTATCAAACATACACTACCGCTGTTTAACCAATGCGTAATGTTAAATTAAATGAAAAAATAAATAAATCCGGAGTGTTCTTTAATATTTGAGGGGAATCGAGTGTTATATTTTAAATGTAACATAACTAGTAAATATTCAGCCTATACCAAACAATGGTGATATTGTCACGGCTTTACGATGCTGGCAGTACAACTGAATGACTACATTTCACTAGTAAAAGTTAATTTTTCTCTTCCTTTTGTTGACACACTTAATTTTTTCCCCCATGTTTCATATAGCCTTCGTTTACCCTGAAAGGTAGTGACATTACCTTGCTTTGTTCCATTATGGTGCAGTTTATATAGAAAAAAGGTCCATAGTGTAGTCTATCATTATGATGCTGCTACTATTCAGGGCAAATGGGAGTGTACAAACTGTAAATATACTTTTTAATTTATTGTAAACTCAATTAGTTACCATTAGTCTGTTGATAACATAATCATATGTGAACTCAGCATAACAAATTTTGGCATTATTTATGACAGGAATATTATTAATGTAATCATAAGGTGAGTTTTTTTATCTGTAGTTTTAACGCTATTGAAAAAGTGCGTCGTGGAACACAAGTAATATCTTAAAATTCGAATATTAGGGGTGATCTGAAATTAATGTCTCCTATTTATTTCCACGGGAACTACAACAGATAGTGGGAGCACAATAGCAGCGTTGGATAGAGCAAGTTGTCAGTTACAAGACACTGTTTTTTTCACATACCACCATTGGCTATGCATTTTCGCCAGCGACGAGTAAGAACCCGCATGACACGCCTATAAATATCTGCACCAACGAAAGCGACCCACTCTTTCACAGCTGCCATCACGGCGTTGATGTTGGGAAAATGTTGCCCCGTACTCCATCTTTCATCAATCCAAACAGATGGCGCTAAATCTAAACTATATGGTGAGTGTGATAAGACAGTCCGGCCAAAAGTTGTAACGTGGTTTATGATCTTAAAACCAGTATGGGGGCCTGGTATTATCGTGCCGCAAGTGAAATATGTCTTTTTCTCTGGCCTGTATCTCGAAATCGGGCCTTTATCTAAGTCACCGTCGCGATGTAGGGGTCAAAGCTGATGGTTCGCTCGGGTTCCAGAAAATCCAAGAGAATCACGCATTTGCTATCGTAAAATAGAGTACACATCACTTTACCCGCTGATGGCTGCGCTTTGAACTTTTTATTTCGTGGGAAGTTGGCATGTCGCCATTCTATGGACCATTGTTTTGATTCCGGCTCGTAGTGGTGACACCACTTCTCGTCACTGGTGATAATTCGGTCCAGGAAACTGTCACCTTTAGCCTCGGTGTGGTTCAGCGGGTCCTTACAAATTTGCATTTGGTGGTGTTTCTGTTTCTATGTGAGCATTCGTGGGACCCCTCTGGCACAAGTTTTGCGATATATTTACGTTGCCAACATCGTTTCTAACGTAATGAAGCTATTGTTCAGATCCGTACACAGTTTCCTGGTCGTAATCGGCCGATTCGCGCGAATGAGCTGCTCGAGGTGCTCTTCATTTTGTGGGCTGACAGCTGTGCAAGTCTTCTCAGAACTAGGCTTATCCCTCTATCGCCATTGCCACTGCTGAAACACACCATCCACCGCCGCACTGGGCTCACATCCACTGTTTGGTCTCTGTAAACGTTCACCAAGCCTTGATGAATGTCAATGGGGTGCAATTTATTCCCCATGTAGTAATTCAATGACACACCTCTGCTTCGTACACACTTCCTTGTCAAACGCCATTTTGTCAGACTGCTCCCTGCTGCTATCTGTCGCATGGCAACAGAAATTACAAAATATTGGCGGGAAGGTTCAACCTCTACTGCCATATTACCTACACCCACCTCTGACGTCGTTGGCCAACAATAAATTAGGAGGCATTAGTTCCAGAGCGCAGTAATGTTTGTAACTGTCAAAATTAAGCATAATAATAAGTTAAATAATTATTTTGATCAAAGGTTTGCTTAGCACTATTTTTTTTTAGGAGAAATAGAAACTCAACACGTGTTCCTTAAAAATAACGTATATTCAATATAAATCGGATTTAAATGACAATATTCAGTAAAACATATTTAATATTATCTCCCTTCATTTAAACCATAATTGTTTTTGTTCATTAGGTTTAAGTTTCTTACTTTAGTGAAAATGTTTTAAATACACGCCCACACTGTGGCCTCGATAATTCATAATTGTATAACCGAGTTTCAAATGTTCTTAATATAATCATCCTGAGTTGTTATTGGGAGAATATTATGTGAAGTTCCATAGTCACACACATTATATTTAAGTAGGTTTGAAAGGGAAAACGAGCTATGAGTAGTATTTTTACAGTTTTTATAGCAAATTACTTTTTGACCAAAATAAATAAAATATTGCTTCAGTATAGTTACACCTAAAAATAAAAAAACCCATCCTAAATAATGTCAAATAAGAAGCATATAATAGGAAGAGATCTAGAAAATTACTTGTTTTCCTTAGATTTGAGGCAGGCCCTTGCTTCTTGGTAGATCTTAGAATCTAAATCTACATATTTTGGCGGCAACTTACAGTAGCCCCATGGCTTCTTTGTTGCTGACTGACAGCTTTGAAAAGTTACTAGACAAAATTATGTATCCCTACGCCGAACCGTATGGTCTGCAAACACATGTGTTTAGAAGCTGTCACTTCCGGCAGTCAAAATTTAGGCATATACCAAAATGTTGACTGTCAAAAGTCAGCTGTGAGCTGTCAGTCAGCACCAAAGAAGCAATGGGGCTACTGTACTATTGTAGAAGTACACGAAATACTCTAGTAATCTCAACAATTCTTGAATATTTGTAATGACCAGCGCGGAATCTAACCAAGACATCACATTCTCATCTAAGAGGTTTATGTTCAAATCCCGTCATGTCCATGACAAATATTCAGCAACTGTTAAGATTACTGTGTATAGAGAATTAAACTAAACGTTTCCACTGAAGCCATACTTTTTTTAATGGGCCAAAAAAATATTTTTGTCATAAAAACTGTAAAAATACGGGCTTTAGCTCCCGATCATTTCAAACCCACATTAAGGTAATTACCAACATTTTACTGAATAATTTTAACCATTGTATTGTAATAAGTTATAAATAGTGATTCACTCATTACTAATCATTACTGTTAACAAGTTATGAGGGTTCTAACTTGATAGTTTATGCTTTTTGTTTACATTTGCTTAGTTATGTGAGACTGGGGTAGGTTGTTACAATTTTCAATTTTTTTTTTAAATTTATGAATAGCATACCATTTTTCTTACGACCGAATATTAATGTATATTTAATCTATAAATATCATGTGTTCAAATAACAATCTTTTTATGAATAGTTAAATCAAATCATTATCAATTTGTTCTTCAACAATGTACCCTAAACGGGGTACATTATTGCAGGGAAGGGGAAAGTCGTTAGATTGATTTATAATGTGTATTTCAAGGGATTATGAGTAACTTTTAAAAGTTAATTAGTATAACTAAACTATTATAGTAATTTGAAGAGTATTGCAGTATAAATTAAGCTTAACATATTTTGAATTAGTGACATTATACTTTAAAACTTAATTGATTAAACCATGCTAGATATTTTATTTACACTTTTATTTTTATTTAATTAAACACATCTTCATGGATGAATAAACAATATAATCTGTATTATTAATTAACACACATGTTCTTTAAAATACTTTGGTAATAGTATTCATGAATAAGATAAAAAGGGTGACCTGGTGGTCTAGTGGTAAAGTGTCAAACTTCTGTGTTGGGGGTCCGGGGTTCAATCCTCGGTCCCGGCACAGATTTATCTGATTACCAAACCCTTCCTTCACCTCTGACAAGACATATTGTGAATGTGGGGAATGCCAGGCCTCCACCGTGGTTCGGATTCCACGTTAAACTGTAGGTCCTCCATTTCATCTCACAATCACCCTACCATTACACATTAGCGTAAGTGCGTATAACCCGAAAGGGTAGTAAGACGCGGTGATGTTAATAATATTAATAACAATAATAATTTATAAAATAACATTTGTCAGAACTATATATTATGAACGAACATAGTTTGGGATACAAAACTTTCTCACTCATACCAGTGTCACAATTTATGTACTGTACATGTAGATACGCATTCCGTCAGTGCATGATTCTAGTGCCCACATTTTACAATCAATGCGCTGTACGCACTTCTCGTTTGGCTTCTATGATCGGTAACAACCCATGCACACACACACACACAAAAAACCCAATCATCATCTGAATCCTCCTCTTGCATTTTGTTGAAAACTTTTCATTTCAAACAAATACCCGTTTTCTTTTCTGTGGCTTTCGCTTCTTCGTTAAATAAACATTATTTTTCTGGTGTGTCAGAATTGCGGAATGGCGTGTTTGACATCTTCTAGTTGTGTTTTTTCTTGGTACTGTCTTAGGAAGTGGATGTATATTGGTTGTACTTATGCAACATGAAGAAGCGACAAGGATTTGGATTGATTATACGTTAGCAGGCATATTTGTATATGGCCAACTAATATATATATATATATATATATATATATAGTTGGTTTTGGAAAAAAAATAAATAAAATTGGTTTGAGCTCTCACAGCAAAAAAAAAAGTAATATTATAATTTAAAAGTATTGTCATATCTAAAAACACTTCACATTAATGTTATCGTTCTAAAACAATATGTTAAAAGTATTAATATGTGGGGCAAATTGTTACAATGTAAGGACGTGCCCCAAACACAGACGTTAACATAACAATCTGTCCCATGACTCCATTTTGTTTGTTTTATTTTCTATTTGGAATGTCTTGATTACAAACTCAATAAAGCCTAAATGGTATTGTAACTTAATTAATACTTCATTTAGATTACAATTTTAAAGAAACTATTTGCCGCTCCTTTATAGCGCAAAACCGAAACAAATTAAAGAAAAGCGGTTTACTTTTAACGATAAAAATAAATCTTATTTGAACCGCTGTTTGTGCGATCCGAATCAACTCTCGTTGACAACAACTTGCCCCAGGCTCCCTCCAAGTAATTAATGTATGAGAATGACATTTAGTACTGTATAACTACACATGAGATGTACACATTGAAATATTTATAACATCAGATCAAACACTATTGTTAATATTTCAAGAGTTTTATTAATACTATAAATATTTATAGTATATATATATATTATAAATATCTATAGTATATATACTATAAATATTTATAGTATATATATGTATATATTTAGGGAATGGCATTAGTGACCGGGAGGAACATAATATCCTGTTCGGTCGCCTGTATGTAGACTACCCGCCGATCTGGTGGCACAGAGCGTTGCTCACTGTGCACTTATAGAGGTTGTCTACACGTCCTCGCAATGAGTTGATGAGATGGTAGTGACTATAGAGGTTGTCTACACGTCCTCGCAATGAGATGAATGAGATGGTAGTGACTATAGAGGTTGTCTACACGTCCTCTCAATGAGATGATGAGATGGTAGTGACTATAGAGTTTGTCTACACGTCCTCGCAATGAGTTGATGAGATGGTAGTGACTATAGAGGTTTTCTACACGTCCTCGCAATGAGATGATGAGATGGTAGTGACTATAAAGGTTGTATACACGTCCTCGCAATGAGATGATGAGATGGTAGTGACTATAGAGGTTGTCTACACGTCCTCGCAATGAGATGATGCGATGGTAGTGACTATAGAGTTTGTCTACACGTCCTAGAAATATGATGAGATGGTAGTGACTATAGAGGTTGTCTACACGTCCTATCAATGAGATGATGAGATGGTAGTGACTATAAAGGTTGTCTACACGTCCTCTCAATAAGATTATGAGATGGTAGTGACTATAAGAGTTGTGGGCCAGTAGTAGTCTTAAAACTAATTTAAGCCTAATTAACCAATCCCTGGTGACCGTTGGGATAATTACCCTTAAGAGAAAAAAAAACATGGTACTAACAGGGAATCGAACTCGAACACCCTAGGTTCGTAACTAGATGCGCTGACCATTGCTTCACGGATCCAGATATATATTAGATAACCAAACCATTCGGGAAAAGGTTTCTAAAAAAATAAATAAGTGAACAACTTGCCTAGCTACAACCAGTGAGATAGGTCCCTCGATTTATGGACCTACTAGAGTGGCTGCTGTGACTAATGATGGATGATGTTTGGGAGGAGTTGGTACACAATACAGACAGATTAGTTGGTGTCTGCCCATTTGGGTTCAACACAACTTAAACAAAGAACATTAGCGAGGACAGCGGGGCACACTTTTACACAAGATAATATATTGTGCTATGAATACTATATTATTATATATTGGCTAAACATCTGTTGAGTGTTTTCATTAATTTGGCATTTTTATTTCATATAATCCAGTTTCCCACTAACTTTCTCCAGTCACTTACTACATTAGGGGCCGTAAGCAAACCAAAGTATCTAGTAAAGTATAAAAGTTTTAATAAAGCCTCGGTGATAAGCTAAACAAACGCATGGCAGAGAGAAACAAAGTAATTTTATAAATATTTAAACACCTTGAGTGAATATTTCAATCAATTAGAATGTAGTGTTAGTTAATTTGAATTTTGTCAGGTTTAGTATCTGATGTTGCGTCTTTATAAAACTGCATCTTCTCGCTAATAGACTTATATAATAGGAGTTAACGTGGTTAATTTTAATGATATTATTTTAATATCTTAATTATAACTAGTAGTTCTGTGGACGGTAGATTGGGCTCCCTCCATGTTCTTATCGTTAATACAGCTTTAATAGTAATTCTGTGAAAACTGAAAAGTAGACCCCTCCATGTTTTAACGTTACTTTAGTACTACTAGTAATTCTGTTAACAGTAGACCTCGCTTTCTCCATGTTATTAATTTTACTAGTTTTATTATGACGTCTTTTTGGATTTCAAATTGAAATATTATCTCTTTTTATTGATATTTTTACTTGGTGATAAAACTGAAGAGAAAATGAATACTACAGACCTATCTTGAATATTACAGTATATTCACACGGTTGAAGACACCAGTTTCCCAATATATGTTAAAATATAAAACATACCCCAAGTACTTGATTGATTGCTTAGAAATATATATTCAAACGACTTGAGATGAGCTATTAAACAAACAAACATTTTATTACTCTCCATATTGAAAGGGATAGCCAAATTGTGCTAGATCCGGGTTCAAATAATATTCCTGCCAAATTTATTTTAAAATGTGTCCACGCATTTGATAGTAACCGCGGAAAAAATATCTGGACAGACAGACGAAATGCCAAACAGTCCGATTAAAACAGGACCTCCATAAGCTTGGTAAAAACTCAGCATTTTTATAGTTTATTAACTACTAACAGCTTGAGGACTATGTTAACAACATTTGTTTTTGACTTAGACTTATCATATTAAGTTTAAATTGTGAATAATCAAATTTGAAACAAATATAACGTGTAATCGTCTTAACTATTAACGTTTCGGTTGTGAACCAGGCTTAAGTTTTTAATGAAAAAAAAATCAATAGTTTATAAATGGCCAAAGTTTAGCCTTGTTTTATTCAAAACTCCATCCTGGTTGACTGCAACGTGGTTGGTTTTATTTACAAAGTGGTTTTATATCACCCTTCCAGGCACATTTTGGGTGAACATCAACTCGATCCCCCTTCCCCCGTCTCGTTCTCTCCCCTCATCATGCCCCCTCGGGGGGTGTTGATCGTATTAATAATAATTAAATATGATACAAAGGCCGGTGTTTGTTTAGAGCTATCATTCTACGTGTGAGGTACGCGAGGAACTTATAAACACATACGTAGCTCTTAACATTTATATTACATGCAGGCCCCTACATATTCTTTGTATATAAGTAAAAGATAAAAATAAAATCAACAGCTATTGCGTGTGTTAAGGAGTAGTATAACTGTTTAAAACTGCAGTTCATGTTGGTGATGCAAAGTCCTTATACACTCACTGCTACAAAACAAGAGCGACTATGACATGGACCGCTTCGGTGGTTGAATAGTTTATGCTGTCACACGCTCAATAAACTGGACTGCCGATGATGAGGATATTGGGGCTCTAATACAGGTCATATGTTCTGAGGTTTTTTTCTAACCGGTTTTCCATCTTACCTGAACGCAAATGCGGATACACTGTATTTAAATTCCACCTTCCTCACACTTAACCCATTATCTTAATTGCTGTGTATGTATATAAATATATATGTGTGTGTGTGTGTTTGATTTGAACGTGTAGTATTACGACGTGGTGTTTAAAAAACAACTAAAGCGTTTCGTCCACCAAGGACGATACATCGCGGGCAACTGGTCAGTTACTCTAAAAGTTGCCCCGTTTCTCGTTCAAACAATAAACCTATTTTCTATCAGTCGCGAGAATGTTGTCGTTGGCTACATGTTATGTAGTACTTAAAAGCTTGTAAAAAGGCCCGGAAGTAATTTTGGGCTCATCCGGATTTTGTAAAAAAAAAAAGTGGCTCATAATTGCGGTGATTTTCTACCTCAAGAACAAAGTTTATATCAACCGTTTGTTCTTTCTTTGACATTTTCCGTGGCATTTTGTCACACAGGAGTGAAAATTTGCGGGTAAAAACGCGAAAAGATCGAAACTTAAGCTTGAACATATGAAAATAAAACAAGGCATACAGCTCCACAAGTGCACGCCGCAACGACTAACAGGTTTTTGTCTCCTCGGTGGACGAGTGAAGTATTGTTTGGATAAAAAAGTTGCCTAGGTGATTGGTTGCTTGGTAGTCAGTGATTAATCGCTTGGTTTCGGTCTCCTCGGTGGACGAGTGAAGCATTGTATTGGATGAAAATGTTGCCAAGGTGATTGGTTGCTTGGTCGTCAGTGATTAATCGCTTGGTTTCGGTCTCCTCGGTGGACGAGTGAAGCATTGTTTGGATGAAAAAGTTGCCTAGGTGATTGGTTGCTTGGTCGTGAGTGATTAATCGCTTGGTTTCGGTCTCCTCGGTGGACGAGTGAAGCATTGTTTAAACGAAAAAGTTGCCTAAGTAATTGGTTGCTTGGTCGTGAGTGATTAATCGCTTGGTTTTGCTCTCCTCGGTGGAAGAAGGCCTTGAGAAATAAGAAAAACTAAACAAAGTTTTATCCTACTCAGAAAGTGTAATATTTTTATTTGATCTAAACACTTTCAAAAGTAGTTTTAACCTGGACAGTAAAACTATTGATTTATGTTTGTGTTTAACAATTTGTATGTCCTTTTATAAACTTTTTATATTTGCTTGTGCAATTTCGAAAGAATATTAATTGATATTTCTGATATATTAGCAATTATAAATGTATTAAATAAATCGACAGCCAAAGATGTATGCATGTGAAACCTCACACTTTTATGAATGTTAATATATATAAAAAAATATATCGTCCTACGTCAAAATAAAATTGCTTTGATTTGATATAGACTTAGATAAAGTTATACTATACAATCATATGTTAGTTACCTGCCCGGGATATAAGCATATAGTAATTACGCTAACGGAATAGGCATGAGGACATCAGAATTTAAGAGGAAATGTACCTGTGTTTTCATAGAAAAAGAATTGAAAACCATGTAGGAATAATCACCCTCAATGCACCCGGCCGAAATTAGAATCCTGATCTTCCCGTCACTGAAAATACAGTCCTTTTTTTAAAATTTAGTTTTAATAGACAGGTAGCTTAAGTCTGTTTTTGTAACAGTGACAAAACATTATATATGGTGGGGCTGAAACCATTAGACGATTAGTAACTTGAAAATTAACAGTTTAATTGAAAAGTAAATATTCACTAGCTAAATAAAAGCAAACTTCATACTAATTTTTTTAACTTTTTGATAATAATATCACCCAGGTGAGCTCTGTCGGACGTCAGACAAACCTCAGCCCATTGTCCATCACTTTCCTCAGCAAAGATCATCAGATTGTTTCCACCCCACCCTGTATATGCCTCAAACAATTTATTTATTGGGTACGCAGAATTTATTAGAAATTAACTACCCATATTGTAGGATATTAATTGGTCAAATATTAGGGCATTCGAAGCTCATTTATTTAAATGGGAAGCGAAATCCAAGTAAAGCTTAAGACATGGGAGGTTAAGTCAAAGTCGAATATAAGTTATTTTTTTGTCACATGAAACTAATTTTAATTTTTTAACTCTCCATTAATATTTAGAGAAAGTCTTAAAAAAAGCACACTTCATTACTTTATTCTAATATAATTATGTACCAATGCTTATAATATATCTCTCATTTTATCATTATCAAGTGTTAGAATTCTGTTTAGTAGGTATTTTAAAATGATTAAATTTTGAAATATATATTATACTTTAGCGATCTATTTAAATTGCTATCATACATAATATTTCAAAGTTTGCTTTTTTTCTTTGAAATGTTTCGAAGGTAGGAAGGTTATTGTGGGTGTCAAAGTCGAAGCAAAGGAGATTTGGGCTTTAACTTTAACTCTGACATTTCAAAACTTCACACCCCCCTATAAGATAATATAGATAAAAATAATTTAAAATCTTTCATCAAACATATTAAAACATATTTAAGGTGTATTATTAGTTTAGTAAGGAGAATATTTAATTATTGAAGATAAGAAAGAATATCTAGTGGGAATAAATATAGACCTATTAACAAAAGATTTATTCCCATTTTATATTCTTCTTTATCTTAATTAATATGAAAGTATGTCTAGCTGGATTCCTGCTTAAGAGCCCGTCTCTTCCTGAAGGATAACGCGTAGCTTAGGTGGATAATGCAGCTCAGACCAGGCTTCACATCGTATTGATATTTTCTGTTGTCCTCATCTATGGAATTGAGATAAGTAAAACCAATTTTCAACATATACAAATATAAAACAATATTATAAAAAATAATTACTATAAAACTTCATAGCTGCTTCATTGATCCCAATTTCACTGTTGTCAAGCAGAGAATACAGGAAAAGGCACTTGGATGTATATTTTCGTTCGAATATAATTTTGTATCCAACGTGCTTTTTAATTGGCCGTGATGGTTCTTTAAGGTGGGATGAAATGAGACGCGAGAAAAGGCCAGTGTTTTTACAATTTATATGGAAAAACACAATTTTTTTGCTAAAATAAAAAAAATATTGTTCCAGTACAAACATATAGTTAATTTTCTTCACAGGGTGATATCAACAGTTCCTGAATATCTGTCATAAGCACGGTGGCATTATATAACAAACTTGTTAAGAGACGGAAAATGTGTTTGTCACTAAATTCCAGGATACCTTTAACAGATATCCAAGAAATTTTGAGGTAATCATGTGAAGAAAATTAAATTCTATGTTTGTACTGGAGCAATATTTTATTTGTTTTGGCAAAAAAAATGTTTCTCCATAAAAACTGCAAAAACACTTGGATCTTTCTTGCATCCCCTTCAAGCCCACCTTAAGTCGACCTACAGTAGCCTCATGGCATCTTTGGTGCTGACTGACAGCTCACAGCTGACTTTTGACAGTCAACATTTAGGTATATACATACATTTTGACCGTCAGAAGTGACAGCTGCTAAACACATGTTTTTGCAGATCATATGGTTCGGCGTAGGGATACATAATTTGGTCTAGTAACTTTTCAGAGCTGTCAGCTCTGAGCTGTAAGTCAGCACCAAGGAATCCATGGGGCTACTGTATCAATCAATGTAACTAATACATGATCTGTCCTTTTTTTATGTCAATCCCAACCTAATGACTGAAAATTAAAGCACACACTCATTCTAAAGTCTTGTTTCTTGCAGTGTACGATCAGACATGCAATGTTTTTACATCGAATATTTACTGTGTTATGTGCCTCGTAAAAATAAAACACATTTTTATTGGACTATCTCATACTCGGGTCTAGTTTCATGGCATGGTTTGATGACTGGATAAGTATTCCAAAGAAATCTTCTTCAAGGTCTGATCACAACCAATTGCAGTTTATAAAGGTCTTTAACTTTTTGCCATACATATGCGATCTCTACAATATAAGTATATTATACAAGTAACGCATACCATAGTAATTTAAAAATAGCAATGGAACAAAGAGCTCATTTCGGAAATACTATCTAGACATGTTCTTAGTGAAGAAGCATAAGATGTTCATGTATGTACGAGTATATATACACATGATTTACTGCAAGTAGTGTACGGGCTTAAAACACGTGCAAAATTAATATATATGTTTTCCGTGTTGTTTAAATTCAGAATGGGGCGGTGGCCAACTTGTTGGTAGTCACAAATTATTGAGCTGTTCTTTAGAAACAATTACTCTATTATTGTGTCTCAATGGGTAGAACACTGTGAAAACAATGTAAAAGTCACCATCTTCAGATCACACCATCCTTCATTGTGTAGCACAATTTTAAGAAATTATACAATGGAGGAAAGAGGAAGAACAAATAGAAAACGAATAACAAGAACGGAGAAATACTTGTATAGAACATCAAGAACGTCTTTATAAGTCCACAACAATCCGCAAGGCCACGTTCTTTATTGTTTCAGATGAATGAAACCCCCCCGAGGTAAATTTTGAGAAAGAATATCAGGGTCCATCTGTACAAGATTCAGCTTGTGCAAGAACTTCTGGAGCACGAGTATGAAACACGGTTTAAGTTTGTAAATATGTTGGCACAGAGACGAACATCTTTAGGCTAATGATATTGGATGAAACATATTTTCACTTACAATGGTTTGTTAATAAACAGAACAGTAAATTATGGGCTACAGAAAATCCAAGGCAATTCAGCAACTAAGCCAAATGCACCCCCAGATTGTGAATTTATGGTGAGGAATCATGCATAACAGAGGTGGTGGACCTTACATTTTTAAAACTCCAAGTGTAAATCAGTGATTTTCAATTTCAAAATATATGGTAATATGGTCCATAACTCTGCGAGTCATCAATGATCACCATTAACTTTGTTTTAAACAGATTGGTTGGTGTCAACATTTCACACAGCCAGGGATACAGTGAGTATTTGGCGGGAAATCTTTGTAGATGAATTCCTATCAACTAATGTTGACATAAACTGGCCGGCTAGGTCTGTAAACCCAATGACACCTGATTTTTTTCTTGTGGATATAATTGAAGGAATTGATTTACCAATCCAAAACAATGCGGTAACTGGTTTAAAGCAGAATACACAATGATAAATTCATGGAGTTGCTCAACAAACTTTGCTTTGGGATATGGGCAATTTATTTTAAGTGAACATTTCTTGAATTGTTCAAAAAGTATTGTGGTTAATGATTGTGTTTATTAAATTTAAATGTTCAAGGGTTACTTGGAGAGTTGAAATAAATCACATATATATATATATATATATAAAATTTACATTCATGCCTGCTCAATTTTAATGCTTACACTAATTTCGACTGATTAGATATAGTAATTTTTGTTTTATACATATATGTCTACAATATTTTTGTATGGCTGATCAAATTTATAATGAAGTGTAGGGATCAGTTTACTCCTACATTCCTGTCAAATCTTGATTGTCGTGGTAGCAGCCCATGAGATACATAGTTTGATCCATGTTCCGGAATGTCCTCGATAAGAATTAGTGTCGAAGTTAATATGACTTCTTCCTACTTCACGCAGTAGATAATTGTAATCAAGGAAAGTCACTTCTCAACTAGCACCAGTCTTTATTAAAGGATGCAGTTAAATATCTATTAGTACCACTTTGATGTCTTTACTGATTCACTCTTTCGGAAAACATCCACTTTTCATAGAAATTGCCTCTTAGAATGTATAGTACAAACATGATTCTTGCTGCTGGCATTGATACCATTTTGCTATTTTAATAGTAGTGTTGATTAGTGTTAGTGTTGATCATATATAAATATTAATAGTGATACCTATGGATCACTTGACTTGACGTATAAACTCATTAAATATTATCTAGTAGCATTTATAGATGTGAAGGTAAGGTCCTTATTATGAAAGTTGGACTGTACTTACAAATTAATAAACCTAGAACCACACGCCTAATATTAGGTACGGAACCCCCGCACTATAAATGTGAGTATTACTTTATTAAAGGATCAAAATTCAGATAAGGGACCTTTTTAACTTTCACCGATATGTTACGACTATATCTATTGTGAACATGAGAAATTGCCTTAGGAAAAACTAAATGTTGACAATTTTTTATGCAGTAATACCTAATATCATGTTTTATCCACATTTTCTAAAGACTTTAAATACCATAGTACAGAACCAAATAAATTAGTATTGTATTTCCTTATTAATTTGATTAGACAATTATATATGTATATAATATAATATATAATAAAACAATGTTGCCGTAAAATTTAAAAATATAAACGTAGCGCTTTCATTGATTTACATCGATTGTGGTATGTATTGATTATAATGTAATTTTATGTCACTAAAATAATATTGCAACTTGAAATTTTGATTTTGCAAGTATAATATAAAACATAATTTAAAATTATATCTATATTTTAACATATAAAATACATTTTTATATAAATCATGGTGTCTTACTACCTGTTCAGATTATACACACATATAATAATTACTATAATGGGGTAGGGTTGAGAAAGGTTGTATTTAGAGGTAATATACCAGCATTTTCGTGTAAGGATAGTGAAAATCAATAAGGAAAAAACACCCTCACTAGGCCAAACTGGGATTCGAACATCTAACTGCACGTCATCATCAGGCCAGTTTAACAGGATATTGACGCCTTAGACCATTCGGCCACTAAAGCGGGTCATTTTTATGTTGAAACAATTTTATAATGCTAGGATATAAAATACTAGAACAACTACTTTTTTGTATATGTTTTGGCGAAGTGAAGAGGAGAGAAATAGATTATTAATAATTATAATATCGTATTAAGTAATGTCAAATTCACTGTTGTAAAAACTATACAGTTTGTTGTGTTAAGAGAATAAAAAAATGGAAATTCAAAAGGTTCTAACATTTTTGGAATTATAATATTATCTCTATATTGTATGCAAAAGCAAAAAATAGATACTTAAGCACATATTATATAAACATTTTGAAATGCACAAACACAAAATATTTATTTGAATACTCTTAAAGAATTACATTGGAAAATTCAATTCTTGATGTGAAGCAGTTTAAATTGCCTAAAGAGATTCTAAATTAAATATTTTAAAGATGTGAAAGAACCGCACTTTTACAATTTTAAAACTTTAAATCTCTAACATAAGCAATACACTGTTATTAAACATTTTATGTCCTTTATGTAAAATACCCTTTTTTTAAATTGCTTATTATTCGTTGGTATATTTGAGAACTAACGTTTATGTTCTCACCTACATGTTTCAGAATCCTGCTTCATTTTCAAGGGTGAATTACATAGTGCAGTAGGTAAGCAAAACATAATTATTTCAGTTATTAATAAAAGTATCACATTTTCAGGCTATACAATTTAATTAGTGTTATTTTAAATATTATCAGGTAGCTAGATAGCTGATATTTTTGTGTTGACAATTTAATTATTCCTTGAATATTCATATCAGATCGATATGAAAATTATTTTAAATTAAATAGATTTCGTGCATTTAAGATAGTTAATTTTTATTTGTAGACTTATATATTTATTTATATAATATTATTAATAAGATTTAAAGTAAATTTTAATTCTTTATTTTTAAATACACTATATAGATTTTAAAAATGGAAAATTATCTGTAAAATCTTTAAAATATTGGTAGTTAGTACTACTCAATATTAAATTGTTTTAATTTTAAAACTATATTGAGTGGTCCTCCCTTGCTCTTCAACCCTGGGTTTGGTCAAATGGGGGCAGTATTTCCCTCTGTTAGTGCCATGTCTTGTTACTTGGAATCACTCTCTCGCACATAACAGTTTTTGGTCAAATGGAGGCAGTATTTCCCTCTGTTAGTGCCATGTCTTGTTACTTGGAATCACTCTCTCGCACATAACAGTTTTTGGTCAAATGGAGGCAGTATTTCCCTCTGTTAGTGCCATGTCTTGTTACTTGGAACCACTCTCTCGCACATAACAGTTTTTGGTAAAATGGGGGCAGAATCTCCCTCTGTTCGTGCCATATATTGTTACTTGGAACCACTCTCTTGCACATAACAGTTTTTGGTAAAATGAGGGCAGAATCTCCCTCTGTTCGTGCCATATATTGTTACTTGGAACCACTCTCTCGCACATAACAGTTTTTGGTCAAATGGAGGCAGTATTTCCCTCTGTTAGTGCCATGTCTTGTTACTTGGAATCACTCTACTCGCACATAACAGTTTTTGGTCAAATGGAGGCAGCATCTCCCTCCGTTCGTGCCATGTCTTGCTACTTGTAAGCAAGGCCGTAGTCAAGGGAGGGGGTTTTAGGGGTAGAGATTTTATGAACAGAATAAATATTGCTTAATTTATAGTTCAAGCAATATCAACATTTAAATACAAATACAAATTAGGGGGTTGTGTTCCCGTAAAAAGCACTTCAGAGAGCTTCTAGTGGTTTTTAATATTTCGAAATTTTTATAGCCTTCGGTAGTTATTATGCTATGTTGCCATAAAAACACTTCAGATAACATCTAGAGGTGTTTAAAATTCAGAAATGGTCCTGGTCTTCGGCAGTTAAAGGGCTATGTTACTATAAAATACACTTTAGATAGCTTCCAGAGGTGTTTAAATATACAGCTTTTTCCTAGCCTTCGGCAGCTAGGGGGCTATGTTGTCATAAAAACATTTTAGAGAGCTCCTAGAGGTATTTAATATCTAGAATTTGTCCTAGCCTACGAAATTTAGGGTGTTGTATTGCCATAAAAAACCCATCAAATAGCTTCTAGAACTGTTTATCATTTAGATATTTTTTTTATAAACTTCAGCAATTGGGGGATGTAACACTAACCCCGCCCCCCCTGAAATTATATCCTGGCTACTGCCTTGCTTGTAAGCAATCTCTCACACATAACAGTTTTTGGTTAAATGGAGACAGTATCTCACTCCGTTCGTCCTCTGTCTTGTTATTTGTAAGCACTATCTCCCTCAATTTTTGGTAAAATTGAGACAATCCTCCCTCCTCCCGTATTAGTCCCATGTCTTGTTAAAATCTCGCACAGTTTTGAATTCCACCTATAGTCACCTAAATAGGCACATAAAGTGATGAGCAATAAGGCCCACGCCTGGTTAACCTCGTAGAAACACGTCCATCAGACATCACACATGTAGTTTTTAATAAATCTGTACAAAGTGTATACGACCGATATTTATAATTAAGTTGCCATTGCCACTCAAATAGTCCGAACATATTTTTGAAGGAGACAAAAAATATTTCACCCCAAATCTACAGAATTAACAGGTTTTTTTTCTTTATAATTGTCAAACCCTTCTTTCACCTCTGACAAGACATCTAGTGAATGCGGGGAATGCCAGGCCTCCACCGTGGTTCGGATTCCACGTTAAACTGTAGGTCCTCCGTTTCATCTCATAAATCACCCTACCATTATACATTAGCGTGAGTACAAACCGAACGGGTAGTAAGACGTGGTGCTAATAATAATAATAATAATAATAATAATAATAATAATAATAATAATTATAATTATTATAATAATTATAATAATTATTATTATTATTATTATTATTATTATTATTAGAATGATAACAGTTCTTTTTTACAAACAAATTTTCAATAATAATTATTATTAGGGGTTAGATCATTGGCGTACTGAGCCAAAAGTCCCGGGCTAGATTCCCGTGTTCATGTGTCATTTTTCAATTTTCAGGATATGATATTGAGATGGAATAATCCTCACTAAAAGCATAAATAATAGCTTTGGCTTTTTGATTTCTGTAACGAAGAGGTTGGGGTTCGAATTCCGGCTGGTGAACTGATTCCCTTTAAATAATTTTACACACTCCCTTCACGTAAATGTGGGTCTAAGCTCTAACTCCAACCCAAACTGGTAGTAAATGAGGTGAAAAAAATAAATAGACGATACCTTGTACAAGTAGCACATTTTATCATCATCGCCCGTTGTCGAACTAGAAGCCCTGCTATATAATGGTTGATCTACCTGCGGTCGAGTCCCGTGTAAATGGCCTCTGGTGAAAGGTTGAACGCCGAGTTTAATGGCCGCAGTAAAGTGATCTTGTTTAGCGCACTACACAATGACACATGGAAACCTGTGTAGTTATTACTCTTGTACGAGGCTTTACGACACTCCACTCTGAAACTTATTATTACGTTTAACACCGTGGATTTGGACGATTAAAAGCAGATACGCTACCCCCTAGACTAACTACCGGTAGGTAGTTACAGACTTGAGGAACGCGGTTCCTTATCCGACACCATAGCTCAGTCGCTAGCATGTCTGTCTATTGAGTTAAATGTCTCGAGTTCGATTCTTAGCATGGACGAAAAATTTATTATTGGTGAAATGTGGGTTTATCCTTTCATATTTCTAAATTAACGGCCGTGGACAGGATGTTGTGCTTGTCCTAGTCTTAAGTTATATTATAAAACATATGAAGCTATGGCAAGCCTGTAGTGGAAAATACATGGCTTGAATAAAAAACTGACACAGGCTGGAAACAGTAATGGATGTAAAGGTTCCTTCCTTTTCGGTGCCTCAAACAACGTGTTATACATTCCAAACGTCCTCAGATGACAGAAGGGAATGTGGATATATATACTTTCCCGTATTCATACGTCAAGTCATCTGATTTGTATTTGTCACTTTTGAAATATATTATACACACACCTATAAAATAATTCTAATATAATAGTAAAATATTATCAATGTTGTCTGAAATATATGTTTTTTTTCTTTCCAAAATACCTTTTCTAACATAATCTAACTTCAAATGCTTGTCCTTGGGTTTTTTAGTTTTACATTTAACATACAATGCATACAATATTTTACCAAGGGTGTTGTTTTAGAAAAAAGATAACTGCCCGGAAAGGTTGGAAATATCACAGCTTAAATCTCATTTGAAAACTCTCCTCAGTGACCGACCCCCAAATGGGATTTGAACCTTGCCCCTCACAGAAAAGGTGTATTCTGTGAATCTAACGCATTAGACCACTCGGACACCTGTAAAAAGTCCATTCTCTTGTGGAGGCTGTGAACATTCTTTGCACTATAGAATTGTTTATTTGATGCGTTTTTATTTAAAGGTTAGTCCAATTTTCATAGAAAGTACCTTAATTGACAGCTCAAAAAGCTTCTATACCAATTTTCAAAAATTCATAGGTCAAGTAATGTAATATGGAGCTTTTGATGGAGTTTTGATTAACCATAAAATAATACAATTAATAAAAAAGTTAGAGGTAGAGTTGTGGAACCAAAATTGTCTTTTCTAAAATTTCTTCCACTAAAATTCAACTACACAATTGGGTTGGGAATGTACTGAAAAAAGTAGTTAGACTGTATATAAATTTGCACATTAAAAATATATTCATGATAATATATAAGTAAAGCTTAATCCATTTAGCTTGATTTGATATGATTTATCCGACTAAAATAGGGAAGGAATGGTTCATTAGAACAAAAAAAACAAACATAATATGACTAATAAGTCCCATGGGCTGACAATGTGTGTGTGTTTTATAAATTTGATTAAAATCCATTAAACTTTTACTAAATCTGAACAAACTAGCTTTGGTAGCCGCGTGGTCTAATGCGCTACTCTCGTGTTGAATTAGATTTCCGATAACGTGGAGATCAAGGTTCAAATCTCGGTCGGATGTACTGAGGGTGGTTTTTCCAAAATGGTTTTCCACTCTCCCTCCACACAAATGCGGGAACATTTAATTTAATTAATACAACCTTCCTTATCCCTAAAATCATTAGCGTAATTCTTATAGCCCGAACGGATAGTAAGATACGTTGCTAAAAAGTAGAATAAAGAGAATTATCTCCTACAAATTACACAGTTCATATGATAGCGATATATTTTCAATTAAAAGATTACATTCGCTTCATATTTAAGTACAGTAACTAACATCAATAAAGAGTAACGAGTAAATCGAATCGTGATAGCGGAAAACAACCAATTTATAAACTATAATGGTCTCGTAAAAAAAAGCCGATGGTAAATAATGTTTTGTTATCTTATTTATTATGCCGTAATGTTTTGACGCGAGAGTTCGATCGGTCGCGGCGGCAAGGTCGCCGACCGAATTACTGCAACCTTGCCTTACACCCAGACGGTCATTATTTCGCCTAATAGCCGGCTAATCCATTATACACGTGGTGGTTGTTGGCGGAATGGGGGCGAGGGGGAGGGGGTTAATGAGCGCCGATTAATTTGCTTTGTCACTCCTTCCCCTCTCTTCCCCTCTCCCTCCATGTTCCTTAACCCGCTGAGCCTTGCGACTCACTTCAGCGCGTTAATTGTCGCATCGTGTCAACTGACTGCTGCTGCGTCGTTAAATAAACGGATAGTTTCTTTGGACATAAAGCGTTTAGAAACTAATCTTTATTAGAACTATTTTTTACTTTTTTTCTCAGCATCGCGTCTTACTACCTGATTGGCTTGTACGCACATTTACTAAATACGCTAATGTGTTAGGGATTAGACCCGCCTCGGTGTTGTAGTTGGTTAACGCTCTGGTTTCGTGTTGATCTAGACTGCCGAGGACGGGTAGATTGAGGTTCCAATCTCGTTCGGATGAACTTGGGGTGGGGGTTGTTTCTAAATGGTTTTCCACTCTCCCTCCAGGCAAATGTGGCTTCACTTCCTTTATATTCAACCTTACCCATTCCTAACCCATCAGAGTAATTAGTACTTAAGCGTATGACCCATATGGGAAATAAGACGCGGTGCTAGGTATTATTTGTTAGAGATAAGGCTGTATTTAGAAGAAGTTTACCTACATTTGCGTGGAGAGAGAGTGGAAAACCACCACCCCAGTTCACCCGACCGAGATTTGAACCTTGATCTCCACATCCTTGGCAGTTTAGCTCAACACGATACCAGCGCGTTAGCTAACTAAATTAATCTGTTAATAGCTTATCTATAAATAATATTTGAAAAAAATCGCCCGCACCGATGGGCACGCGGACTAAGGCATCTGGCTCGTTGGTGACGGGAAAGTCTGGGTTATAATCCAAATCAGGTTATAAAATCATAAAATTCTGTATATCTATTTTAACATGAAATATTTGGAAAGCTTTGAGAAAGAAAAGAGAGGATAAAGTGGACAAACTGGGTGAATAGTGAAGAATTTCTATTAATAATAAATGAAAAGACAACCATTATGAACACAATGATAAGAATGTATTATTAAGTGACGTTATATAAGGCAAAGTTTAAGGTGAAAAAGTGACGTAAAAGACAACGAATACAACTGATGGACGACCTCAAACACGGAAAGAAGATAAAATTTCAGTGTATAAAAAAAGGAAGTCGCTAATAGGACATGGTGAATAAATCAACAAGTTATCGGACGTGTCGAAAGACAGAACATTCAATAATATTACTTTTAACATTACAGTGTGGTTTATAGTTACTGTATATGCATCCATGTGTTCATGAGTAAACAATTTTAAAATAATTTCTTATAGAGAAATAATGCGTGGATTATTAATTAATCTATAAAAAACCTGTTTATAATAATTGGTTGATATTAAAATATAAGTAATAGAGGTTTGACCTCCGATCTTTGATCCAGTACAATAAAGTCCAGCGCGTTAATTCTATAATTGGTAAATAGTCGTTGAGTAGACACCTACCTAATAATAATTATAATGTAAGACTCATTGAACAAACACGATCATAAACTCATGTAAACAGGCGGTAAAATCTACTAATTTGTCTCATACGCCGATAAACTTCCTCGTCTCACCTTGTGAAATATTTGCAATAAACGTTCATTAGTTGAGACGATTAACAGAGTCTGCGGAGCGAGTCTGTGATTAACGCGGCGCGTACTATAGCCGTGGAACGTTGGTCACGTGGGGCAGTTGTTTGGAGAGCTCCTAATAGGGCAACTCTCGATCACAGCCATTTGAGATAGTCATCTCTGCGCGATTAACCAAGCATTGGAACACACACACACTTCAGAGGCGATACATAATATACTATAGTCGCCGAACAAAGGTGTTTTTATATATTATCTGGTTGATTTTTATGACTACATGATACTTGACTCTGACACGTTGTCAGTAAAATTGAATGAATGGTATAAACTGATAGCTAACACAGGTGTTTATGCTCTACTTTAAATTTCGAACACTATTTAAGACATATGAATATTCCAGGGAATTTTTAAAATTTCCTGGAATTTTCTCTGTCACATCTAATACCCTGACTTTTCACGGTATTCCCTGTTTTTCAGGCTCTTATCAAATCCCCATAAGAATTTTAAAATAACCCGCCTCAGTGGCGTATCTAGCTAACGCGCGAGTTTAGTGTTGATCAAGACTTCAAAGGTTAGGAATATTGAAGTTCTAATCTCGGTCGGGTGAACCGGGGTGGTTCTTCCTAAATGGTTTTCCACTCTCCCTCCACGCAAATGTGGGTTCACTTCCTATATAATTCAACCTTCTCAATTACTAACCTAGTAGCGTAATTAGTACTTAAGCGTATAATCCGAACGTGTATTAAGACACGATGCTAAGTTTAAAAAAATATAAACATGCCAGAGTTTTGGAATTCTTGAATTATAATAGCATAGCAAAAGGATGAACTAGTAACAACCATTTCAATACCGGTCAAAGTAATTCAGTATTTAGAAACGTAATAGTTACAATTTATTTTTATTATTTTATTGCCTTTTTCTCAGAAGAGATCGCAAGTATTTTTACAGTTTTTATAGAATTGAATTTTTTTTCGCCAAAATAAATCAAATATTTCTCCAGTAGCAACATAGAGTTTAGTTTTCTGCACATGCTAATATCAACAGATCTTGAATATCTCTCAAGAGTGTCCTGGAATTTTTTCAAAACTTTTTCGCTTTATTTAAAAAGTTTTGACAAAATACCAGGACACCCTTGACATATATTAAAGATGTGTTGATATTAGCATGCGCAAAAAACTAAACTCCATGATGTTACTGATGAAATATTTTATATAGTTTGGCCAAAAAATGTAATGCTATAAAAATTGTAAAATTACTCGCGCTTCCTCCAGCCGCACCTTAAGGTCGCCACCTTCTATTACGGCGAGGTCAGTTCTGAAGCATCAACACCACTAAGATAATCCATTATTCTGACCCATATCGTTGAATATGCGGGAAAAATGCATCATACCCTTAGTTTTTGAAATTAATATTTTTTTAATTGATTATTAAATGTGGTACAATTATTTCACTGATCTCAATTCTTCTGATTTCCCATGAAAGCCACAAAGAGCCGCATTGGGACGTGACGCCTAGTTCTGGCTGTATCTCATACTTTAACTATACGTGAGGTAATTTAGGAAAGTATCCTTAGAAATGTGACAGAAAATTTTCCTTTTCAGAAAATGTTCAATTTTTTTAAAATCTTAATTATAATTTTGGCCCCTATTTAATATTTATGAGATTGTGAACAGAAAATAGTGCTTTATTGAGAATTAGCTAAAAAAAGTGTAGGCCTAAGATTGTGATCTGTTTCAACCCTAATAGTAAATTTATTATTAGCTGATAAACACATGCACTTTTAACAGGGTTTGTAAAGTGAACCTAAATACAGACCAAGCACAATAATAATAATAATAATAATACATAATGGATCTACAAAAACTTGCATTCATTCGTTTTTTTACTACTACTACTACTACTACTATTACTAATAGAAATAATAATAATAATTATTATTCGTTTCTTTACTACTACTACTACTAACGAATGAACGCAAGTTTTTGTAGATCCATTATGTTAATATGTCAATAAGTTAATTTTTTTAGCACCGCGTCTTACTACCCGTACGGGTTATACACTCTAGAGGTAACTAAAATTATTTTAAGGCTGGCCCAAGTCCCCCCCCCCCTTTTCTCTCCGTGGAGCCTTTGGCACCCTCTTCCCTATTTCCATTCTTAATTATCAACCCAAACGTTTCTTAACACACCATTTGATGTGAGACAAAAGTATGGAAACACACGGAGTAAAATATCTACAGTAGCCCCGTGGCTTCTTTGGTGCTGACTGACAGCTCACAGCCGACTTCAGACAGCTTTAAAAAATTACCAGACCAAATTACTATCCCTACGCCGAACCAGATGATCTGTGAAAACATGTGTTTAGCAGCTTCTTACAGTCAAAATTTAGGTATATACCTAAATGTTGACTGTCAGAAGTCAGCTGTGAGCGGTCAGTCAGCACCAAAGAAGCCACGGGGCTACTGTACAAACGTATTATGTTTCCTCGCAGGTTTGGGTGATATATTGGCATTATCAAAAGTAAGAGTGCATTGGTATCTTCTTAAATACTGGTAGCGACATTGCTAGACACATGTCAGAAGACTTCAATCACAAATACTCCTCTAAAAGTACCCGGAAACATAAATAAAATGCACTATGCGTGATAGGTGCTCGTGAGGAACACCGGTGGTTGAATTCCTCTGCAATTTGTCGTGAACGGCCGCTACCAGCATTTAAGAATATGTCAATACACTTTTCCGTTTGACAATGCCATCAATTGTTACCCAAACCTGCGGGAAAAAAACATAATACGTTTACATACATTTTACTCCCTATTTTTCCAGACTTTTGACTCGCTTTAGGTTGTAGGTGCCGTCCCTATAATTCAACTCCTCCACTGGAAAATTTTCCTAATAAAAATTTCCTGGAAATTTTCTCGTCACTAAGTATGCTTAATACGACACACCCAACCCTATATTTTAGATACAACATAATTGGATGTCTGGGTTCACTTGTATACAATTAATAGATATCTTCGTCAGCACTGCATTGAATCAAACTGTGGCTGTATAATTTATACACAAGAACGGGGTTTACTATACTTTTCTTAAAACTTATACAATTGAGTGCCCATGTAAAATAAAAACGTCATCTTGGATTATTACACAGAAGCTGTAATAGGTGCTAGAGTAATTAGAACATCAACATGACCAATTTTCTTAGCTATACACATTTTATATAAAACTGTAAACATTAAAATCGAAGTAGCTTATTTCATGTTAATAGGGTTCTTTAAATAATAAATATATCTCCTGATTTGTTATTTTTATGATGACAGAAAACAAGGAGGAAAATCTAGAGTTAGCGTTGCAGCCAAGAGTCCTAGTTCTATGAATTACTGATTTACAGAAAATGTTTTTAGAAATACGAGGGACCCTAGCAGATACATAAGTATACAAATAGTAATACCAATAATAGTAAAACTAATAATAATAACGTCACATTGATGGTATCAGTGAAACAAAAAAGGTTCAAATATAATTTTAGCTGACATGTCATGTCCACTTTTTCCTGTTCTGTACACATTTATATTTAAACGCAAAAACTATATTTGAAAAGGGTTTGAGCTCACGCACATTAGAAATGATCTCTTCTCTCTCTCCTTTTTCCTGTTACTACCCCCACCCTTACCCTATGAAAGTGTCATGAGGTAAAGAAGAAATCCATACGAGAGGCTAGTGTGGTTGACCCTTTACACACAAAAAGGGTTAATAGAAACTTCAACCGACGAGATTTCAGTTCGGTAAACAAGATATATATACAGACAGACAGGTTAGAGACATTGGAAGGGGTGAAATGTGAATTAATTATCAGTACTTTGGTGTGGGAGGAGGGGATAGGGTATGGCGCAGGTTATGGTGCGTGTAACATGGTCGAAGAAAACAACGAGACTCGGATGAATACTGTACGAGACAAGACAGGAGAAAGGTTTGATGGTTAAAAGCTAGGGGTCAGAAAACGTCTTTCTTGTCTTCTAAGGAAGATGCTTCTTGCGTGTCTATTGCATTATTCGTGAGTCGAACTCGGCACTTGCCCCAACCTGAAGGAAAGCATTAGCAAACCCCCTTTCTCTTCCTTTGCCCTGTCGCCACGCAAGACGATGAAGACATGCGATCTTCCATGTTAAGGGGGTGATGTCCTTTGGCTGGTTTGCTAAACGCTAATGCATACATACCTCCCTCGTTTTAGAGCACTTCTGTCATGGAATTGATCAAAAGAAGCGATGCTATTTATTGGATGGAAGTTATTACTACTTAAGGTGGGATGAAACTTGCCATGAATTAAGGTGAAAGAATGTCGTGTTAAATTACCCGAAGCTCACCATGATTTCAGGTGTAAATAAAGTCGTGTTAAATTACCTGAAGCTCACCATGATTTAAGGTGAGAGAAAGTCGTGTTAAATTACCCGAAGCTCACCATGATTTCAGGTGTAAATAAAGTCTTGTTAAATTACCTGAAGCTCACCATGATTTAAGGTGAGAGAAAGTCGTGTTAAATTACCTTAAGCTCACCATGATTTCAGGTGTAAATAAAGTGTTGTTAAATAACCTGAAATTTACTATGACTTTTGGTGTGTTTAATTAAGGTGGAATGGAAGTCACGAGTTAAAAATTGAATATAGGTCCTTCATCTATTAGATTATTATTATTATTAGCACCGCGTCTTACTACCCGTTCGGGTTATACGCACTTACGCTAATGTGTAATGGTAGGGTGATTGTGAGATGAAATGGAGGACCTACAGTATAACGTGGAATCCGAACCACGGTGGAGGCCTGGCTTTCCCCACATTCACAAGATGTCTTGTCAGAGGTGAAGGAAGGGTTTGGTATTCATCTATTAGAGAAGATATTTTGTAGGCCTACATAGCTTTTTACTACCCGTTTCATCTATAATTATATTTAAATTAACGGGGTAGGGATATTAAAGGTAGAGTTGAGATTAAATATACCCCAATCTACGTGAAGGAAGAGTGTGAAACTATTAACTAAGAAAACCATTTTCAGTTCACCCGACCGGGATTGGAACTCTGGTTCTCTCGTGATCAGCAAACAAGTGTATTATTAGAATAACATTAGTTAGACAATACGACGACCATAGTGGGCCACGTATATTTAAAGTGTGATGAATGTAATTACAACTCAAGGTGGAAAGAAGGTTACCGCGATTTTCGGTTGAGTGAGATTCAACACGGGTTAAGTAACTTAAGGGGGAAATAAGTCACTGTAAGGTGTTTTTTATTCTTAGCGTCGCGTCTTACTACCCGTTTGGGATATACGCTTATGTGCTAATTACACTAATAGTTTTAGCAATAATAAAGGTCATATTTAGATTAAACGTACCCGAATTTGAGTGGAAGAGTGAAAAAAACATTTAGTGAAAACCACCCTCGGTACATCCAACAAAGATTTTAACTTCGATTTCCCCGTCATCGGTGGTCTAGTATACTGCAAGAGTGACGCCTTAAACCATGTGGCCACCGAAGTGGGTCATTGCAAGTTAACACGAAACAAAATATTCGCCCGGTGTCAGAATGTAAGTTACTTCAAGATAAGTAGGTAGTAACTCACCACGGTTTAAGATCATTGGCGATTATATATTAGTTCGACACCTTAGCTCAGTCGGTAGTGTGTCTACCTACTGCGATAAGGGTACCAGGTTCAGTTCCCAGCATGGCTGAAAAGTTTATCAATGGTGAGATGTGTCTCACCCTTTTCACGGTGATGAATAAACGATGGGAAAAATTGGGTTTTAGATCTGTTCTAATTTTAAGCTAGAATATGATATGATCAGTCAGTTATATGGCTCTATGAGGTAGTAAGTAGTCAGTGCATCTGGCTACTAATTGAAGGGGTCCGGGTTCCTAGTTGATAGCTTGGATATATTTTTCTTAAGGAGAACTATCCCAATGGTCGCCAGTGTTTGGTTAATGGTTAGGCTTAAGAGACTCCCACTGGCCCACACCTTCATATTCACATCACATCCATCATATTCATCACACCCTCTCATTGGATGTACTTGTAGACAACTTCCATAGATGTACTCTGGGCAACGCTCTGTTCCACCAGAGCAGCAAATAGTCTACATCCAGGCAACTAACCTCGATGTAATGTCCCTCCCGGTCAGTAATGCCATACGTAAAAAAAAATTAGGTTCACAAAGTTCACGTTGAGTACCTAAAATAAAACAAAAATAATTAAGGGTTTTCACGTTCACTAATAACACAAAAAATGGTACGTTTCCCCTTAAGCTCGTCTTCTACTAAACCTTTCTTCATCATACTCTAGCTCTTGTTCCATTATTTGTGTAAGCCAGGCTACTAGGAGTGACTTAAGAGAGAATTAAAACGATGTAATTAGGATACTATCGCTAAGTAATCAATAAACACTTTCGTCAAAACACTTTGTCTTCAATCATTTTATAGGTAAACTAGAACTTAAATATTTTAATAGCCCTTGCTTTGATATCCGTCCGTTCTTAAATCTTCTTGAATAATTTTAAGGGGAATCTTTCGTAGTGACTAAATTGTAAAAGGGGGAAACTGCTGTTTCAAAGACGCAAACCTCACAACCTGTCAAGAATGTCTTCATTTTAAACTCCTTTTGAATAGTTTATTTCTTACGTCGCGTCCTATTTACTACTCTATCCGAGCTATCAGCATTTAACCACACTAATGGGAGTATTGATGAGGAGGATAGAGCTTAGAGAAAATGTACCCACGCTTACGTGGTAAACCATTTAAGGGGAAAAAAACATCTCACTACAGACGGATGTTACTCGAACACCAACTTACCCATAGCTGACCAATCAGACAAGAAGAGTTTAATATTTACCCTGAATTCCCACCAATGCGCGCGTTTCTATTAAAAAAAATGTCATATGTTGACCACTTTTAATCGTTCTCATAAAAAAAACTCCACTTGAGGGTGATATGTTAGGGTTAGACCATGCGACCACCGATGCGGACCATTCTATATTATTGTTATTGATATATAAAGTACAACTGTTATTTTTTTAATTCTCAGTAGGTCTAAATATATTTAATAAATAAATAAAGTTTTTTTATAATTTAAAAATATTTTTTGACATATTACCAACAATATTTATTTGATAATTATTTTAATCAAAATAATATCAATGTTCAACCAACAAAATCGAAAGAAAATATTGAGAAGGTGTCCTTACAATTGGGTACAGTGACAATTGTGCCCAAAGGGTCGAGCAGGTGGGTGACCCAGGTAGGGGTCACCTTTGGAGGATAATTGTGTACATCCTGGATTGAAAGGGAGTAGGAGGTGTTGTCTGAATGTTTTTTAATTGCTGCTAATTAATTCAGAATTTTGTAACTTTTTGAGGTTAGGTTAAGATAAATAAACAACTGTACGCAATATTCGCTATTTCTTGAGCTTACACAATTGCCATATATTCGTTGAGGATAGCCCTAATCGCAATTAAATACCCTTGATTTATTAAGGTAGAATGGAATGGGAAGCGAGAAAAATCATTGTTTTGTCAGATTTTATATCATAACATTTTTGGTCAAAAGAAATCAAATATTACTTCAGTACAAAAATAGAGTTAAATTTTATTCACATGGTAACCTCAACATTTCTTGAATATCTGTTAAGGGTGTCCTATTTTTATCACCACATGAAGAAAATTAAACTCCAAGTTTTTACTGTAGCAAACATTCTACTTATATTGACAAAAAAAAAGTTTTGCTATAAAAACTGAAAAAACAATGTCCATTTCTCATTTCTCCTACACTCCCACCCTAATGGTGTGACATCGAGACACGTGACCTACTGTTGTAGACCACCCTATAACTAGTCACTAAAGTATAGTTCGCACCCGCCATTGGCTTCCCTGCGGAGGTATCGGGCGAGCTGTCGAGGCCGGCAGGAAGGGTAAACAACCTGGTGTTTATGTTTCTCTTCGCCAAGAGCAACACCCGCAAGGACACATTGATAATTAACACGGGGGATTAATAAGTGATGAAATTAGCGGCTCGCGTCCTGGGTCTATCATTAAGGCCAAGGCCCAAGGAGGGGGAGGTCTTGGTTTATTGATCTGCTGGATGGTTAAAAAGGTCCCTCTTAAAGGGTTCTCTCTTGCGTGTCATTTTCAAAATGGATTATTATTAAAATGGTTGTCATATTTTGTCACGCGTATTTTCATAGCTTTTAATTAAATTTTATTACTCAGAACAATTTAAAATCTAAAACATCCTATCTTAAAAACATATAGCAAATAAATAAAAAACAAAGACTAGAATCTCGCTATCAAAGTACCTACCTACTTGAAGAGTATAATATTAGTAGGTACCCTTACTCAGCGTTCATTTTTAATTTGGAATGATAGCTCTTAAATAACAAAACCATTAAAACAATATTCAATTATCCTTATATATTTTGTTGTGACATTGTTGAAAAGTTTTCATTTGTTTGAGGAAGGCTGGATAAATGTTTTTATATATTTACTTTTCTTTTATAAATGTGATATTTCGTTTGAAAAGTAGATAAAAATTAACTAATTCCACCGTTTCAATATATAATTGAAACTATATGACTAAAAAGGTATTTAACAAGCACATTCGCAACCGAATGGTTATATCAGCACACGACTTATTAACTAACTTAATTATAGAACAGACACCATTAATTCATCACTGCGAAAAGGAAAACTCCCAATTCATCAATGATACATTTTTCGGACATGCGAAGAATCGATCACGGGACCATTAGCTCAGTAGACGGACACGCTAACCACCGAGTTAAAGTGTGGACTCGGGGGGAACAGGGTGTACCTTGGAGGTTGTCTACACGTCGCACCCACAATGAGATTATTATGAAGGGTGCGTACAACCTGAACGGGTAGTAAGACGCGGTGCTAATAATAATAATAATAATAATGATTATGAAGGCGTGGAGCCTGTGGAAATCTTAAACTTAGCTCAAGCCTAACTAACCAGACCATGGTGATCACAGAATAAGTCCCCCTTTCGGGAAAAATACCCATGTTACCACCGGGGATTCAACCCGAAACCTCTAGATCAGGAGCCATTGGGGCGCTGACTGTACCAAGAGGCCGATCTATTTTTGGGTTAACCATATTTTTAAATGACAAACGACTTCTTGAGTATCGCTGGAATCCTAAACGTCTGACACGCATCTCAGCGCTGCTGACTTCTAAATTAGGGTAAGAATTGATTAATCACTCTACTTGAAATTAAGAGGGCTGTGTTTGCGAGAGTTACTGACAAGAGAAAAAAATTGAGGACTTTGAGAGTCCAGAGAGGCCACATATAGGCCTATGTTCACACGTTCAAGTGAAAATTTACAGGAACATTACTACTAAACAAATTTAAAACAATAAGAGCGTCATAATAGTCTCTTCAAGGAGAGAGTTTGGATCTGTAAAATGTTTTGAATTTTATATTTATCGTTATAACATCGGTTAAAAAATAGTTTGGCATACTTACATAATCCAGTTTGCGTGGATTGCTTTCCAGCCGAATAGAGGGAAGAATTCCATACCACACTTGCAGTTTCAAGCTTGAGTATTACGGATGTTATGTAAAGATTTGAGATAAAATCAACTTTAGTGAATTAGGAAGTTACTAACACTATTTTTGGATAATTTTATTAATCTACAATTAGTAAAAATAATTACCTAGGCCGACAAAAATTCGTACCAAGCTGACTTTTAGAAGTAACTTGAGCGATAAGATTAACCATTAATTCCACAAGGCTAGTAGCAGTAAATGTATTTCAATTAAGTTAGAATAGATTAAAAATAGCACCTGGAAACTGGAATCGAACCCAATATTATTGTTATTGATTTATTCTAAAATAAAAACCATGTTACTTGTTGGAAAGGTTGGTTTTTAAGTGAAGTTTTCATGCATTAGTTTTTCAAACATTGAGGATGATTTTTTTTTCTGATTTATTTTGGTTGCAAAAATTACTAACATTTGCTGAAATCGTTAAAGTTTTAATGACAAAATAACTAAACACTTCAATGCTTTTATTTGTATTTATATAAAAAAACAGCGCAGGTTTAAAACCATGTTTATTTTAGAACGAAAGTTTGCTAATCCAAAGAGTAAAAATTTTTTCTAAACAAAATGTTAAAAAAACAATTTAGAAATTCCCTTGAACTTTTTTGTGTAAGCTGTGAACGCTGTTTTACTCATGCTCTGTACTGGTCTGTAATGTGTTTGTGATCATAAATAAAGCTTAATATCTAATGATTTAACACCTAGAGTAATGTATAAATATTCACTTAACGTTACCCCCGAGTGAAGTTTATTATGTTCTTAGCACACGAGTAACGGGGTGACTTGCGTGATTGCGCAAGCGGGAAACTATCGTTATAAGGACATGTTTTGGGAGGTTTTTTTTACTGGGGTTCCGTCTTAGGTCAGCGTCATTTCATGAGGGAAAAAATCTTATATTTAGATAATATTTTCTTTATTTATTTACTGGAGGAGAAAGAAAAAAAACCTTTTTTTTCACTTTTCTACTTTTATTTTAACAAGAGGTATTTATTGTACACATCAACTGATATCTGAATATATATACATAACTGATCTCCTATAGTCGACAACCCAAAGGTTGGTCAGATGTGATTTCTATTCATCGGTAGCTGGGCATGCACTCAGCTCTTCAGCTGGTTAGTGCTGCCCGTACCATCTGGTATAAATCCCATGTACTAGAGACGTTCAGGAAGTGTGGTGACTCCCAGCTGTCTTCTACTCTGAATTTATATGAGCTAGCGGGAAAGGGCTTACCAATTTTGTCGGGGAAGGTATTTCAATATACCTTCCAGAGTTATTTTACAAGCTACAATCTACAAAGAACCGATGGCTTTACTTCCCCTTATAAGGAAGTTGTGCTAAGGATCTTTATCGCTCAGCAACCGCCAACGTCGGATGGGTTTGAACCCACGACTATCGGACTCTGAGATGATCACTTTACCCCGAGACCATCGAGGTAAACTGATATGTACATCCTAATTTTCTTATGGACATGCCAGCTATAAAAAGCTACTAGATGCACTTTCATGCGTTCATACGTCAGGTAATGTGATCTGCATCTGTCACTTTTGAAACTTGACACAATATCCTGTTATCTAAACCACCTGAGTACATTTGTTTAGGTGACCTGGCGGTCTAGGGGTAAGGTGTCAGACTTCTATGCTGGCGGCCGGGGTTCAATCTTCGGTCCTGGCACAGATTTATCTGATTTTCAAACCTTCTTTCACCTCTGAAAAGATGTCTTGTAAATGTGGGGAATGCCAGGCCCCCACCGTGGTTCGCATTCCACGTTAAACTGTAGGTCCTTCATTTAATCTCACAGCCACTCTACCATTACACACTAGCGTAAGTGCGTATAACCCGAACGGGTAGTAAGACGCGGTGCTAATAATAATAATAATAATAATAAATAATACATTTGTTAAATTTTTTTAAGAACAGCTATACGCGGGGTGTACGCCAGCCTCTGTTAATTGATCAAGTTCTCTCTGTCTGTCTGTCTGTCTGTTGTACGTAACCCGGGTTCCGCTCCAGGGGAAGACAACCGTTCTAGTTCCGAGCATAGCTTGGCCTGTTGCGTGCGTGCGCGAGTCACTCGCGATAGGGTGGGTCCCCTGCCCCCAAAAATATCCCCAGGGAGAGGTAAAAAGAGAGGGGGCCGCGTGTTGCCACGTATACCCGCCTAATGTCGCAACAGTGTCACCGCGGCCTGGTTTCCCGTGTGTCAGCTGTGTTCGATACAGAGTAGGAGTCTCATTGGACGAACCTTTTTTTTTGCAGCCAATTGGAAACATTTTACCGGCGTTTCCAAAATTTACCAGTGAACCAGTGGGTCTGGAAAGGGGTAGAATTCAGTCTCGTGAGGACAAACGAGGAGTTACTTGAATAAAGAAGTATGAGCTCCGGTCTAGAAAACTGAGATTAATGGTTGGAGGGATCGTTATGCTGACCACATGATACCCTCTATCAGCGAATGTTGGCACAATCATCGCTAACGGTGGTGGCCGCTCGGTTGGTATAGCTCACTTGTGGGTTCATACCATGGAGTTATTTTTACTATATATTATTTTTAGGACCGCGTCTTACTGCCCGTTCGGGCTATATGCTTATGTACTAATTACGCTAATGGTTTTAAGGATTAGGAAGGTTGGATTTTTAGGGAGTTTACCCGCATTTACGGGAAGGGAGTGTGGAAAATCATTCTGTAAAAGTCACCCTCAGTACACCCAACCAAGATTCGAACCTTGACCTTCCTGTGATCGGTAGTCTAATCTACTGCGAGGTTAGCACGTTAGACCATGCGACCACCGAAGTGGGTTTTACTATATCGTTAATGTTAGTATATGGGTATTGATAATAGTCTATATATTAAAAGTGACAACTGAAGATCACATGACTAGACGTATGAATAAATCAAAATTGATATTTAGCTTTTCTAGCTGTCAAATATGTCAATTTTAAATAAATTGGTGATATACTGATGCAAGGCCCTCAGGGTTTATTTCCGGTAATGGTCGAAAAAGTTATCATTGGTGTTACGCGAATCTCCTCTTTCACAGAGATGAATTCTGGGTGTCGTGTCTGTGCTAGATTTAAGGTAGTTAGACGGAGGATATTGGAAGTAACATGTGGCCCTTCTGGAACGAGTTACTCAAGGAAGCTTGAGTAACGTTAACATATTTCAACAAAGAAGAGTTGTTACAGAGTAACAAACATTGCATGCTTTTAAAACCATGCGATATTGAAATAATGTCATCCATCATATGAAAGACCAGTTCAACTTTACTTAAAAAAATATATCTAAATAATGATTGACTAAACAATTTCATTTAATACTTATTTTACTAAAGTATTTTACGTGAACTTTCTAAGCCGTCTGGACTACATCATTGCTAGTCCAGTTTGTGGAAAAATTATCCAGTAGTAAATGAATCGTTGACTAGGGGACGCCCAAATGTACTAATCGTACATCCTTTCCATGGAGGCTCTTTCCATGTTACGATGAGATGATGTGATGGTTATAGTGAGTGTGAAGGTGTGGAACCATTAGAATTAAACCGAACTTAGCTTAATTAACCAAACCTTCCTAATTCACCTTTCGGGACAATTAAGTCCACCCGCGGTACCAGCCGGGAATTGAATCCGGGATCCCTAGATTCGTGGCCAGGTGCACTAACCACTGTACAACGGGGCCGGTTATTTTAGGTACTATATCAGTACATGACTTAAAATAGAAGAAAAAAACTAACGAGGGGTGTTAATATTAACGCTACCCAACCAGTTTTGTTGAAAATATTTGTGTGAGTAGTCATACTGTCCAGCTTCCATAGAAAGAGCCTTTTGGAAAATACAAACACATTATTTGATGGCCAACATTGATAACATGTTATTGTATTATTATTGTTCTATAGGTATTTACATTAATTATCAAAAGTGGCAACGGCAGCTCATGATAATTTGAAGTATGACTATATAGTTATTGTTTCAGAAGCTTTTGTAACTGTTAATAAACGATTATTCATATTTGAACCAAACTGTACATTTGAAACATCGCAATGATATCTTACTTAGTCTGTGGCTTTCCTCAGCTTTCATATCACACGTAACTTTCTGGACTGAGATACGTGACTTCAGAGCGAAGTTTTAAATTAGTATTATTATATTGATACTTTATAACACTTGGGTTGTGTAACGACTTTAAAGAGGAATGAATGGCGGGTTTATCTAGTCTGGCTGGCCTGTGACTGGGGAGAATATCTGTCAATTTGTTAATTTATGTATATAATAATCAAATAAACCTCTAGTTCCCTACTCATTGAAACCGCTATCCAAAAACTAAAAATCTTATATTATATTATTATATATGTATCTCACTAAGGGTCTAAGTATATAAGTATTTCAGTGCTGCTCCTGTAAACATAGGCTATTTATTTAATTTTAAGTTATTGAATAAAATAATAAACACAAATTGGAAGAACCAGACAGTTGTTGCTATCACTTAACCCAATGTTAAATATTAACGAATAGAATTACGTGACATTGTAAAATTGGGCCTAAGTATCATATTATAATAATAGATAACAGGTCTTGGTGAGGATACAGGGGTTGTTCTAAAGGAAGGGTGTGGGGGCTGCGTGGCTCCCTGAAATATTTCTCAGATGTTGTTTTTACAAAATAGTACGAGCTGTAATTTTGAATTATATAAATGTAATATTACATTATATTTTTGAAAAAAAATTTTTTTGAAAGATTAGTAAGGAGAAACTATTCTAATGTTTTGAAAAATCAATAAAATCAAAGTAATAAAATTAATTAATTTAAAAAAAGCTTGGTAATTGATGGAATAATTAACAAGCAATTAGGGTATGACATAAATGGCAATACAGTAAACTTACAAAATTTGGGAAAAAAATATTAAAATATGCTGTATTATACTGTACTTAAATATAAATAAAAAAAAATCTTGTTACATTAAAAATATGATAAAACATTTAATTTGGTTCTTATTAAATATATTTTATAACGATTCCTTATGAAGATTAGTCTTAGATTGGTTGACAATTTTCTATAAGTCTATATTTTTATAATTATGTGTTGGCTGCCATTTATTATAGACTACTTGTTTCTATGTATTCCTAGGGCCATCCTCAGCTCTAAATTAAATTATATAGATGTTGTTTCTTCAATGCATAACGATATGAATAATTAAATAACAATCATTATTAAATTAATTCATTTTATTACTCTTATTACAGTGATTTCTCATAACATTATTACATTAAATTACTAAACTTTATAGTTCTGACTATGTGTAATTAATAAAACGTTTTATTATAATGTTGTCTCACCCCTTCCTCTTTCTAGTCAAATAAATGTGGAATCCGTAAATGGGAAGATATTTAAGTTTAATCATTTATTTTAATTCATGCTTGTGTCAGCAAAATGTTATCTAATTATTTATATTTACAAAACCTAAACGGAGCCAGGAAATGTTTAGTGGGAAAAGCAGGACCAAGATTGTAAATGGGTCCAGACAGACGGGGACTCACTGAAATGTCAGTCTCTAGCGATGCATTGAATGTGATAGTATTGTGCATGATTTGTGACTTCCGGTTCCCGCCGACTGACTCTACCATACTTTGACTAGGGCTCGGTACAGTCTACACGTCAGGCGTGACAATGGATCAGTACAGTCTACATACAAGGGGTGATGATGGCTTGGTACAGTCTACATACAAGGGGTGATGATGGCTTGGTAAAGTCTACATGCCAGGGGTGATGATGTATTGGTATAGTCTTCATACAAGGGATGACTATGGCTTGGTACAGTCTACATGCCAGGAGAGATGAGGGCATGGTTCAGTCTACATACCAGGGGTGATAAGGGCTTGGTAGAGTCTACATGCAAGGGGTGATAAGGGCTTGGTAGAGTCTACATACAAGGGGTGATAAGGGCTTGGTAGAGTCTACATACAAGGGGTGATAAGGGCTTGGTAGAGTCTACATGCCAGGAGAGATGAGGGCATGGTTCCGTCTACATACCAGGGGTGATAAGGGCTTGGTACAGTCTACAACAAGGGGTGATAAGGGCTTGGTACAGTCTACATGCCAGGAGTGATGATGGCTTGGTACAGTCTACATACCAGGAGTGATAAGGGCTTGGTAGAGTCTACATGCCAGGAGTGATAAGGGCTTGGTAGAGTCTACATGCCAGGAGAGATGATGGCTTGGTACAGTCTACATACCAGGGATGATAAGGGCTATGGTAGAGTCTACATGCCAGGAGAGATGATGGCTTGGTACAGTCTACATACCAGGGGTGATAAGGGCTTGATAGAGTCTACATACAAGGGGTGATAAGGGCTTGGTAGAGTCTACGTGCCAGGAGAGATGAGGGCATGGTTCAGTCTACATACCAGGGGTGATAAGGGCTTGGTACAGTCTACAACAAGGGGTGATAAGGGCTTGGTACAGTCTACATACCAGGAGTGATAAGGGCTTGGTAGAGTCTACATGCCAGGAGAGATGATGGCTTGGTACAGTCTACATACCAGGGATGATAAGGGCTATGGTAGAGTCTACATGCCAGGAGAGATGATGGCATGGTACAGTATACATGCCAGGAGAGATGATGGCTTGGTACAGTCTACATGCCAGGAGAGATGATGGCATGGTACAGTCTACATGCCAGGAGAGATTATGGCTTGGTGCAGTCTACATACCAGGGGTGATAAGGGCTTGGTAGAGTCTACATACCAGGGGTGATAAGGGCTTGGTAGAGTCTACATGCCAGGAGTGATGATGGCTTGGTACAGTCTACATACCAGGGGTGATAAGGGCTTGGTACAGTCTACATGCCAGGAGTGATGATGGCTTGGTACAGTCTACACACCAGGGGTGATAAGGGCTTGGTAGAGTCTACATGACAGGAGCAATGAGTGCATGGTTCAGTCCAGTATGGTATTTATATAGACCACTAACAAATTTAATTGCTATTAATCTTTCTAAATCTATTGGGCTTTCATCCCCCTTCTAGAACATTTCTCTCTTTTTATTTCAAATTATAGTAAGAAATTTTATACAAGGGAAGTAATAATTAGTTTATGGTTATGGTGAAATAAACACTTGAAATATCTTTTCCTCGAGGATTTCTGGCACGTCTGTATGAATATTGAACATTATTTTTTGTCAACGAAAGAGATAATAAGATATAATCCTACTAGAGTTTGTACATAATGTTTTTTAAAGAAGCTCTGTCGATCTGGATAATGGATGGTCGATCCTTCCCGGGTCAAGAAGAGCATTGTTGTTTTAATAGTCCAAGAGTGCAGAGGTACGATAGGCACTCCACCTGTAGGGAGCTGGTTTAGCTTTAATTTTGTAAGATAATA
The DNA here is from genome assembly GCA_902151425.1 of Timema shepardi. Taxonomy (NCBI): domain Eukaryota; kingdom Metazoa; phylum Arthropoda; class Insecta; order Phasmatodea; family Timematidae; genus Timema; species Timema shepardi. Next base: position 138,562 of record CABFVX010000391.1, read on the forward strand.
AGGTGTAACGTGGTTTATTTAATGAATATAAAACAATTAATGTGATAATTGTGCAAAATAAAATAATTTATTGGTAGACTGCATAACTACCTGGCGTCCGAACCTTATGTTAAATACTCTGGTAGTGATAGGCTAATTCGTATTGTAAGCCAATAATTTAACGAAGATATGAGCAATTAGTAGTGTCACGAAATCGTGCTGGGACTAAAACTTTAAACAATTACCGGCACTATTACAAATTAGCATGTAAGTGATCGATGTTAAGTCGGCAGTTGAAACAAACGGATAGCGATAAAGTCACCAAGTTATTAATAAGGCAATTAAATAAAACATTTGCTTGAAATATTAGTTAAAATAGCTCTACGCAAATGCTATAAAGTAAATGGCGTTTTACAATAGTTGTAAAGTGCACTCCAGGTGTGACAAACTACCATCATAAATTTCTTTTGGGGAATAAAAATGATATAAAACATATTTATTCATCAAAATAGCTTTACACTTTTGTCTAAACACACTTCAACAGATTTTATGAATTTATATATTTAAAGAGTTTAAACTGACTATTTTGAACCATCAATTCAAATCCTCAATCAAAATTATCTTTAACAAATTTAAGTGGTTATTTTTTTCAATTGTGAGAAAGGAGAAAAGTAATCAATTAAGGAGAAATTACCGTCAATACACACAACTGTTGTTTGATATTGACCTCCTCGTCACCGATAAACTAGATAAAACAAGCTTGACGTTTAGTCCGCGAGTCCACTGATGCAGGTAATAAGATCGCAATTGTTCCCCCTGCCCACTCAGCTCCTGGACGAGAAAGATAAATAATAGCTGTATTCTGCAGGGAAGAACGCAATAAAAGAAAAAACTTTGCGGTCGATATTTAAAACATTTTATTATTTTAGTAGTGTTATTTTATAGGTATATTTGTATTATCTAATAAAAGTGAAGACAGAGTATCACATTTTTTGACGTATGACTACGTAAAAATAAGCCAAGTAAAGTTTCTGGCTGTCAGACAAGGCTCTTCCTGTGAATATTGGACTGTATAAATAGGCCAAGTAAAGTTTCTGGCTGTCAGATAATGTTTTTCCTGTGAATATTGGACTGTATAAATGTGTACATCAGTGCACGGCGTTCTTCTTTGGTCAGCCCTGACTTTTTGTATTTTATCCCTGTCACTGGACGACAATAGGCCGCTTTTCGTTGTGATTTTTATCAGCACACGTGACAATAGGTCACCAAAATTATTCAAGGTGTTTTCATGACGTGTTAACATTGAAAGGAAACAGACAAACAAACCATAAATGATTGTCACGTTTTAGTTTGATTACAAACATTGTGTTTCAGGAGGTTGTCGGAAATTCGCAGGTTTTTTAAAAATAAAATAAAATAGTTTATTTTTTGTAGAATCATATTAATACAAAGTTTGTTCATACAGTAGAATGGTAAGAGAGATTGACTAAATGTCTAAGCGAGTCAAAGTTTTCTATCATGGAATATTAGTTTATGGTATTGTTATTATTATAATTATTACTAGCACCGCGTCTTACTACCCGTTCGGGTTATACGCACTTACGCTAATGTGTAATGGTAGGGTGATTGTGAGATGAAATGGAGGACCTACAGTTTAACGTGGAATCCGAACCACGGTGGAGGCCTGGCATTCCCTACATTCACAAGATGTCTTGTCAGAGGTGAAGGAAGGGTTTGGTAATCAGATAAATCTGTGCTGGGGCTGAGGATTGAACTCCGGACCTTCAGTACATAAGCTTGACACCTTACCCCTAGACCACCAGGTCACCTTATGGTATTGTTAAATGATCAATAAAACTATAACACTATCGGTGGAAACACGTTATAAACATCAAGCTCATTTAGTTAGTTTAGACCTTGACAGATGGGTTGGAGCTCTAATCCTGGAAGTGTGTTTTTAGTTATATTTTATAATTTGTTTTCCCTCACTCCCTCACGTAAACGCGGGTACATTTACAATAAAACAATAACAATAACTTACTCAGCCCTGCCACATTAGCGTAATTAATATATGCATATAGCCCGGACGGGTACTAAGATGTTTGGAAAAATCCCAAAAGGGAGCATACAATTTGGTAAAGGAATTATATGTTTTTAAATAAGAGTACTTTCTTAAGTTGTTTATTTATTTTGCACCGTGTCTTACTACCAGTTCGGGTTATACGCTCAAGTACTAATTACACTAATTGATTAGGAATTGGTAAGGCTGAATTTAGAGGAAGTGAACCCATATTTGAGTGGAAAATCATTTAGGATAAACCACCCCAGTTCACCCGACCGAGATTCGAACCTCGATCTCCCCATCCTCAGCCATCTAGTTCAAAACGACTGGCGCGTTAACTAACTACGCCACTGAGGCAAGTTCTTAGGTTGTTAGTTTGTATGCTGTTAACTGAGCCACTTATTTAAAAACTGTGTATCGAATATTTAAACTAAATCAAATAAAATTAGCTTACTTAAGTACTATCTAACTTCTCGATAAACGTGTCAAGACTTATTTTGTATACCAAATGTAAATGAAATGATTTTTTAAGCACGCTATTACTTCAATACACTCTTGGAGAATAAATATAGTTTCATCAGATTTGTTTCACACATTTTTCATATTTGTTTCAATCAGGCAATCATATCAAACGAAAATATATAAACTCGATTAACTGTAGACAAATTATAAATACAAAACTATTTTACACAGAGTTAATATAAAACCAGAGCTAGCATACATTTAACCTAAGGCATTTCCCCCCCGCCTCCCTCCCCCTTGCAGTAGAAAGGAATGGATAGAACTTAAATCTGTGTCATGCAATATTGCGTGAGTGTTTAACAAGAACGCGAAATTTAAATACCGGTGATCGGGAAATATTAAACTGTAAACTTGGTTGGGTATGAAATCGGGACGTTCAATCAAAACTGGTTTGACTCGTATACGATCCTGGGACAAGTGAGTAAACCAACATATCAGTTCTTTAGATTCCAAGCACATGTGTAAGAAATGTATTTATGTTACAGTCTCTAAATGACGGTAGTATATAGTATATATGTTATTCATGATTTTAACGAAATGTGTCTAACGCAAACTATGTACTATATAACTTTTTTGTTAATATTATTTAGAACCACGTCTTACTACCCGTTCGGGTTGTACGCTTTAAGTACTAATTACGCTAATGGATTAGGAATTGGAAGGTTGAATTAGAGGAAGTAAGCCCGCATTTACGTGGAGGAAGAGTGGAAAAACATTTAGGAAAAACCACCCCCAGTTCACCCGACTGAGATTCGAACCTCGATCTTCCCGTCCTCAACAGTCTGTGGTTGATTGGTCTAGAGCGCCATTCTCTTAATAGACTGGACTGCCGATGGCGGGGAGATCAGGGTTCAAATCTAGGTCGAATGTACTGAGAGTGGTTTTTACTAAAAAGTCTTAAACTTTCTCCCCCCACAAAAGCTGCTACACTTCCTCTAAATTCAAATTTCCCTATTTCCCTAATCCTGCCTCTGTTAATAATGAAATTAAAATATTATTATTACTATTATTATTAGCACCGCGTCTCACTAACCGTTCGGGTTATACGCACTTACGCTGATGTGTAATCGTAGGGTGATTGTGAAATGAAATGGAGGACCTACAGTTTAACGTGGAATCCGAACCACGGTGGAGGCCTGGCATTCCACACATTCACAAGTTGTGTTTAATACACGTCTTGTCAGAGTTGATGGAAGGGTTTGGCAATCGGATAAATTTGTGCCAGGACCTAGGATTGAACCCCGGACCCCAGCACCCCAGCATAGAAGTCTGACACCTTACCCCTAGACCGCCAGGTGATTAATTAAAATAAAGCGATATATATTTGTTATTTTTGCCTATAAGTCTACCAGAATGTGTGTTAATTAAGCTCTATCTGATTATATTGTCCAAGGTTTTTTTTAACGCGTGGTCCTTCTACCTGACAAGTGTTCTTAAATATTTCATGTACTCATTTAAAGGGACTTAAATCAATTCCGAACGTAGTCCAAAAGTTGCTTTAATATATCGTGTATCAAGTTATTCTTGCTATCACTCTATCCTTTCATATAGTTTCATAAATATTTTACTAATCACTTGGAAATTGTGGGCCCTGGGAAAGTCGTAGGAAGGTGGTTAATGGCTCATTTTACAGCCATCAAGCTCAGGGGTAAAACATAACTGTCCTTATAGCTTGCGTTCAACTGCATAAAAAAAACTCCTTTAAGCTCACCCCTATAGAAAACGTGAAGTCAAGCTCACACCTATCTACACCTGGACTTGGACCCAAGTCGTGGACAGTGACGTCAGCCCCATTTCCTCTAAGCTTGACCTTCCTCATCCCTAACACTTTATTGTAATTAGTACATGTACTACATGTGCGTATAACGCGAAAAAGTAGTGAGGCTCGGTGGTAAAAAAACAAAAAAAATGATATTTCACAATTAGTATATATATAATAAATAAGGTGCAGACTAGGCCAGTATGATTATGTGGGATGGTCGTTTGTTCCAGACAAATGTGGGGACGACGGTTCGTTACGGGTGAACGGTAAGGGGAAGAAGATGAGGAAACCACGCACCATCTACTCGAGCTTGCAACTCCAGCAGTTGAACCGGCGGTTCCAGAGGACCCAATACCTCGCGCTGCCCGAACGGGCTGAACTGGCGGCGAGTCTTGGACTCACGCAGACCCAGGTAGGAACAAGTCTTCAGTCTTCTGAGACAGACCACTTATATTCTTACACTTGCCTCTGCTTACGATACTCTAAGACACCTGAAACACACTGGTTGCACGTTCTGATGACGGTTTGATGAAATACAGTTCAATTTTCATAGTAAGGACCTAATATGTCGGAAATATAAGTTACTAGATCCACTCTAACGTGTTCATATGTCAAGTAATTTGATCAACAGTGGTCCCTTTGGATAAATACTATCAATACTTAAAAATAACACTAATAATAGTAAAATGCTATCGATGTTGTCCGTAAAAAATGGCCATATTATCTAAAAGTCTTTTCCTATAAAAATTGGACTGTAGCCGTTTATTAAATCACTGTAATAATCGAGCATAAATTCTCAAACAACAGAAACCAAGTGGGTTTATAACGTTACTACAGTCCGGCAGTAGGAGAACAAACAGGCGAGGAAGAAAATACCAACAAAAATACAACTCGTGTTGTTATTAAAATACATAATTTGATTCAAATAGATACATTATACGCTTCTATACAAGTTACCTTTTGTTTACTGGACACTTTGGCTTTGAGGATCAACCAAATATGCTAATATTTTGACTCTTTAAGGTGGAAAATTTCCACCTTTAAACTACGATCATGGATAATAGTTTTGTATTCATTCCAGTAAACCCCAACCTCGTGTACTACTTAAGGTTTTGTCAATATTTAACCTGAGCGCAACATATTATTGCCACCATCTCTGCTACATAGTCAGCCCCCTTATGATTCTGTGTAGCTTAGCTATGAAGAAAGTGTAATGAGTTCTCAACATTTTCTTTATAGAGATGTCACGAATTTGCGATATTTTTATATACACTAAATTATCACGGGATCATCAAGACATTTTAAAATATGATTAATTTTGCATTGTTCTTGAATTATCATAAGGACGCCTTGAACCGAAATATTTTAGATAGTGGCTTTAAAAATAAGTGTTACATGTAATATTCTGTCGCGTTACTTGCTATCTGATAGAGAAGAATGTCGAACCATGGTCCTCAAGCTCGAGTTAATGCTTCTTAATCGACCTGATTTGTTGTGATCCACCCATTATTTCAAATTTAAGAAAACCTTAAGATTCCTGATTTATTTTACATTCATTGTAACACTACGGATTAATTCCAGATATAATAATGCTGTGATGTTATTTAGGTTGTAAATAGCTCCATGGTCGAGCGCCTATCATCACTGTACGGAATAGATACCGTTTAACGAGCTGTTAATTGCTCCGTGGTCGAGCACTAATTAAATCGGTATATTTAATAAAATGAAAGAAAGAGAACTATTGATGGCTGTTTATCACACATGGTTTATTCAAATGACATCTGTTAATTACTGATACATACTCCAATTAAATACTCTATATCAATGCACACTTGTGATATTAACGTACATTATTGTATTCTGTGTTAGACTGTGACTGCGAGAGCCAGTCTGTGGGAACCAGTGCGTGGGTGCCCTTAACCATACGCACAAGCGGCTTATATATGACATACCCCTTGCCTCTTGGTCTCCTCATCTACCAGTGTAAAAACTAACTAATAGAAAGAGTCCTGGTGACAGGTGTTGTGAAGGCTAGCTTCTTTTTGGTATAGGGAATTTGCGTCCTTTGCCAAATACTGCAGAGTTGTTCTTTTAACAGAACAAATATAAAAATATATATATTTTAATGGTGTAATACTTTTCACCTTATTTCTGAAAATCGCGTGTTTCTTCATGGATGAATCATAAAAAGATACTACACATATGTTACTTTAAAGAAAATTTACGTTCATCCATGACTTTTTATATATAATAGGCACAACATCCAGTACCCAGCTGTTAATTCATCGCTGTGAAAGGATAAACCCACATTTCAACCAATTATAAATATTTCGGTCATACCGTGAATTGAACCCGTGACCCTTAGCTCATTAGACAAACACGCTACCAACCGAGCTACGTGGCGGATACCTTAAGTTTCCTAGTAGTTCAAATTGTTATAATAGTTTATTTATTTTAAAATTAAACCATTTGACAATTTAAATCAAACTTATTTCACCTGATATGATAAATATTAATGAAAAAATGACCAGACTCACTATTTTCCCTTAATATTAATTGATGATGTACAAATTAAGCTACTTAATTTCACTTCCAGAGTTTAAGAGAATGGTGAAAGGATAGTTTTAAGTGTTAGTGGGTCGTAAATGTCAAATTTATCCATTATTACTTTTAGATTAAAAAGGACATAACATTTCTGAACAATAATGTTTTTTTTAATGAATTACATAGAAAATCTAAAAGTATCTATTTTGTAACATCAACGGTAACGTAGAAATATTTCCCTTTAATAATATGCATGTGTAGGTTGGATAGTTGGCGTTCGTACAATCGTAGGCAGCAAGTCTTCTCACAAGCCACAGCATTATCCGATACTAATAATATTAGCCTTTTCTATCGTAATTTTCCTTGTTCTTCTTATCTTCAGTTTTTTCCCCACAAACAATCTACAGGTTTACTAAAAGGTGTTTATCAATAGTAGTAAGCTGATTAAAACTATCGAGTGGTAGGAATGAAGTTAAAAGTACAGTACCTAATTAGTTAGAAGTTTTTCATTCGAAATTCGAATATCATAGTGTTTATATTATGTAGTATGTACTACTATTTCTATTTTACATGTCCACAAAGAAGCTGCAATTGCGTTTCATAAAGAATCTCTGGCAGACAAATTCTTCAAAATGAGTGCACAGTGCCAAAATACGGTTGCTCTGTCTAGTGTAAAGAAAAGTTAAATTGAATTGTTTTTAATATTGAAATATGTACTTATTTATTAATTTTTTTTAGTGTAACCTTTTTAAGCTTTTGTGGACTATGATATAATCTGAAATGAAAATTAATGACATGCAGAGAGGATTGAAAACATCGTTTTCAGTAAAGTACTGTTGTCTTTTTACTTAATTCACGTTTAAAAACAAAGTTTCAACCACTTGTTTAGATCAATACTCTTGATGTTATTTGGATGTTAGTGAATTATTTATTTTTGAAAAAGTTGTAGTCTATTAAACATGTTTTTTTAGAGGACTTTTAAAACCATTTTCTTTGAGTTAAGGATAGTCTTACTTTTATATTCTTAATGTTAGTGACTAATTTTAAAAATGTTAAACCCAAGTCCACAATTACTATTTAAAAAAAACTCTTGAAATAGCTTATATAGTTGGAAAATTTTCTTATGTGCAGGGATTGGGTTAATCATAAATCTCCGACCCTGGGTGGGTTCTAACTTTACTTGGATAAGTTGGATAAAACTAGAATAGTTCTAGTTAGAGCTCTAAACTCAAATTTAAATCAAGGAGTTTCATTTATCCCAAATATTAGTTTTTTCGTTCTATAAACAACCTTTCTAAACTTTATTATAAGATAAACACAAAGATCAGAATTTATAACATTGATTTACAATTTCGTGAAAGGAAATCTACCCAAATTTAAAGTAATTCACATTCTGCTCTGCCAAAAGTTCAAGCCTGGTTCCTAGATCAGTGAACAGATGCGCTGCGCACAAGCTAATAATGTGTTAAGATATCACTCTTTTGAGTATGACACAACTCTAAGAAATAATAATAATATTTAGCACCGCGTCTTACTACCCGTTCGGGTTATACGCTTTAAGTACTAATCACTTTAATGGATTATGAATTGGGAAGGTTGAATTAGAGGCAGTGAACCCGCATTTGCGCGGAGGGAGAGTGGAAAACCATTTAGGAAAAACCACCTCCAGTTCACCCGACCGAGATTCGAACCTCGATCTCCCCGTCCTCAGCAGTCGAGCTCAACATGACTAGCACGTTAGCCAACTATGCCACCGAGGCGGGTCTCTAAGAAATAAAATACTCAAATTACTTACAAAATGTGAACAAGGAAGATTAAACATCTATTTGGTTTCACAGACTAATAGTTGGATTATGGATAGACAAACTAAGATTTTTATCTGACAGGCATTACATCTACTTCTGATTACTGCGTCTTCTTTAAATTATAACTAGATTTGTCAGAAATCTAAAATAATACTAAATATGTCGTTGTGAGAGCAAGAATAATATTGATAGAAAATGGAAGTGTGAAGAATGTATGAAGAAAAGAAGATATACGTTTACAGTTTCCATCAGTAGCTTACACTTGTTTCTTCCAAGGTTGACCCCCTATCAAGGCCGGGGCCAGCCAATAATTTCAGGGGGGGGGGGGGNGGGGGGGGAGTAGGCCCCACATCCCCGAATTACTGGAGGCTGGAAAAAATTCTAAATGATAAACAGTTATAGAATCTTTCTGAAGTGTTTTTTTTATGGCAACATAACCCACTAACTGCTGTAGGCTAGGAACATTTCTAGATATTAAACACCTCTAGACGTTCTCTGAAGTGCTTTTTATGGTAACAGAACCCCCTAATTTATACTTGTATCTTAATTTTGATATTGTTTGAACCATAAATAGAGCCATACGGTATATAGTTTGTTCATACCATTTCGGGGGGGACCCCCTAAACTCCCCCCTGGCTATGGGCTTGCCCCTATCTTCACTTACAATAACATATTTTTAAAACGTTTTAATATATTTGCTAGTCCTTAGTCACTTGATCATATTTATAAATCTTATTTAAGCTATTATCCACGTCCTTTGCCGCGCTGACCAGACGCCAAGCTAGTCTATTCAGGTTTGCCGACGACGAGGAGTACCAGTTTCCAATATTCACATCTCGTTTGGGTGTACCGAGGGAGGTTTTCCCTCAAATGTTTCCCACCTTCATTCCAAGTGGTATATCTCCTCTAAGTTCTACCTTAATCACATCCACCCCATTAGTGTAATTAATTGTAAAAAACCTGGTCGGGAAGTAAGACACGGTTTAACTGAATTAACGTTTGCATATACCGACCAACGTGTTCCCTTTTGAGAGATTGTGACGATGTTGACACCTGTGAGAGAAATCATTGTACTGTGCTTGTATCTGTGTTGGGTACTATAGGCTCATATATTTATGTCCAATTAATGCTCCTAAATGGTCTTACTCTGGATATCTGATGATATTATTTCCCTACTCTGGATCACGAGCGATATTTTTTGATTCAACGCTAGGTTTTATCTTCCCACAGTTGACGCAACTGAAGCGAATGAGATACCGGACACGAACATACACTTAAGAGATTAAACTTGACGATTTCCTAGAACGAAAAAAAAACACTTCCCAGAGTGTCTAGATTAGTCTATCGTTGAAGAATATGTTTATCATTGCTTAGTACAAGTGGAGGGGCGTTTTGTGTACCGCACGAACCTAAACTAGTTATTTCATTTATTGCGCACTTATTTAAAGAACATTTTATCAGTCAAGTATTTATTTGACGGTCCCCTGTTGTGTTTCTAAGTGCTAAATTAACATGCATTTCTGAGCAGAACGGAAGATTTGGCAATGCAGGATTATTGTTAATTATTTTGAGTTGGTAGGAACTTGGATAAACGTTCCTGTATGAGACGAAGAACCTTTCAAAGAATTAATACCCTCCTCGCGTAAAAAGCTATAAATTAAACAATGGTCGTTTTAATAATGTGTGACAACTTGAAAACATTAATTAGCTGATATCGTGTTTTTAACTAATTTAAAAACGGCAACGGTGGCCGTGCAGTCAGGGGAGCTTATATTCGTATTAAACGCTCTGGAAAGGTATGGGTTCGAAACCTGGATGGTTGCATTTAGCTTGGTGGATGGTTGAATTTAAGTGGGGTTTTAGCATGCGATATCATCATCCTCTGTCTACACAAATAGGTGTGCATTTTCTCTAAACCACCCCTATCCTTGGATCCAATATTTAATTACTCTTGTGTTATACTTTTTCTCCACGTCTCAATACTCGTCTAATTAATCAGCATTTATTTACACTAATGGGGGAAGGGACATCAAACGTAAAATATTTAATAAGAAATGTACCTTCACTTGCGTGGAAGATAACTGAAAAATCAATTATATAAACAAAAAAAACCCATCATCATCACAATGAATATAGACCCAACTTTCCCATCACCAGCTAGCTGGACTATATGAGTTTGGCATTTAGTCCGCGTGTCCACCAATACGAGTATAATTCTTGTATTAAAAGTAGCAATATGTAGTTTAATATTGTGTGGACTGTGTATGTATAGTTGTTTACTATCATATATTGTATAGTTGTTTACTATCATATATCATACTGTTGGATTATATATTATATAGGCTTACGTATATATTTAACAATATATCAGGTACAACTATACATACACCATCCACACAATATTGAATATTTATAAATAGATATACCGTATAGATACACTATTTACATATAGGCTATTCCTACAATTCGATAGTTATGTCAATCATAAGTCTAAAATATTTTTTATTCAATTAGTTTTTTAAACTCTCATGAAGAAACAAACAAAAATCCAGAGATACATTTCCAAGAAAAATCAAATAATGCAGCAACCCATTTATGTATTACAACATTACGTTTAAATATGCATGAAGACCAATTCTACATATGTCCTTTTTTTATATATACAATCGTCCTTAATATTTCATCTTTTTCTAATTTTCTTTATTTCTTCTTCCTTGTGTGTCGCCGACCTGAAAGCAAGTTGCGAAACTGTGGGTTCTGTTCCGAAGGTTGTCGAAGTTTTCTTGGAAAAGATGGCGGGCACGGACACCGCCATGCACTCGCCATCACGACATACGTGCATTAAAGAGGGGTTCAGGGGGGGGGGGGGGGTGGAGGGCCTGCCCTCGGCTCGCCGCCAACTTCTGCACCCCTCGCCCCCGTNGGGGGGGGGGGGGGGGGGGGGGTGTAGAGAGCCTGCTCTCAGCTCGCAGCCAACTTCTGTCACACTCGCTCGCGTTCCACGACAAATATACCAGGATCGCGAGGCTGAGTGCTAGACTGTCTCAATTCCACTGTACACCAGGATATTCCCCTCCCCTTACCCTGTCCTAACACGTCTTACCTCCCATACGGGCTGTCCGCATATGTATTAATTAAGAGAGACCCGCCTCGGTGGCGTAGTTGGCTAACGCGCTAGTCGTGTTGAGCCCGACCACCGAGGACGGGGAGATCGAGGTTCGAATCTCGGTCGGGTGAACTGGGGGTTGTTTTTCCTAAATGGTTTCCCACTCTCCCTCCGCGCGAATGCGGGTTCACTTCCTTTGATTCATCCTTCCCAATTCCCAATCAATTAGCGTAATTAGTACTCAAAGCGTATAAACCGAACGGGTAGTAAGACGTGGTGCTAAATAATAATAATAATAATAATAATAATAATAATAATTAAGAGAGTTCATCATATCCGGGCCCAACTCAGATACAGTAGCCCCGTGGCTTCTTTGGTGCTGACCGACAGCTCACAGCTGACTTCTGACAATCAACATTTAGGTATATAACTAAATTTTGACTCTCATAAGTGACAGCTGCTAAACAAATGTTTTTTTCAGATCATATGGTTCGGCGTAGGGATACATAATTTGGTCTGGTAACTTTTCAAAGCTGTCAGTCAGCACCAAAGAAGCCGTGGGGCTACTGTACCGGCTCGTACCTGCGTTTGTGTGTGTACGGTCGATGTATGGGAGAAAAGGGGAAAAGAAAAGACCTACGATATCCCAGAAATCTGTGCAGTGCATTCGTATGTTATTGATTACTGGATATTTTCCACGATGACGACGGAGGACAAAGAGACAAAGTTTCTTGTAAATAACAATACGCCCTATTAAGACAGACTAAAAATTCTTGCACAATTCTTATCTGTGAAGCCATTCTAAAATGGTCAAAAACTGCCTTTACATTGCAGTTTTTATTTAAAAATCGTTTAATATTTCAACAATGTTCTGTATTAGAAACTTTTATTAACTCTTTTATCTCCATTATTGTTCAGAACGGATCCACGAGCAATAGTGTTGGTGTAAATGTACTATTTCTAGCCGACTGTATCGCAGAGGTGATTGGCATGTGATGCGTGCCATATTATGAGGAGGATATAGGCTACTTTAGAGGAAATGAACCCGAATATGCGTGGAGGAAGAGTGAGAAACCTTTCAGGTAAAACCATCCTAGGTACACCCTGACCTTCAAATCTTCAGTGATCGATCCTATCACGGGAGTGATGCCTTAGAGCCTTAGACCATGCGACCACCTGAGCGGGTAGCTTCTCTCTTGATACTTCCATCTTCACAACAGTTGGTTTAATTAATAACTTTACTGTTAAATGTAACATTTTAATATAAAAAAGTACGTATTGTTATACGCACCCAAACATGTCTCAAAGTGGGTATGTGGACGAAGCCAAACAAATATCATAATTATTATGTTGATCTACGTTCAGAATCAAACTCTAGCTAGCCAGTCGAACTACTTGGGCAACCTTATTATTTCTTTAAGATAAATTAGTCAATTAAAAAAAACTTGGTTTAAAATGTAAAGCTCATTTAGCCTGGTTTCCCGCTGATGTGGAGGTTGGAGTTCGAATCCCGGCAGGGTGTATTGAGGGTACCTTTTTCCCTAAATATTTCTCCACTCTCTCTATAGCGCAAATTTAAGTGTATTTCTTCCTAACTTCACCTTATACATTCCTACCTCACTATCGTCATTAATACGAATGTGTATGACCGGAAAGGATATTGAGACGGTGCGAGAACTTAACATTTAAAGATTTTTTTCCATGAGTCAATTTGGTGCCAAAATAGTATAAAGTGAGTGAATGGTTGTATAAGATGGCATTAACTACAGTAACCCTATGACTTCTTTGGTGCTGACTGACAGCTTTGAATAGTTACCAGACCCAAATTATGTATCCCTACGCCGAACCATATGATCCGCAAAAACATATGTTTAGCAGCTGTCACTTCTGACAGTCAAAATTTAGCTATATACCTAAATGTTGACTGTCAGAAGTCAGCTGTAAGCTGTCAGTCAGCACCAAAGAAGCTATGTGGCTACTGTACTCCCCTTTACCCGGCCATATTCTATTCACTAGCCTCTAAACTGGTTACTGTCAGAATTATCTAAACTTGAATGAGGATGTATGTCAGTAGGCCTAAGGACAATTACAACCACTTCTATTAGCCATTACCAAATTTCATTGAAAATAATAATTGTACAGCACCTGGTCCTGGGGCTACCAAATAAACTACAATTTTTAACCATTTTTAACATGATCTTATTATGTTTTTTTTAAGTATGTTTTAGACTAAAATAATAATTCTCATAATATATTTAAATTAGTAATTGGTTAAGATTATATGTTGTTTCCAAACACAATTTAAGTACCGTATATTTTTAAATAAAACGACACCTGTAAGCCTATATGGGAATCAAACCCGGTAGCCCTTGACTCATCAGTGAGTTTTGTGCTCGATTGAGGGTTCAACTTCGAGAAGCAAAAGTAGGCTTAAAGTCATTTGACCAAAGTAATTAAGTTTAAACACATTTGTTTAATTAGACATCAAGGAAAGTCAGTTGGCCTAAAGATATTTGGTTCAAAGTATGTAATTTGTCCTACAGATATTTTGCCTAAAATAATTCGGCCTAACATTTAATATCATGGAAAGACCGTTGGGCTAAAGTCATTTGGTCTGACGTCATTTGGCCAAAGATTTATAAAAGAAAGTCTTTTGGCTTAAATTAATTTAGTATGACGTCATTTGACATAAGATTTAACTTAATGGAAAATCAGTTAGCCTCAAATCATTTGGATTAAAGTAATTTATTATAAAACCATTTGGCCTAATATTTAACATCAAGAAAAGTCTGTTTGCCTAAGAGTCATTTGGCTTAAAATAATTGGGTATAAAACCATTTGGCTAGGTATTTAATAACAAGGAAAGTCAATTGGCCTAAAGTAATTTGGCTTAAAGTGATTAAGTCTTAAAATTAACTCTGCAGAAATTCAGTTAACATAAAATCATTTGACCTAAAGTTATGGAAGGTTGATTTTAAGGACACTAATTATTTAAGTATTTCTAGTTTACAGATACATTAAGGACTGGGTTGCAAGCTACTCCTTAAAGAGTAAGTTGTTGACGCATTGATGGGCCAGCAGCCAAGTTGCGGGCAGGCCTCTAATTAAGACCCTTCAATACGACATGCGGGGATGATCTCAACCAGAAGGGTGGGTGGGGGTGTATTCTCTACAAGAGGGAAGGGGGAGTGGGCAAGCTATGGACATAACAGTATTGTAGCATTAGAGGGGGTTTGTACTCAAGGTTTACATTATGGAGAAAAAATTACATCATTATATCATTGATAACATTTTACTATATTATTAGTGATATTTTATAGGTACTGATAATATATATATCAAATGTGATGGCTGCAGATCACGTGACTTGACGTATGAACACATGACAGTGAATCTAGTAGGGCCTAGCTTTTATAGATGTCAAAAAAGGGTCTTTCCCATGAAAAATTTAAATGTATTTTTAATAATTTAAAATTATTCTATATCAGCATCGGTGGTCACGTGGATTAAAAATCAGGCTCATAATATTATTTTGAAAGAACAGGGGCTGGCGCTAAAAAGTAACATGAGGACTGGCGCCGTTGCATTCTTGCAACGTCCTATAATGTTCTAAATAATAATCAAAAACATATACTTTAATACATAATATTATTATTATTGAAGCAATATTATTAAATAAATATTTGAATCATATTGTATTTTTGTAAATTTTATTAAAAAATAAAATAAAATTACACTAATATTAAACTGTTACAAAAACATATCTTATTATTAGAAAAAATAGTTCTAAGGCATTTTATATTTTACTGTGTTACAAAATTAATGATTACTTACTTCTAGATTCTTAATGTACTATTTTATTTTAATTATGGCAATGAACCAGACGTATGACATCAAGAATTGCGTAGTTGAGTACTCACAACATTCCTCCAAAGCGCCAGTTAAAACCAGAAGCTAAAAAATAAACTTTTTTTTTTAAATGTTTGGTGACATTATACTACGCAGCAGGAACTAATTGAGGAATACTTGGATGGGATCCAACCCAATTACCTTGTTTAAAAAAATAAATTATATCTGTTACGAAAATGCAACAGCGCCAGTCACAGGAGGTTAAAAAAAAATTTCTGGCAACATTATAATATTTTAGGTAATAATTATTTTCATTAATTTATAGGTATTGACACAATATAAAAAGTGAAGCTGTCGCATCCACCGAAATGTTGGATGGAAAGGACTTTTTTTTGGTCGAGTGGTAAACCTGTACATAACGTATAAAACACCGGGACCCACTAATAATTTTACTTGTTTTGAAAAAAAAAAGAGTAATTTTCTTATTCTCAAACTCCCATCCTTAAGTCGACACGCCAACTGAGAAATTGGCCAAAAAAAGTTTGCGAGACTCTTTTCACCAATTTCTTCATTAATTATCAATACTGACCTTTTTTAAAAACTGTTTGTATCGATATTAAAACACGCCAAGACGATTTCTTCAACAGAATCATAAAAAAAAAATTTAGCCAACACGTTTGAATAAACTTAAAATATTTAACACTAGTTAAATATTAACAGTAATACATTTCTGAATGAAAATGTACCACTCTTACATTTTCTAAGAATTAATTTATAATAAAAATCTTCTACTATTTACAACTATTTTTGTGGGTCAGTTGACGCCAAGACTATGACTAAACGGTGGTATCTTGGTTCAAACCTAGGGAAGTACCTATGGTAAGGTACGACCAGCATTGGTGGTCACGTTGCACAAAGATTCAAACTCACTACATATAGGAATTCTGGTGACAAAGAGATCGGGGGCTTGGTCTCACCGGGATTAATGTACTACTATGATTTTCCACCCTCCCCCCACGCTGGTGTAGGCGATTCTTCTAAAACTACCCCAAGTATTAGATTAATCCATTAGTAAGCTTTGTGTTAAAATTACCAATCAAAAACTAACTAAGGATAGTTTTATTAAATAGATAATTCTATTCCTACCCGCCTCAGTGGTTATGTGGTCTATATTTAAAGCTTATTGATATGTTCACTAAATTGAAAAATAACATCCAGGACACGGGAGTCGAGCCCGGACCTATTTAATCCACCATTCAGTGTGATTTTACACTGATGAAGAGTTTTGGGTCTGAATCCCGTCTGGATGTACTGGACGTGGTTTTCAGTAAATAGCTTACCTCTTTCTCCAAGCAAATGTAGTTACATTCCTTCAAAACATTTCCTTCCTCATCTATATTATATTAGATTAATCAAAATAAACGCGTATAACCCGAACGGGTAGTGAGATGCGACCACAAGAAAAAAAAGTATAAGTTTTAAAATACTTGTGTAACCTTAGTTTGTAAAAGAAAACCACTTTAATGATGGTTAAGCGGGTCAAGTGACGTAACAACTAAAACAAGTGCTTCTTTATTAAACTTGAACTACTAACAGATTTGCGCAAGTCGTCCAATTTAGTTTTTGTGGTGTGTATTATTATTTTTGGCGTGAGATTGTTCTTAATTAATTATTTATTATTATTATGATTATTATTATTATTAGCACCGCGTCTTACTACCCATTCGGGTTATACGCACTTACGCTAATGCGTAACGGTAGGGTGATTGCGAGATGAAATGAAGGACCTACAGTTTAACGTGGAATCCGAACCACGGTGGAGGCCTGGCATTCCCCACATTCACAAGATGTCTTGTCAGAGGTGAAGGAAGGGTTTGGTAATCAGATAAATCTGTGCCGGGGCCGAGGATTGAACCCCGGCCGCCAGCACAGAAGTCTGACACCTTACCCCTAGACCGCCAGGTCACCTACAATTAATTATGTAAATGGGTGACCTGGTGGTCTAGGGGTAAAGAAAGTGTCAAACTTCTGCGTTGGGGGTCCAGGGTTCAATCCTCGATCCCGACACAAATGTATCAGATTGCCAAACCCTTCCTTCATCTCTGACAAGACGTGTATTAATCACAACTTGTGAATATGGGGGAATGCCAGGTCTCCACCGTGGTTCGGATCCCACGTTAAACTGTAGGTCCTCCATTCCATCTCACAATCACCCTACCAATACACATAAGCGTAAGTGCGTATAACCTTAACGGGTAGTAAGACGCGATGGTAATAGTAATAATAATAATTATGTATGTGAGGAATGCCAGGCCTCCACCATGGTTCGGATTCCACGTTTAACTGTAGGTCCTTCATTTCATCTCACTATCACCCTACCATTACACATTAGCGTAAGTGCGTATAACACCGAACGGGTAGTAAGACGCGGTGCTAATAATAATAATAATAATTATTATTATGTAAATGAATGGTGGGGGCTATATATACAAGCTATATTTCTTCAGCAGTTGATGGGGTAAACATACTCGTCAATATTTGAGTCAATAGTTTTGTAACTGACAATAGGCCCATTTTATAGACCTCATGCTCTTGACCGGTAGGTTGAATGATTGTTTACTGGACCTATACACCCACAGTTCTGTTTTAATAGAAAAACCACTAGCTCTACTTTCACCATTCATACGTTAAGTCATCATATCTTTAGCTGTTACTTTTAATAAACATTATTAGTAGCTTATCTATATAATATCACTTGTACAAAAATAAAATGTTAACCTGCTTCTGTGGTCACATGGTCTAACGCGTTACTCTCGCAGTAGACTAGACTGCCGATGATAGGGAGATTGAGGTTCGAATCTTGGTCGGGTGTACTTAGGGTGTTTTTTCCCAAAATGGTTTTCCACTCTCACTCTACGCAAGTGCGGATATGCCTCCTATAAATCCAACCTTCATAATCCCTAACCCATTAGTGTAATTAGTACATAAGAATATAAACCAAACGGTTAGTAAGATGTGGCGTTAAAAATTAATAATAGTTAAATGCTAGCAAGGTTGATTGCCTAAACATATAGGCCTATTTGTAATTTTTTTAACGCTTTTTCCCACCATAACTCAACTTCTCACAAAGCGTAGAGTAAAATTATATAATTTGAATAGTCAAATATATATGCATTTATTTAGCGCCGCATTTTACTACGCGTTAGGGTTATACGTATATGTACTTATTACACTAATGTATTAGGAATCAAGAAAGTTGAATTTTGAGGAAGTGTATCCTAATTTTCATGGATAAATCATGTTGACTAATTTAGGAAAAACCACCACCAGTACATCCAACCCAACCCAACATTTGAACCCCTATCTACTCGTCATCGGCAGTCTAGCCTATTGCTAGACTGACCCCTTAGACCATTCCACCAACGAATATACCTGGTCATTAAAACCAATTTGAATTACTCATACCTCATTCTTTGCCCTTCTTTATGCAAAATTATTTTTCCGGTCTTTTTGAAATACAAAGGTGGAAAGCTTATAAGAAGTTAAACAATATTATTATTAGCACCGCGTCTTACTACCCGTTCGGGTTATACGCACTTACGTTAATGTGTAACGGTAGGGTGATTGTGAGATGAAATGAAGGACCTACAGTTTAACGTGGAATCCGAACCACGGTGGATGTCTGGCACTCCCCACATTTACAAGATGTCTTGTCACAGGTGAAGGAAGGGTTTGCTAAACAATAATACATTGTAATCTTGCAACACGGTGTTAAGTTTTGTATTTTGCGCTTTAATATTTTGTCTAAATACCCTTAGAGACGTCAATTTTAAAATACCTAGATATCAATACAAAAACCAAGTATTCGAAGTTATTAGTAATGTGTCTAAATATGCGTATATACAGTAAATTTAAAAGTTAAAGTAAATTAGCCAAAATCTGTTAACGTTCGGCCACCCTTTCCTTGTAGCTTTGTGATACGAAATGTACTACTGTAGCTCTAAGGACACTAGTTCGATTTTAACCCTATTTGCGATCCTTATTATGATTTTATTGAAAAATAACAAAAAGAAATTACTTTTATCTTTTTGCGTTCTTTTTGATATATTATCAACGTGTTTGATAGTAGTCCTGGGGCACAGACAAGTTATAAACAGACTCTTAACCTTACGGAGATTTCGCTGCACTCCTTTTGGCAGCTTGAGTACTTCAACACTAGGGTCGCTGCGGTTAGTCCTATCATCACTCAGCAGTGACACTAGCGAAGCCCAGTGTTGAATATCTCAAGCTGCCAAAAGGAGTGCAGCAAAATCTCCGTAGAGTTAAGTGTCTGTTCCTTACTTGTCTGTGGCTTAGGCCTAATATTTAAAACTAAAACATTTTACAACAGAAGTCTAACCATTTAAATTCTATAGGAATAGGCCATACACACGAAGACATTGGGAACGACAAAGACAATTTGTTTCAGAATTGGAAGAAGAAAATTAATACAGTTTTGTTTAAATTTTACGATTTTTTTAAATATTAAATTCATATCTTAAAAATTAAATCAAAATGATGCAACTGCATTTCTAACAAACCTAGAAAATGATTGCTTCTTAAAAAATTTTTTTTTATTGTTGTACGATTACAATAATATTATTGTTCGTGTTGAGGAAAATACATGTGTCCACCACCACGATGAATTACTTTAGAATTAAATACGAAACAAATTGGAAGTAATCTACCTCAATTATATGAATCTATACCGGTGTAGCTATCATGGCTCGTCATTAGAATCTAGTACTCCTCTTTCACGCAAATATGCACTTAGCCATTAGGGACGCCATGTTTTCGCGTGTAAAACATGGCTTCATTATATCCACCGAACGCGGTAGTAGTCGACTGTTTTGTCCACAGTTATAATAAAAAAAAGAACAATAACACTTGGTATGGAAATCACGATATGTAGCCTTTTGCTTTACAAATAATAATCTATGTTTTGTTCTATTTTCCCCTCCCTTCCGTCACCTAAGTTACTGAATATTTTATTGAGCGTAATTCATTTCTTTAAGCATTTTGTCATATAGGAATACATCTTTCTTTGGCCCACGACGTTCTTTTGATTATGTGACACCACGTCACACTACACGTTCGCGCTATAATCACACATCTTAGGTGGTAGGGATGAAGGCGATACAATTTATAAGAAATATATTTCATTTACAAGTTTTTTATTTTTAATAGTACTACATTTTTGCAATGATAAGTTATTTAGTATCTCTAATCGTTGCGGAGATACGGAAGTTTCTGCTTCTGTAAAGTACCCTAAAGTTCATTTTCATGGTAAAATGAAAATAGCCAGTTTATTTATAATCTTAATTAACACCTAGATACGAATTTTAATCAAAATCGTTAGAGTCGATTTTGAGAAAAACATTTTTTTTTTATCCTTTTGCCTTTTCTTAAACTACTCTTAATTTGAAGTTTAAACAGACATACAGACAGACGTCATTGCAAAGACAACTTTTTTGTATTTGACGAGGGTTCTTGATACATCGACATCCATCAACATTTTGGTTTTATAAAAATATGCTTCGATTAAAATATTTGTATTATAAAGAGACGTACATATTTGTAACTATAAATAATTTCATATCTCAAATAGTTTAGGAGATATTATATTTAAAAAAAGATCATTTACCCATCAGACCGGAGCCCTTAGTCATTTTGCCGAAATATTGAGAGAAGCTATTTTGTTTATAAAATTTATAAATGTTTTGAAATGAAATTTATATCAAAATCGTTTTCTCTTTTTGCCCTTCAGTAAACCACCCTCAATTTTACGGCTAGATATCCAATTCCAAAAACTCTCGGGGCAACCCTATGAAAACCTTAGATACCAAGTTTTAGCCTGATAGGTAAAGTAGTTTAGGCTCTAGTTGGAGGTACAGACAGACAGCCAGACAGAGACGGACAGACGGAAAGTCAAAAACAACTTTTTTGGATTCTGGGGGTCATAAAACGTAAAGACTCATCAAAATCTCGAGCTAGATTTTTTTGACGTTCTCTATACTTTCTCTACCTGTAAGATAGCGAGAGAGTAAAAATAGCAATAATAACAAATAACTAAAGAGTGGTTAACAACAGTAACAATATAAAAAAAATCAGAATATTGTAAATTTAAATATTATAGGCATATTATATATTATATTATAAAAATAAACATTAATAGTTTTTAGAATAAGAATAGTATTTCTGTCTCTGTGTATGGGTTTTGTTGAATCGAAGGGAGTATTCAAGGATAGGGTAGTGTGGAGAAAGTTAGTGAGGATGAATTAATTACGCAGATATATGTACAGTTTCTTGCCTATTCTTTAAGGAAATGGTGTGATTGGGTATGTATAATAATAGTATATATGCGTATATCCCAAACTGGCAGTAAGGTGCGGTGCTAAAAAAGTCGCTTGCTTATTAAATATATTAAAATATTGAAAAGGTAACTAATATATTGAAAAGTATTTTTGTTGTGGGACATAACCTCCAACTTACCCGATATAGATAGCAAACCTAATGCACCTCCTCATTATTTATTGCATGTCTGACAATTTGACCCTAAACGAACAACACAACCTACGTAAAACACAAAAGCCAATATGGAAAGAACTTGATATAAAACTGATATCTGAATGAGTGATATGATCAGTGAAGATGTTATCATATTATGAGAACTATACCTGTGTGTTTGCGTGGCTCATGTCACTCCGATGTGTGCTAGAGAGCACAATTTGTGTCAAGCTTAGCACGAATGTACAATACACACAATACATATGTAAAACATGTTTATTAGCATTTTATTAGGATCTACGTTAGCTCTTTTTATTCTTCAGGTTCATCTTGAGCTTTCTGTAATGAATATGGGTATTTAATGGTAAATTTATGCACCGATTGGCTATATCAGCACACGACTTACAATCTAGCTTAGTTCTACCCGCTTCGGTGGCCACGTGGTCTAACGCGCTACTCTCGTATTGGACTATACTGCTGGAGAAGAGGATTTTGTAGTTCGATCCCGGTTGGGTGCACTGAGGGTGGTGTTTCCTAAATAATTTTCCACTCTCCATCCACGCAAATTGGTATGCACTTCTTCTGAATTAAAAACCTTCCTAATCCTCAACACATCAGTGCAATTATTACATAGGCCTATAAACCAAACGGGTAGTATGACGCGGTGCTAAGATAATTTGGATCTAGAATAAATAAAAACTTGAGTCACCAATCGCTGAATAAGAGGCAGTCCTAATTTCACCAGTAATAATCTTTTAGGTGGTAATCTAACCCAGGACTATCAGCTAAGTGGGCAGATACGCTTCCAACTGAGCTAAGGTTTAGTTAGGACTTGATCAGTAAACTAAGGGTAGATTACCGGATTGCTAAGGCGTGGTACATGCGTCCAAATGTCCCGCGTTATTTGGAAAGTGGTTTTATATTTCAAAATATCGTCCTCTCCAAGATGAAGAGGAAAACTATCAACACGTTCCTATAGAATTAAATACAGATTTATTTTATAAATCTTATAGTTTAAAATAATCAGGAAAATATGAAGTTATTTCATCTTCAACCAAGTTTAAAACTAATCTAGCAGCTATTTGATAAAAGTGTACTATTAGAAAGATGTATCTAGACTTCCTCAAACAAATAAAGGCATTTTTAATAGGAATAAAACAGGACATTTCTTGAAATAATTTAGGATTGTTTTAATGCTGTATAGCTGCCGTTCTCATTAGAACTACCGCCGTGAGATGATGTTTCCCTTCAAACAGGTCATATTAAGTGGCGGCCTTAGTAAACACAGTTTAAAAAAATATTTCAATATGGATAGCTCAGTGGTTAGAGCATTAGTGGACTAAACCAAAGATCCCGAATTCGATTCCTGTGTCCAGGTGTCATTTTTCAAAGTTCAGAATATGATATCTTGATGGAGAATTCCTCCATTAAAAGCATAAAGAATAGCTTCGGCTATTTGATTCTTAACTTTATTAAGGTAAAGCAAGCTTTTTTATTTATTATTTAAACAAGTAATTCATCACCTCAAAACAATAGTGGTGCGTCAGTTAACAGTTAAAGAAGTGGCCGAATAATAATAATTGTTATAACTCTTAGACATATAGGGCTAATGTATTTACAGTTTATTGGCGATCTCCCCTAAATTAAGTTTAGCTAACACACTAAAACCAATTCCTGTACCGTTAATTTACCATTTATAGCACGCGCCGGTGGGTACGTAAAATAAAAGTCAAGGTTATCTAGTTTTACTTGCCGTTGACATATAATTTTATTCATTAGTTTAATAGTAATAGGTCCACTTTATTAATTTTTAAATATCAATTTTAAATGTGTAACCCAATTATCTAATTAAAATGTATAATCAACCAACATTTAAAATAAAGTACGGCTTCTGTAAAACATAACTAAACTTTTTATTTTATATATATTTTCTCAGTTTGCTCAATTTAAATAAAATATTTTGTCTTGTCTGATACAACGCAGGAGCTAGGAAGAGACAGTAGGATGTGTCGAAGAAGAAGAAAATGTGAAGCATTTTGATCGAAAGACGAGGCTCGGACAGCAGAAGAAATTACCTTCCGCCTACCCCCCCACCTCCCGCATACCCCGACCACCTTATTTCTCTCCCGGTCCTACAATTTCCGATTTCACGGCTACCGCAAGTTCGACTGGCGGGCCCATGGCGCTTGATCGTCTCCGTGCAACAGTGGGCCAAGTGCGAGGGAAAGCTCCCGGTTCAAGACAGGGCCCGCGTACCTTTGATACTCGCAAACACGTGTTTTTTCAAAGTTGTGCTTGAACAAAAAGGTTATTAACGGCTTGGCATCTGAAAGGTGAAGGAGACGAAGAGTGTAGTTTACACGAAATGTACCCTCACTAGCGTGAAGAGAGGACGGTAAAATCACATGGTGGGGAAAAATATTTCCCTGGTGCAATGTGAGTCTAGCGCCTTAGACCATGAGGCCAATGGTGCGTTTTCAAACATATTCACGGTATTTTGTTTTAATCTCTCTATCCATATATATATATATGTATATATATATATACATAAGTATATATGTATGTATATATATATACATGTCATGTATGTATGTATATATATAAATATTTATATATATAAAGGTATCATCCGAGTGGGGTCATTAGCATCTGGGATTTCACTTGGAGTAAACGTTGACTAACTCATACTCAGCGTATAACCCGAACGGTTAGTAAGATGCGGTGCTAAAGAAAAATAACAAAATCCCATACTCCCCATTTCTTGTTATCGACTTGAAGACTAGAAGCCCCTCCCCCTTTACCCCCGCTATCCCCTTTCCCTAAGGAATATAACCATAGTTTCTCAAGATCGGTTTGCCATTACCTGGAGTTGGAAATCTCAGAACTCTAACCCACTGACTAGTTATTAGACTACGCATATTAAAAGTAACCACTTTACTTCCAAGAACCAATTGGCAACTAACTTTTATTTTATAAAATATAATAAATTCTTTTATAAAAAAAACCTCATTCTTATACTTTGGAAATGTTGTAAGTTAATAAGAACAATCTACAGGTACTGTACATAAACAAACATGCTGAGCTTTATGACTCTGTTAATACAACCTTCTAGAACATGGGGTGTTTAAGATAGTTTAAAATTATGTTTAGCATTTTATTTCCTTGTTTGGTTACATTGGTTATCTACAGAGTTTCCAACTTTTGTTCTACAATATCATAATTAGGGACTTTCTCTAATATTTCAATCGCTATTTTAAAAATACTATATTGTTTACTTAAATTTTAATGATTTATTAGTACAAACTTAATATATATTTCAATAAAGTTGATTTTATAAAAGTATAAATGTTATTATTATTATTATTATTATTAATATTAGCACCGCGTCTTACTACCCGTTTGGGTTATACGCACTTACGCTAATGTGTAATGGTAGGGTGATTGTGAGATGAAATGGTAAAAGTAGCTATGATCTGATGTTTGGAATATAATAAAATATAACTTTGTAGAGTGATTTAATCTAGTTTTAGGAGCTTTTTAAATTGTATTAAATTTTAGTTTCTAAAACCATATGTAGGGTACTAACTTGATTAAAAAATACTTTGTTTATGAAATATACGTTATTTTTCACCTTCCTTAACGTTTCTACTGGTGACCTGATGTTCTACTGGTAAGCTGTCGGACTTCTGTGCTGGTGGTCCGGGGTTCAATTCTCGGTACCGGTACAGATTTATCTGATTACCAAACCCTTCCTTCACATCTGACAAGACGTGTATTAATCACAACTTGTGAATGTGTGAAATGCCAGGCTTCCACCGTGGTTCGGATTCCACGTTAAACTGTAGGTCCTCCATTTCATCTCACAATCACCCTACCATTACACATTAGCCTAAGTGCGTATAACCCGAACGGGTAGTAAGACGCGATGCTAATAATAATAATAATAATAATAATTTATGATTTAAAAATATATAATATATTTTTCAAATGTACAGAAGACAAACTATCCCTTGTTCGTTCCAAGCTCGACTGCTATTAAACAGAAACAAACAGCTGTGGATCTTCACAGTCTTTGACAGTCAGCTAACAGGGAATTTGATTTTTATCTTATTCACGATTCAGTGACGCTCAAATTTGGTTCATTTAAATAAAACATATTTCAACACGAATGGTCGAAATAGACCAAGTTTTTACATGTATAAATGATAACTCAAATGAGGAGATTTAATCATCTTTAAGTTTTTTTTCCAGAACTTCAGCCCAATATGGGAACATATGTTGCAAATATTACAAGCAATTATCTTCCGAGAATTTGTTTTCTTAGGTCATCAGACATGTGTTAAAATGGTTTTAAAACGTCCGGGTTTGATATTTGAGTCATATAATCCATTTGTACAATAGCACCTTCCTCGGTGTTTTGACAACCTTTCATTGAATAGTTGTGGTTTTGATTCAGGATTTTTCCCGGTTACCCTTAGCTCAATATTTTAAAGATGTGCTGTGAACTATTATATGTTGACTCGGGAAGGAGCTCAGGCCAATTTAAAGATCGATTTGTTCGAGGTTATAATTTGTAAATTATGCAGTTTTTATGTCTGTATATATAAATCTGGACTTAGTAAATTTAGATTACAAAAGAAAACCATTTTATTAGTTTGAAATTCGGATTGGACCTACAAAACGGCTCTCGATATATAAACTGGATCTATATTTTCATATGGTATGCGCCATCTTGATTTGTGTGGTTCGTTTGTCTTTACTGTATGAACAAATTTAAAAGCCAATACAAGCCTATTTGTTGACCCCCTTTGATACACAATCTTGAATTTTCAATTTATGACAGTAAGTATAATTATGTCCAGTTTTATTAATGTTATCATTTAACTGTCATAGAGGAGGGCGGCTTACATTAAGTATACAGTAGCCTAAATACATATTTTCTGTTGACACATAAGACGATTAACAAATATTATATTGAGGCTAAGATGTGCTGTTTTCTGATAAATATAAATAGTTCCGAAGGGTGAAGCATAAAATGCTACAATTAGGAAAATAATAATTAGGTCTGAAGCTTAAAAACATATTAGTGTGCGTTAATTGATTAAATAGGTTCAATTAAATTTAACTTTTTTTTGTTGCGTTTTTCTTACAGTGTTTGGTTTTAATTAATGACATGTGTCTATTAAAAGCAGTCACATTTGAACACAAAAGACAAATACTTATTTATTAACTTCATATTTAAAATAATTTGCTATCAAAATAATATTATTGAACCTAACATTGAACGAATAAGTCCAATGGGTGTATGTATACATCTTTTCATTGATTTCGAAATATTATTTATAAAATCTACATATACCAGTCTTCCACAAAAAGTCGTTAAACTTAAGTATAACCTAAGGCTTATTTCAAAATTTACAGACAATATTTTTTCATTTTTTTTATTTCAGTAAATAACCTTGTGGTATTACCTAACAAAAACCTCGTCAAGCAATTGCCTTCTCGCGTATGTCTGGTAGCGGAACATGTGTGCCGCCATTGGTTCCGAGTTAGTTATGCTGACCACTTCACGTTCCTCTATCACTTTTTATAACAACAACAACATTACAAAATTCTCGGACAAAACTATAATCCTAGGTTTCGCGTGCATGTTGTTCCAAAATTGTACCAGACAAGAGAAACGGAATTTCAATATTCTTAGCGTGCTGAAGTTGACTCACCCGTCCTGAAGTATTTTAAGGGTTCTCTAATTACATTCCACAACGGCCCACTTGAACTAGTTTATCTCTACAATTGAACTTAGTTTTATAGTTATTTAGAATAAATATAGGGTATAGGGTTTGTTTTCAGACCACGTCTAAAATACCCATCCGTGCTTAAAGTATTTTAACCACTCGAAGGGTGTATATTATTATTATTATTATTATTTTAGCACCGCGTCTTACTACCCGTTCGGGTTATACGCTTTAAGTACTAATCATGCTAATAGATTAGGAGTTGGGAAGGTTGAATTAGAGGAAGTGAACCCGCAGTTGCGTGGAGGGAGAGTTGAAAACCATTGAGTAGAAATCACCCCCAGTCCACCTGACCGAGATTCGAACCTTGATCTCCCCGTCCTTAGCAGTCGAGCTCAACACGACTAGCGCGTTAGCCAACTACGCCACCGAGGCGGGTCAGGGCGTATAACCCCAACGGTTGTAAAGACGGGTTGCTAAAGGGAAAACTGCTCTGATACTTGCTTCAATGATCGCATGTTCTAAGGCGTCACTCTCACAATAGACTAGACCATCGATGACGGGAATATTGGGGTTTGAATCATGATAGGATTTATCTAGGTCGTTTCCCTATATTGTTTTTCACTCTCTTCCCACTTAAATTAAGACACACCACCTCTATATTCAACCTTCCTCATCTCTAACACATTAACGTAATTAGTACGTGTGAGTATGACGAATAGTAAGACGCGGTGATAAAAAAAACTTACTCTAAGGGCCAGTTTCATAGTCAAATTTAGTACGCCTCAAGTGCGGCGCTACACTAAGTTCATGACGACACCTACCTAAACCAGATTGGAATGGGCCGTTCTCGCATAGGAAACTGGCCCATTCCATTCGAGTTTAGGTAGGTGTCGTCATGTACTTAGTGTAGCGCCACACTTGAGGCGTACTAAATTTGACTATGAAACTGGCCCTAAGCCTAGAATCTTGGATCAGTCGGTAGCGTGTCTGCCTACTAAGTTAAGGGTGCGGGGTTCTATTCTTGCTATGACCAATAATGTATCATCGGTGAAATGAGGGTTACCCATTTCACAATGATAGGAGGGTTATGAAGTGGGTGTTGTGGTGTCTGTTATAGATTTAGGTTAATTTATAAGTCGTGTGCTGTTGCAATCAATCACTTTAAAAATATGCACATTAAATATCTAATACAAAAACTATGCTAATGGGGTAAGGAAGAGGAATGGAGGATTTTAGAACATCTTTAAAGGGGGAGTGGGGATTTATTTAGGATGAAATCACCTTCAGTACACTCGAACTGGATTTAAAACCCGACCTTCCAGTGATCGGTGAACCCGACTAGATGAACCTGGAATATAGTCCGCGTTCCCACACGTATCCTCATATCTCTCAGACTTCAGAAACTCAGTCAGATCTAACTTTATATCTAACAAGCCCCCAGGGCTCAGAAAGATATATCCTCATATCTGTCAGGTTCTCAGGATTGTTATATATATATATATAACCTGACAGATATGAGGATATATATATATATATCCTCATATCTGTCAGGTTCCCAGGATTGGTAAAGATATATCCTCACATCTGTCAGGTTCCCAGGATTGGTAAAGATATATACTCACATCTGTCATGTTCCCAGGATTGTTAGAGATATGTTTTCATATCTAGCTGGTTACCAGGGTTGTTAAAGATATATACTTATATTTGTCAGGTTCCCTGGAGTGTAAGAGATATGTCCTCATATCTAGATGGTTACCAGGGATGTTAAAGATATATACTCATATATGTCAGGTTCCCAGGATTGTTAGAGATATGTCCTCATATCTAGCTGGTTACCAGGGTTGTTAAAGATATATACTCATATCTGTCAGGTTCCCAGGAGTGTTAAAGATATGTCCTCATATCTGGCTGGCTACCAGGGTTGTTAAAGATATATCCTTATATTCTGCTGGCTCCCAGGACTCAGCACGATCTAACCTAAAGTGCTGCAGGATTGTTTCGGCTTTAATAAACACAACGGGAAGTGACTAAACCAGACATTGTCTAAAGACTAGGGTACATATCCTAGGATGACCTAATCTTTCTCAACGTCAGATTAGGACGGATCAAAACTACATTAAACTACATTTCTCAAACTCTGTATAACTTGTTGTATTCCAAAGACCTAACATGCTTGTCTCTGAACTGGAGAGTTAGGGTAAGGTCCCCCCCGTTCGCCCCTCACGCATATGGCGGTAAGAGGGCGAGTAATAATAATTGTAACAGTAGCTAGTTATGGGAGTCCAGGGAGTTGCCCTCCTCGCCTCTAATTAATAGGGGCGAATACTCGGGTGTCTCCAGAAGGGATGGGAGAATGTGATACTCATTGAACGTGACCCTTCATAAAACACCACACCAAGAATTATTAGCCAGAGAAGGGACTGAATGAAGCGTATTTCATATACTTCACGTCCCTGTGTTCACAATCACCTTTAGTAAAACTCTTACAAAGGATTTCTCGTTGTTTTCTGAGGATTGTTGAATTGAGAACATGCTAATTGTTTTCATCATTTTTCTCATTTAGTTTCAGGAAGTTATTGGTAAAATTTGTTTTTTGAAAAAGGTTTTAAATATTAAAAATTCACAACCATTTATTTAAAATGATATGTACATAATTGACGTAGAATATTAAATGCGCACCTGCTTATAATTTATTTAACTTCACTAGTTTTTATCTTTTTTACGCCTCACGGATAGATTTTATTATTTTATTGCGGAAAATTGGCTAACAATTAATTTAATATTTGGTTATATCAATCAACCGAAATAAATTATATATTTATTTTAGGTGTGTTTCTTTGTATAACCAAACCATGGTTTTTATTCGCCCATAGTCTATTTGAGTTATGGTCTAAGGCACCAACTTCGCAGTAGAATAAACTGACAATGATGGGGAGATCTAGTTTCGAATCTCGGTCGGGTGTAGTCTGGGTGGTTATTCCAAAACTGTTTTCCATTTTCCCTAAACGCAAATGCATGTACACCTCCTATAAATATAGCCTTCTTGATCCCTAAAATCATTAGCGTAGTTCGTATACAAGCGTATAAACCAATCAGGTAGTAACACGCGGTGTTAAAAAAAAGTTGTGATGTGTTCAAGAACACATTAATTGAGAGGCGAGTATTAGAAATGTGTTATTTCAAATATTTCGAGTATTTTACGAGAATATTTGAATAATAGTACTCCCCTTACAGCCATCTGAATAATGGTTTGGTTTAACCTTGATAACGATAATATAAATAATTAATAAAAAATAAATACAGATTGCAGTTTCTAAATCTAATACAGAATGCAATTAAATCTTAGTCCTAAAATCTATGGTTATTTTATATCATTGGTATTATTATTATTTATAAACTAACCATCACACATAACAAATGGAAAATATGTGGTTAAATATAGTGAACGTGAGAAAAGTCTGTAAGAATAAAAGTATTTTGTGTAAACCAATTTTCACACAAATACCTTTTTAAAAAATACTAACATATTTTTTTTTCAACATTGACAATGTTTTTCTATACTGTGTTATTTTCTAAGAATTGAAAATAAATATATCAAAAGTTACAGCTGCGGGTCACACGACTTGACGTATGAATGCGTGAAAGTAGGTCTAGTAACCTTTCTAGCCGTCTTATAAAACCCTTCCTACTAAAATTGGTCTCTGTAGATTCCTCCTAGAAGTTGGTTGTGATATTATGTAAAATGAAACCGCGCCTTCACGAAATGATGTGGTGTGGTTGTTGTTGATGTTATAAGCTATGATTATTATGAAACATCAACATGAAGAAACACAAATTTCATTTTCTTTTAATCACTTTCCTTACCTAGCTCACAGGCGTCTTCTTCAAACACATTTAATACTTTGTATATTAGTTTCATTTTGTTTAGCTCATGCAAAGTCGGTTCGTACTTCAAATACTGTCAGTTTCATTCACTGTCTTCTTACAGTATTTATTTGTCACATAAGTCCATTAATCTTTTATTTTATAATGATATTATTTTTTAAAACGGACTAATTTGATATCGGATGGTTGTCACCACGATATAATGCTAGTTGTAAGTCACAACTAGCTAAGATGAGATGGTTGTACCCATTTTATTATAAGCCTATTGTTAGTTGTAAATCACAGAGATTTAACATCCGATGTCCGTCACCATTATAATATAATGTTAGTTGTAAGCCATAGCGAGTTAAGTTGAGAGGAAAGTAGCATGATAGCTTAAAGTCATAGTCTTAATTATTGAGCGGGACAGAACAAACCAATTTTCTCTTAAAACCAACAAATAAAAAAAAATCCTAACAAACTAACAACATGGATAATATAATAACTACATTATTTATATAAGCTATATACAAATCATTTATGCATTGCTTCAAATTGTAGATTCTCATTTTTCTGAATAAAACAAGTTATCATTTTCTTTTTAAATTACTAAAAGCACCCCATTTAAACAGATTTTTTTATAGATAGAACGTGTAAAACCCCCACTCCCCCAATGGCACCCGTGCTTAAAGTTATTTTCATCCCACTTTAATTATTGGTGACCTACATCATAATTTAACTATTGGTAACTTACATCCTAATTTAACTATTGGTGCCGGGGTTCAATCCTCGGTCCCGGCACAGATTTATCTGATTACCGAACCCTTCCTTCACCTCTGACAAGACATATTGTGAATGTGGGGAATGCCAGGCCTCCACCGTGGTTCGGATTCCTCGTTAAACTGTAGGTCCTACATTTCATCTCACAATCACCCTACCATTACATATTAGCGTAAGTGCGTATAGCCCGAATGGGTAGTAAGACGCGGTGCTAATATTATTATTATTATTATTATTATTATTATTATTATTATTATTATTATTATTATTATTAACTATCAGTGACTTGCGACCGGCCATAGCTCCCTATGTTAATGGCGACTTCCCAATAAAAAAAACCCAGCGAAGTGATACATTATGAAACACCCTGTATTTGTGTGACGGTCCCGACCCTAGTGAAGAAAAAAGACATTTGAAAACGTAGTTTACCATTCAATATAACAGCCACAGAACAGACGTGAGTTACTCATGTACTATTGCGAGGTTAAAATAAAAAAACTATTGTGTAACGAAAAAAAAACCTACACACACACAGAAGTTATTGCGACAGTCCTAATCTGCCTTAGGTAGCGTCGAAGTGGTGGTACTATACTTTACTCACTAATAACAACAACGATATTAATTATAGTCATTTTGTAAAGTGTTCAGTGTCGTGTCTTAGAAATGAATGACTTATGCAATTGGTTTGTCTTGAAAGAAAGCTTGTTTCTTAGAATAAAATAAAATGTTTATAAAACCAACGTTAGTAAACAACACGTGTGGGAGGGGGTGAAGGGGGGGTCCTTTTTATAGAGAAATTTAATTCAAACCAACAAATAGTAATGTACTAGTGTTAAAACGTAATTTTGAGCTAACCTTATTTTTAAAAGTAGTTTTTCTTTTGCAAAGTGGACTATGATCAAGATCTTTTCACCCAAATCTCATATAAAAATGATATATTGTCGACGTTGATTTGATTTTAGGAGTTTTTTTTAAAGCCTTGTATCTATAGGTCATTTTTTTAAATTTTTACAAATAGCAATCTACAAGGCCTTATTTGCTATAAGTTTACTTATATATAGTATAATTTTGTAGGAGAAAAGGCCTTTCTAATGGCTATTCCTAAGAAAATTGGGCTCTAAGTTACAGTCATTCTTAAAAAGAAAAGTAATTTATGAAATTATAATAGTTGATTAATATCTACATCCTAATAACTATTTTAAAAACATCCGACATATTTCTGAAACACCGAAACACTTAATAAGTTTTATATTATTTCCATCGTGTAGATGGTAGCAACTTTTACTAAATAATCCATGGGAACAGGATGAGGGGTAGTTTCAAATAAAAGTATAATCTTAATAAGAAAATTATAGGTTCCTCACAGTGCACTAAACAATGATTTTAACCCCAATCTTCAGTAAAAAGCTAATTAAGAGGTGAGACACTCGAATTATCGAATCCTAATGTTCACGAGATTTGAAATTAGAAAGAACTGTAATAAATATATTTGGTCAAAATTTGGACATCTTAACTTAAAATCACAATATTTGCGATTACAAACTTGTATAACCGGGAAAAATAACATTTATATTTATTTCAGCTATAAAATAAAAGACAAAACTCATAAAATAAGTACACTACCGTATGGAAATAAATGGTTCCCTCCAAAACCGTCCTCTTTGCCCTTTATAACTTGATAAATACGACAAATAAAAACATATATCAATAATTTTATATCGCCAAACATACTTCTGATTCGTGCACGATGCTCACTTTCTAAATGAAGTGACGTTTCCTTTTCTCTTATTTAATTTTAAACATTTGCATTCTTATTAAAATTGTGCATTAAAAAAATAATTTAGGATTCAAATTTAAATCCAAATTTTGAAAGAAGATTACAGATCCGGGTTTGAGAAAAATAGTATTTTAACCCTTTTGTTTTATTTCCATACAGGCCGAAAAAGTAATTTTTACTTTTTTTATTATTAAAGGAGAGATTAAAATGCTGTCTTATACATTTTTACTTTGAAAACTAGACCATGATATAGTTATCTGAACACATTAAAAATAAACACAAAATAAATGCATAGTACAAACATTGGCGAAATGTTATTTTATTATCTAATATCTGTCAAAATTGACACCCTCTGTTAAGGTTGACAGCTGCTGAAAACCTCCTTTTGTGTGTATAACCTTATTGAAATATATCTTTTGACTTTTAAAACTGGAAGACATGTGCCAATAAATGGTCGAGTAACTAAAGATATATCATTATTTTTTGTGACAACTTACACATTATTTTAGCACACTATGGCATTATTGTAATGGATTTACTTTTAAAGTTACACATTTCATTAAAAACTAGTGTCATACAATGAGAGAATACATACTATCTTATGACCTCATCGACATTATGTGTGTAGATAACCGACCACCGATACAAGATAATTGCTCCACAAACTGCCCCTAACCTACAAAGTAGCAACATATTCAAGTACAAATATTTACTTCTTTAAATTAACTGTAATTTTTGAGTAAAGCATATTTATTTTAGTTGTGTGTCATTCTCTAGAATCGGACATATTATTTCACTTAAAGATGTCGCTTGATAAATACACCAGCCATTTGGTTCACCTACTGCTAATTGTGTTTACTTTTTGATGCCATGGCATAAATACACTTGGGGGATAATATAATAGACCTTATTGCGAGGCCATTGACTCTTCGTGTCCCGAAGTTCCTTTTTTTCTCAGCACTTTATCAGATAAAATATGTTCTGTATATATGTTTAAAAGGTAAGTAACTTTAAACCTAAAATATAGTTGTAGTTTTCGACACATCATGCACCTCATAGCCAATAATTCACTGCCTACCCGACATACCTGACTTGAAGAAAAACAATTATCTGGCTCGTACAGTCAATGAAACATAGATATGACTCTTTGGCTCACACAATATCTTGTTTGTTTACTATACTAATGGTTCTGGGTTAGATTACCGACATGGCTAAAAAACCTTTCACGGTGATTAATTGAAGGTTCAGAGACTGCGTGTGGTGTATTTTCTAAAATTAAGCTGGTTTGCAAGTCGTGTGAGGATATAATCAATTGATACAGATTTTAGACGTTAAGTTCCCCAAATAAAAATTAATAAATAGTGGATAGAATAGACAGCTCTTCGCCACCTATTAAAAACTTTACTCTATCTTTATCTGTTTTAATTGATTATAATAACTAGCTCGCAAGGGGCCAATTAATCCTTTTGTAAAAGTATCTACTACCGTATTTTGTGTCGGACGTGCAGAGCTTTATTTTGAAAGGATACAATATTTGGCGATTACATATGAAGATGAGAAACATATACCCCATCTTACAATTTTATTTTTAAAAATCTGTCTAAAAATTGATAGGCCTACATCCCACAAGAAGAACCAATAAGGTCAATTTTAGGACTAATTATGAGTCAATTTCATGATCAATCAACCTGGATATCAGATACAAGTTCATGGTCGAAATAGAAATTCATCGAAATTTGTTGTACTGAATTCTTCACTTGAAAACAGCAAAATTTGTGTTAGTTTTAGTTTTTTTTAAATATTTATATAAATAAATTTTAATTTTGTCTCATTAAATAAGATTTTAAATTGGTTTCACTTGTTTGACTTCTAATTTTTTTTTTATCTGAGATTACTAAAAAACCTTAGTACGTTAAGACGCTTGGTTCGAGCTAACATTTCACAAAGAGCTCCGGTTGGATATTAACGTCATTGGCCGTTTTTATTATTATCCTATTTATTTTAATAAATCCAAGCTTATTTGCCTATCTCTATGAAATTGATAGCAATGCACTAAGTAAAAATAGTTTTAAAAATAGCTCGTCCTATCCTTTAAATTATGGCAAATTTCTCAGTATTTTATCCCTCTTATATTATTGTAAATTATTCACTTATTCTTTTTAATCAGAGTAATCTTAATATACCTGAGCTACGCTCTATATGTGTGTGCTGCGACGGACTCTTAAAGGTACTCCCTAATTATTAGATCATATCCTCACACACACTGTGGTATTTATTGTGGGAATGGTTATTTAGAAGTTTTAAAATTACTAAACAAATCTTTTTTTGTATTAAAAAATTTGTCGTAACCCTATTATGAAGGACTTATGTTTGAGGAAGACCAGATCTATGTTTATAAACATTTATTTTGATCTGATATCGGCCACATTTCACAAAATGTTATCTTTAAAAAAAAATTTTTTATAAAATTTTAAATATAAGGTTTTAATTTATGAAAGGATTTGTTGACATTTACTTT
Source organism: Timema shepardi (assembly GCA_902151425.1). NCBI lineage: Eukaryota > Metazoa > Arthropoda > Insecta > Phasmatodea > Timematidae > Timema > Timema shepardi. The sequence continues at coordinate 175,414 of CABFVX010000391.1, forward strand.
ATTTTAAATGATCAAACCAACTCATGAGTAAATCATATTTTATGAAATTATTCAATGCGTCTAAGCGTTTAATTAGACTGCTCTTTTTAAGATGAGATTAATTTAGCTGAATTAGGACTTAAAAAATTACCATGATAAATACAAACCATATTTATTTGAAATTAGGTCAATGACTCATGAGATAGGGAGCATTAAAAATAAACGAAAGAACATAATAATTACACCGCAAGGTATGAAGGTAAACTATTATCAGAATAATTAGCAATATTTTAGCGTGAGAAGAAAACGCTAGGTTTAGTCCAAACGGTCACTTTTCTTTCGTAATGTTAAAACTAAGATTTTAAAAAAAATTTTAATCAGTTAAGTATTCCTTTAATTTCCCTTGTTTAAAATTTGGGTCATGAAAGGAGAAAATGCTACATAACAGTTCGCTGCCATTTTAAACATATCTACAGTAAACTGTGATTGTATATACAGGAATATATGAAACTAAATGGTAAATTAGCCAACTGGTTAGAAAGAGTGAATGGTGTAATTATTCTTAAAGAGCTGATAGAGTTATACATATAAATTAATTTTGATTTAATTTGAAGTGATGAAAAAATTAATAGAAGTTTTATCTTGTGCAGTTGTCCAAATCTTTATGATAGATATACTGTACGTAGGCACACTTCTATATGTCACAAATCACAATGAATTTACCTATATAATTTTGTATTTACTTCGATTCTTATCAGAATATAACTCTACTTCAATTTACTAACGACATAACGATCGTTTAATTTCTATAAACACTTTTTTTTTCACCATTACTATTGGGTGACTTCACGTTAAGCGCTTCTATTAACTATGCGTGTAAAACCGATCATTTCAAAGATAAGTTTTATTTTTTAAAATTGTTTAGTCATTTAAATTATAAAACGATATTTATCTTCAAGCTTAAAATACGATTCACAAGTTTTGAAGTCGATTTAGCTGGGTAAAAAAAAACACTCAAAATATTTTTATTTTTTATTTGGTCAAATCGGATTTCAAAATTATCTTATTTCAGACCAAGCTAGATAGTCTACATAAAAATGGTTTGAACACAAATGTATGTTTTGTATATAAATAAACTCTTTGTTAATGACTTAAGTATAAATCGTTGTTATACAGTTTCTTGCACACAAATTATTAAATACACAAGAGCAAAAATAAACTTTCAAAACGTCGAAAAATAAATCTTGTCGATCAATTAATAAGCTTACTTTTGTTGAGTACTATCAAGCTATTTAAATTATACACTTAAATAGGATAAATTGAGTAGAGATTTTTTAGCACCACGTCTTACTACCCGTTTGGATTTTACGCTTATGTACTAAATATGCTAACGGTTTCAGGAATTAGAATTTAGGAAGGTTATATTTAGAGGAAGTATACCAGCAATTGCGTGGAGGAAGAATGGATAACCATTTTGGAAAAAAACCATCCTCAGGACACCTGACCTAGATTCGACCCTCAATCTCCCTGTACTTGTCAGTCTAGTCTACTGCGAGAGTAGCGTCTTGAATCATGCGGCCACCGAAGTGGTATAATGATTTATTCTTTCGAGCGTGTCAGACACATCAACACAAAGGTTATCAGCCGCTAATATAATAAAAATGAAATAACGGAAAACATATGGCAAATTATTAAATTGTTTATTTTGTCAAATGATGTTTTAACAAAGAATGATTACGCTTGTATAATGGATCTTAACTAAACTATCTGCTGCGGTGGACACGTCAACTAAACGTCAAGCTCATCTATTCTAGTTTAGCATAAAGGGGAGGTCGTGTTTCGAATCTTAAAGGACTGATATTATTTTTCTTCAAACGGTTAAGGCCCTTGGACCTGTCGAGTGCAAGTCTTAAACCAATGTTGTAGGATGGTGGGCGGGAGGGTGAAAGGCGTGGCGTGGCCTCACAACCTACCAAAGTATCCTTCCGCACCAACAAGAACAGATGAATCACGGAATACGTAGATGGCGCTAGCTACCGGACAGGTCTACGGAAAAATCATACGTTTGGAAATATCAGTTTTCTCGAGAATGAATGAAATTTTTATGTTAATATTTTCAACACCTCTACTAAGATAATTTATCGATGTTTATTAATTGCTACATTTTCTTAATTTTTGTTATAAAGCTAACAGCTTTCTATTGAAAAATGTTAATTTTATCGACATTTGATCACTGTTAAAATTATAGAGGAAGTGTGTATATAAAACGTATAACTTAAGCAACATGCTTCTATTCTTGAACAAACCGTTTCCAAAAAGAAAATTTCAAAACAATAAACATTCTTAAAGATAACAGTTTGTTCCCATGGATCTGCATTTCCACGCCAAATGGAAAGGGCCAATCGCCTTAACCACTCCTCCTTCATTCAAATGGGAGCACATTTACTCTAAATTATAACTTTATATTTCGTATTCCATTAGTGTAAATATGAGGATAGTCCTAACGAGTAATAAGAGGTGGTGTAGCTAAAACATTTATTCTGTAGCAAATAATGAATACCTGTGTAATTTTTGGGCGTAGCTTTATTCACGTATCACATAGATTATTCTGTTAAATAAATTAAACGCACGCTATGGTGTATCTCCTCAGCTCGTATCGCTCCACACCAGATCGTAAAGATATTGCCGATTAGAATTTTTCCTCATTTTTACACAAAATAATGTAAAAATAAGCAGACACGATGTCACGCGGGCAACGAAAGTGCCAACTTTTACTCACACTAACTTGGAATAAGTTAATCAATCTTCAAAAGGAAACACAGTTATCCTTTATAGGAGATTACTAAATGCATTTCATCATGTTCCCGTTGATTATATATTTTACTTACTTGGATCTATAATACACCCACAATTCATTAACTTAAATACATCAGTCGAAGTTTATAAATATAGATTTTACTTTAGTAATTAAAAAAAAATTCACTCTGATTTATTTTAGGCATGGTACCCATTATAATAATTATTATTTCTACGCATTAAATAAGGTTAATTAATTACACCTGGGGGCGGGAATCAAACCCGAGACCAGAAGTTATGTGATTCATTTATTTAATACGTTTCAAAATATACCCATGAGAACGTCTATCATTCGTAACGATGATAATAATTACCATAAATTGAACTATTTCCACATTGGCGATAATCTTTTGACAAATATTTAAGCTCCAAATAATTATCAATTTTTTTTATTAGAGACAAAGAATATTTATCCACGCCAAAACTGTAAAATTACACCAATAAAAATATCTCTTTCATTCTTACACACTATTTAAAAATTAATGCTACTCCTGTTTTTACCATTATCATTTTGGTATAGTTCTACTTTCTTTATTTTTTTTTATCGTATCTAAGTAGGGTGAACCCTATCATCAAGGAAGTTGTGATATCGACACCGATAGGGTGGAGATAAAAAAATATGGCGGAATCGATGTTTTATGTAGAGAAAAAAAAAGAGTCGCATGGCACGGCACGTTTTGTTCTCATGTTATGAATAATACAATCATTTTTTATTCCACATTTTGCTTCTATCGATGTAAGACCGACACAAGCCTTTATTTCCGGACTACAACGGAACAAAGTATATTATTTACTCTATCATATAGATATATTATTATATTCGTGAAAATGTTTCAAGAGCCGTCTCATTTCTCCCATCAGGGTTGTTACTTAGTTGAAAGTTTCTTCCACCCCCCGTAAAAAGAACAAAGCAATAATTTCGATATTAATAACACAAATAATAATAATAATAGTACGTATATTACATCTCCGACAACATGTTTTGGGGGCTTTGGCGTTGAACTTTTTAAGAAAAAAACTTCATTTTCTTATTTCGATCATTTTATTATAACAAACTTTAGTAGGAAACGCAAATGCGGGTTCGCTTCCTCTAATTCAACCTTCCCAATTCCTAATCCATTAGCGTAATTAGTACTTAAAGCGTATAACCCGGACGGGTAGTAAGACGCGGTGCTAAATATTATTATTATTATTTAGTAGGAAGTACTGACCCACTTCGGTGGCCACGTGGCCTAACGCGCTAATCTTGTTTTGGACTAGACTGCCAAAGACGGGGAGATCAAGATTCGATCCCGGTCGGGTGCACTGAGGTTTTTTCCCCTAAATGGTTTTCCACTCTCCCTCCACGCTAGTGCGGGTGAATTTCCTCACAATTGAGCCTTCCTAATCGCTAAGACATTAGTATAATTAGTAGGGCCTACACAGGCGCATAACCTGAACAGTTAGTAGGACGTGGTACTATAATAGTAGTAAGGATGATTATTATATATATTTATTTTATGTATAGTATTATATATATTATAGTCTTATAGTCTATATAATATAAAAAGGCATATTACATATAATATATTGAGTAATATATAAAATATATCGAATATATATATAATTATAAATGTGTCTATTTTTTGTTTGAATATATATATTTAAAGCGATATTCTTTACATGGATCGAATATAAATTATTATTAATACATTAAATTTATAATAAATACAAAATGGTTACATAATATTCGATTATATTGAGTGGTCTTATAGAAATGTTTTTAAAAACATGCATACAAGTATTGTTACTTTTAAGATTTATTGGTCAGTTAAAAATAAAGCTGTGTTTTAAATCAAAGTAGTTCTTATGAATAAAGGAGTAATTTTGACGCATTTGAATGTATAAAGTACCAACTTAGTTTATCTCTCTAGAAATGTTTCTACAAATAGCCTTTGGGTTAGTGCCCCTTTAAATCCCACAAGATAATGCTACTAATAATAATTATAATATATCCATATCGAGTCCAGAGTATGTTCTATAGTACGATGTTGTTCCCAGAGATTATCATGCAAGTAATTTACATATACAAGTGCAATGAAAATACAACATCAAGAAAAAAAGTTGTATACAGAATGGTGGACGTACATTTAGTTATAAATACTATGAACATGATAAAATATAAAACATAAGGTATTTTGTTATAGAAATAATCCAGTTAGCTTGAAATTTCAAACAGTGCCAATTAGTGCACAAGCATACTGAATTATTAAACCTTATCTCTAAGCAAGATATTCCATAACAAAGCTAGAGCACATTTGTTTAGTAGGCCCTAATAGAGATATTCCCAAATTGCTCGTTGGTTATTATTCTTTTAGCACCGTGTCTTAATAATACCCGTCCGGGTTACATGCTTATGTACCAGCTACGATAATGTCTTTTAGGGATTGGGAAGGTTACATTTAGGTGAGGTTTACCCACATTTGCATTAAGGGAGAGTGGAAGAATATGTAGGAGAAAAAAACCCTCCCCCTAATAGGCCTACACCTGACCGAGATTCTAACCTTGACCTCCCTGTCATCAGCAGTCAGGGGTATTGCGAGAGTAGCACCTTAGAATCCGCCTTGGTGGCCGCGTGATTTAACGCGCTACTCTCGTGTTAGACTAGACTCCCGGAGATGGGGAGATAAGGGTTCGATCCCAGTCGGGTGCACTGGGGGTGGTTTTTGCTAAATGGTTTTCTACTCTCCCTCTAAATTAAGCCTTCCTAATCCCTAACCCATTAGTATAAGTATTAATACATAGGCTTATAACCCGAACGGTTAGTAAGATGCGGTGCTAAAAAAAAAGTAGTACCTTAAACCACGTGGCCAGCGAAATGTTGCATTATTATTATTATTATTATTATTATACCTGTAAATATCTTCCCCACAACTCACTCGTTCGGGTTACTAGACCTACTCATTTAACTACACTTACGGTGTACGTATGAAGCATGTAGAATTTAGAGTAAATATACCCGCATTTGCATGAATGGAAAAAGATAAAACTATTTTGGAACGTCCATTTGCATCTGACGCAGCTAGAATTTAAACCCTGACCTCTCCGTCAACGAAGATCAAGTGCAACTCCACAGCTTCTAATATCATAGATGCTCATTAATATTCAAGTTTGGATATGTTTCTGTAACATTATTAATGACATATTAAAAAGTTATCACACACGTTTAACCCACTTAGGTGGCCGAATGCTCTAAGGCGTCACTCTCACATTAGAATGAACTGCTTGGATATTGGGGCTCGAATTATGGACGAGTGCATTGAGGGTGGATTTTCCTGAGTGGCTTACACTCTCCTTCCTCGCAAATGCGGGTGTACTTTCTCTAAATTCAACTTCACTCATCCTCAGAACATTCACCTAAAATCCTAAATAGTTAATTTGCGTTAATCCCGGACCAGTAGTAAGACGCGGTTTAAAAAAAACCTATCTAAGGAATATATTTAAAAGATCACCTACTTTTTTCCCCCTTGATTTTAATTTTAATTTTTTATTCATATTTTATAATATTTTAAAGGTTTCTTCAAAATAATTTAAGAATATAATTTTTTTAAACGTATTTTTACATAATTAATAAAGTTGTATGTGCCCTTGTCCTATTTACACTTTTTATATACAGCGCTATCTGACTGACTCTTAACCTACACATAACGTTAAAATGTTAGTCCTTTCATTAATCAGTAGAATAACACTTTATTCAGACTTATGTAACGTAATGAACAGAAAAAGATCAAATGTCACGGTGGGATTTTTTTTAAACTCATTGTGCACAAGAGATGAGTTGGCAGTTCTGGATACACTTATGAGGTAGCGACGGAAACATACGAGCTAGTATGTTATTAAGAGTTCAACACTTGTACGTAGTGCACGCCGGGTAATATGACAGCAACCTGGGACCATGACGTGAGGTTGATACCATCATGAACTATTATTATTATTATTATTATTAGCACCGCGTCTTACTACCCGTTCGGGCTATACGCACTTAGGCTAATGTGTAATAGTAGGGTGATTGTGAGATGAAATGGAGGAGCTACAGTTTAACGTGGAATCCGAACCATGGTGGAGGCCTGGCATTCCCCTCATTCACAAGTTGTGATTAATACACGTCTTGTCAGATGTGAAGGATGGGTTTGTTAATCAGATAAATCTGTGCCGGGACCGAGTATTGAACCCTGGACCCCCAACACAGAAGTCCGACACCTTACCCCTAGACCACCAGGTCACCCATTATATCACGATGAAGAATCACGAGATTTATATACAGTTGCATTTAGATAAAGCGTGTTTTATTTTTTCCTAGTGCATTTAGTGCCTTACTACCCGTCCGGGATATCCACATATATATGTTATGTGCGAAATTTGGATAGTGTCGAGATTAGCCGGGAGATGTCGACATTATCCACATACAACGGATAAAGTCAGAAATAGAAAGTTATTTATCTCATTTTTGACATTAGCCACCAAGACTTGGATAACGTGGAATATTATATGTAAAACTAATAACGTGTAATACGGATTATATTTTAGAACAACATTTTCATCTCTGAAATTGAGTCATAGCAATGCGGTAACATTTGAAATGACTCATGTTCTTTTTTTCTACACTAACCTAAACTAACTAAACATAGTCTAAACTCACCTATATAAACTAGCCTAGCATAACCTTACCTCAACCCTAAAATGTCGACATTAGTCAATTGTGGGTGGATAATATCAATATTAACCGGATAAACTTCGAAAAACTTTATTTAATCACCTCTCATTTATCATAGACCACGTATTTTGGATAATTTCAACATTATCTGGATAATATCGTCCGTATCTAAATTCGGAATTTACCCGTATTATATACACTGATTGGGTAGGGGTGAAATTGTTTAAAAGTATCAGTTGATATCTCTTCCTTCCCCCCACCCCGTCTGTTCCAATTTAACAAATCATGCTTTGGCTCACACACTGGACCACACCAAACCAATGAGTGCCTATGTGAAAGGGTGTACCCACATTTGATCAATGATTCATTTTTCGGCCATGCTGGGAATCGAACCTGGGACCTTGTAACTCAATGGGCAGACACGCTACCAACTGATCTAAGGTAGTCGGACAGGCTGGAAGCTGTTAATTATGATGCTTATGCATTACGCTAATGGTAAAAGGGATGATGAAGGCATAATTTTAGAGGAAATGAACACGAATTTGCGTCAAGGGGGAGTGGAAAATTACTGTGGTAAAAATAGCCTCACTACACCCGACCGGGATTCAACCCATAACAATCAGTAATCTAGTCCAACAAGAGCGTGACGCGTTAGACCGTGTGGGTGCCGATGAGTTGTGATAACAATTCAGAAACCCGCTTCAGTGGCCGCACGGTCTAAGGTGCTATTCTCACAATATAGGCCTACTAGACTGCTGAAACAGGGAAGATCAGGGTTCGATCCTAGTTGGGTTTACTGAAGGTGGTTTTTCCTAAATTGTTTTCCACTCTGCCTTCATGAAAATTCGAAAAACACTTCCTCTAAAAATTCAACCTTGATAATCCATAACACATTAGTGTAATTAGTACACAGGCGTATTAACAGGACGGGTAGTAAGACACGGAGCTAAAAAAAAATTACGGGTTGGATTTAAACTGACGGATTGCACTGGAAACGCTCAAAGCTATGCTTTTGTATAGTTTAGATAAAGTGTACCAGCATTCGTGTGGAAAATCACTTTGGGGACAAAACACCTTAGTACATCCGATCGTAATTTGTGACCTGACCTACACGTCATCGTAAAACTGGACTTGGCGAGCCTGGCACCTGTGTCCGCATGTTTACCGGCGCGGGTGTGAGCCCGTGTTTGGTCCATGAAAGTGAAAAATTTAATTATGTGGTTTTTACTAAAATAAAATAAACTATCTGATCTAAAAAAATCATGAAGAAAACCACATCTAAGTACACCCTGCCGATCTCTCCATCACCGGTAAACCAAACTAGATGATTGATTTAAATTGGTTGAAAAATGACACCTGGAAACGGAAATCGAACCTGGGATCTCTTACTTAGTGCACTATGGTTATCCCAGGATTTGTCACGTGCTTAAGCTCATTCTTCACTCCTAGTTTATGGCTGAATCTGTGAAGGACGTGTGGAATCGTCAGATACATAGTAGCGGACGTTAGTATTGTGTCGTAAGTGCAGTAGTAGAGCATTGGTACGCTAAACCCCGGACCCGGATTCGATTCCCGCATCTAGGTGTCATTTTTCAACTAAAATAAATTAATTGAATCGTGGTCACCTTTATACGGACATTACTGTAATTACAATGATTTGCAGCCTGTATGTTATCATCATCATCATCATCAATTGTTTCCAGCCTGTGGCAAAATAAGTTTATTAAACTGCCTTTATCCTCCTTTATCCTCCTACCATTCTTCCTCATTTAATTGCCTCCATTCTATTCCTCTCACTTGGAAACTTTCTGTTATATGTGTGTTGATATTCATACCAATTTGACGAGCCTGACAGTTAACACACGAGCCCAACGATGCGGGTACCAACCGAAATAAATGTTTATATTGATTTTGTTTTCTCGTGTCCGTAGGAAATGCTATCTAAGTTAAGACTCAACTACCATTTTCTAAACTATTAAGGTGGCGTTTTTTTTATCGTCTCTTTCTGGATGGTTTCAGGAGGAGTGTAATGAGTATGTCCGTGAAGTAGATAGAAGCCATTACATGACTTTACAAGTGTTATTGCGCCGACCGGCGTTAATGGACAGTAATCGTTTTAATGACCTGGCCTAACAGACACCGGTCATTACAGCCATTAACTAGACCTTACTTCGGCTCTTGGTCCTTCTACCATGGGGATTTGGCTACGTACCTTTAGTTTGGATTTGGTAGAAGAATAGTATTTGTTTTTATTATTATTATCACCACGTCTTACTACCCGTTCGGGTTATACGCACTTACGCTAATGTGTTATGTTAGGGTGATTGTGAGATGAAATGGAGGACCTACAGTTTAACGTGGAATCCGAACAAGATGTCTTGTCAGAGGTGAAGGAAGGGTTTGGTAATCATATAAATCTATGCCGGGACCGAGGATTGAACCCCGGCCGCCAGCGCAGAAGTCTGACACCTTACCCCTAGACCACCAGGTCAGCCAGTATTTGTTAGTTACTAAAATTACTAAATTATTATTATTATTATTATTATTATTATTTAGAACCGCGTCTTACTATCCGTTTGGGTTATACGATTTAAGTACTAATTACGCTAATGGATTGGGAATTGGTAAGGTTGAATTAGAGGAAGTGAACCCGCATTTGTGTGGAGGGAGAGTGGAAAACCATTTAGGGAAAACCACCCCCAGTTCACCCGACCGAGATTCGAACCTCGATTTCCCCGTCCTCAGCAGTCGAGCTCAACACGACTAGCACGTTAGCCAACTACGCCACCGAGGCGGGTTAAAATTACTAAAACAAATTTCATATATTCATACATCAAATCATTCTATATGCAGCTATCACTTACGATATGTATCATTATCAATGCTTATAAAATAATACTTTTTTCTCACCACATTCTACTATCCGTTGGGGTTATACGCCAATGGTTTTAGGGGTTTGGAAAGTTTTGTTTAGAGAAAGTGCATTTCGAGTTCCCTGTATAGAGAGTGGAAAAGCCTTTTGGAAAAACAACCCACAGTACACCCCACCAAGGTTTGAATCTCGACCTTCCTGTCATATACAGTCTAGTATACTGTGAGAGTCGTGCGTTAGACCATGCGGCCACCGAAGCGGGTAAATATCACAAATAATATTGAAAAATATTATCAAAGTTGGCTGCAAAAAGATATTTTAAATCGTTCTTCCAACCAAAATCAGGGTTCCTCTTGATATATGACCAATAGAGAGAGAGAGATTTATATTACTTAAATAATTTTGTTCCTTTAGAAATTTTATTCAACTAGTGCAGCGTTTTTCAACTGGTGTGCCGTGGCATATTGGTGTGCTGCGGAAGTATTGGGGAATATCTAAATTAGACGAAAAAATTGTTTGAAGAGTAAAAATACATTTTTGAAAACTCATGATCAACATTATTTTTTAAATAACACCATCATTAGAACTTAAGCTATTGAAATTTTAAACACCATATTAATACTAGTTTTTTAAATGTTAAAATCTCTCTTTTAAAAATCGTTGTCGTGTCCTGACAATTTTAGCGGCTTGTTTAATGTACCACAAATTCAAAAAGTTTGAAAATCGCTCAAATAGTGGATCGTTGCAGTGTTGGCTGGAAGTTATTGTTCTAAAATAGATTCGAAGCTTTTTACTGGACACTTTTTGTCCACCATATTCCTCCTTGCACTGGTCCCGGGTGGAGGTAAAGGTGAGGGTGGGGATAGGTCTGACGTCACCGAATATGGCTTGGGTCCAAGTCCAGGCATAGCTAGGTGTGACCCTGGCATCAAGTGTTTTTACAGTGGTGAGCTTAGGGGTGCATTTTAGGCAATTGAGTACAAGTTAGAGGAACAATTATATTTTACCCTTAATATTCGTCTAGACGAATGCGGCTGCACTTCCTTAAAACTCATTCTTCCTTATCCTAAGCACATTATCGTAATTAGTAGGTTTACATATGCGTGTAACCCAAACGGGTAGTGAGACTGTGTGCTACATTCTTTTTCAAACAAATGAAACAAATTCTTTGTCTACGGTTATTCTGCAAAAAAACCCAGAAAAACAAACTATTCCAACCAAACCTTCAAGGTGATCTCATTAGTTGCAATAAATGCACGCACGAACCGGTCAAGTACTTTTCGTGGAACACAAACAATTTGAGTGTTTGAAACCGGACTTTAACTTCGGTAGGACCGCGTGTTCTCGAAACACAACTTTAAAATGGGAGTTTGGCTTTCATTTGTTTGTATTTTGTTTTAAAAGTAAAGTGTAGGGCAACCAAAAATTTTACTAACGTAGAAAATGAAATACATTTCATATTTTTATTTTAGTAATACATCATTTTTCGGTTGACACATTTTAAGACCTCTCTTCCACACACACACACACACACACACACACACATATATGTATATATATAAATAAATCATGCTAGCATTTTATTTTGTAGGAAAAAAATTTAAATGGATTTAAAAAAACTATTGATGGACATTATTTGAAATTAATACTTTTTTTAATGACTTTAAAACAAAAACATAATATATTATAAATACCCCAACATTCCTTAAAGAATTCTGGCCTCAGTAATTTTATTTGTATTCTACTGTTTTGTTCAAATGGTATTTACTTTTAATTTTAGTAAAAATATTATCACACACCATTAAGAGTTGCCAGTTTATTTAAATTTGTATAGTCTTACATAAATTATTTTAAAAAATAGACTTTAGCACCATGTCTTACTACCCGTTGGAGTAATTCGCTTTTGTATCAACTACGCTCATGATTTTAGGGATTAGAGAGGCTATAATTAGATAAAGTGTATCAACATTTGCATGGAGGGAGGGTGGAAAACAATTTTGGATAAAACCTCAGTACACCCGAATGAGATTCGACCCTCGATCTCCCCGTCATCGTCATTCTGGACTTTGTGAGAGTAGAGTGTTATGCCACGCGGCAAACAAGGCGGATAAAAATAGTTAAAATAGTTGGCTAGCACTAAAATGGCTCTTAAATTTCTTCATAGCCATATCAATGGTCACGCCGTCTTAAGGTCAAGATCGTAAAATCACTTAGTTTAGTTAGCTGGTTATTGGGATATCGGGTTTCTAATAATATAGGTCGGATGTACTGATGTTGTTTTTCTATAAATAGTTTCTCACTCTACCTTTATACAAATTCGTGTATATTTCCTCTAAACTCTATCTTCCTCATACCTAGCTCATTACTGTACATACGAGGATATGCCAAACAGATAGTAGTACGAGGAATAAACACATACAACAGACCGAGAAACCCCAACGTTAGTTAAACATTCAACCACAAAGAGCTGTAGTCGGTAAGTGTGCGAATAGAACAGGAATTACTTTTATTATAATATGTATGGTGTTGACGTTCTTAGGATGAATTACACTGAAGTTTAAACTTACAAACTCGATAATATATTTATCGTATTCGTTCCACTTAGGCTCAATGGATGAACAATTTTACTGGGAAAAAATCGAAGAAACAATTTTTAATCTCACATATATATTTTGAACACACATTTCAATTTTCATTAAAAGGAACTCTTAGAGAAAAAATTCGTATCTTACCACCCGTTCGTGTTATAGGCATGCATATATATATATATATATATATATATATATGTACTACTTGTAATTAGGCTAATATGTCAGGGATGAGAAAGGTTAAATTTAGATCAAGTGCACTGTCATCTGTTTGGAGAAAGTGTGTAAAATCACTCAGGAAAAACTAACCTCAGTCAACCACAACGGGATTCGAACCTTCATCTCCCCATCTGCTTCAGTCCAATCTATTGCGAGAGTAACGCCTTAGACGATTTGACCATAAGAATGGGTGAAACCTATTGCCATTTTACTGTATTATTATTAATATTTTATAGGTATTATTAATATCTATCATAAGTGATAGCTGTAGATCAAATGACTTGACGTATGAATATGTCTAAAATCAGATAAGGTATTTCCTCTGGAAATTGTAATGTAGAAACGCTGTGCGCTTCTAGAAGTAGTTTTTTGACCGGGGTGTCTCAGGAGGTCACAAATGAGGGGAGTAATTGGAGCAACAAGGGGTGAGAGGGGGGAGAGGGTAGACGTGTCGGGTGATTGCAGACAAACGAGGGGATAAAGTGAGAGTCCCTGAGAAGACAGGTAAACCTGAGACGACCTAGAATTGGGAGGGAGAGGGCATCGTCACCTTTTAGTTGAACTCCTCCTCGACCTCGCTTCCATTAGCTTTATTGCCTGTGTTCTCACCACTAGCTACATTTTTACAACTTGGTTCTTGGAAAATCACGACAGACTGACCCCTTCCTTACCTTCAATTAACCCTTTAGGCGAAAGTAAAATATATCTACATTCAAAACGACTTTTTTGGTAGTACTTAAAGTGTATCGAAAACTAGATTCTTTAACAAATATTTAAGCCAAAGGTCCCGGGTTAATGTCCGGGTATCATTTTTAATTTATTTTTTTTTACAAACATACATAGTTATTACAAACTTAACCAAGATGGCTATTTATTATTGATTCATCCTATCCTTAGACCTGAGGTAAACGACCATTCCTCTATCACTACGCAAAAGACCTACATGATTGGTCGAACACGAGTGCAATATTTTAAACAGGTGCAGACAAGTATAGTCGGTACCATTACAAAGTAAGCCACTACGAGTTTTTGCAATTTTAATGCTTTTAAATTTCCTGTCTAATGTTTAACACAACTCAGGCCAGACTCAGCAATGGGTTCCCTTCAACGCTGAGTTTATTGGTATTCGATTAGCTTGCAAAGCTTATAAAGTATAATTTCTAAATCAAATGAAGGCAAAATTCTAGCTATATTAATTTTATAATGTTATTTTAAAACAAGTTTAATACAAAACACAGGAGGGACTATCTAGTGAAAGGATAACATTGAGGTCCGTTCAGTAGCAAATCATAGCATAGATTTCCACGTGGCTTTGTTTACATCAGGTCTCGGCCTAGGATGAATCAATAATAGCATAATATTGTTTATTTGTGAAGTAAATAGTTAGCATTTCGAAGGTATTTGAAGCTCAAATAACTATTAGCTTTACTTTTATATGTTCATACGATAGCCATGTATTCTTAGGCTTCCATTTTTGAGGGGTGGGTTCTATTACGACCGATTTCTGACAATAATAATTAACTCTTGTTGATGTAATCTAAACCATGTCCCTTCTATTTGATTTCTAAAAGGTTGTTTCAACGTTGTTTCGATTATAGTGAGACCCTTTGGGTGCTGACGGGATTGTTTGGAGGGTAGGCCTACTGGGTTAAGGGGGCCCCCACCAAGACTCCATCAGCCATAAGGGTGGTGGTAACTGGCCGTTTGCAAAAACTACCAAATCTACCATCGCCAAAACCATATGTTGATTTGTTGTCACGTTTGGCAAATCAGAACTTTCACAATGAATCATTCGATTGTAATTATGTTTATCTTTTAAGCGTTTTTACATTATTGAAACACAATCTTATGAAAATGTCCGTTTAGATGTTTCATTTTTATGAAAGTGGGACTTGCGGTTCGCTTAAAAATGCTTTACAAAACAAACGAGAGCTTCTAAAAGGCTGCGCTCAAGATGGCGAACCAGGTGGAACGAGGGTGATTGAAGACGTCATGCAAACCAAGATCGGTTGTGTTTATGCGCATCTGTTTACAAAATAAAATAGTTTTATTTTGAACCAAATATTTGGTATGGTTCTTCAACGAAGTTATAAAAACACGTTTGTTTATTTTAGTGGACAATTATGAGAAGATACAAGTGTGAATATAATTATAATTATAATTATTTTATTATTTATTTCATTATATTATCTCTTGTTGCCACAAATGCGGAAAGAAAGCCATATTGATTTTATTAATATATTTAGATCTTCCAATAAGTTATGAAATGTCGCGTGTTCATATTAGCTCGGATTCGGGTTGTAATTACTTACAATATTCATAGTTTAATTATTTATTAACCAATTTTGTTCATTTTGGTGTCAAAATATTAATTTAGATAACTATATCTAACCCCGCGTCTTATTACCCTTTCGGGTTATACGCATGTGTATTAATTACACTAATGTGTTAGGCATGAAGAAGATCAAGAGAAAGGACACATGAATTTGAGTACAAAGATAATGGGAGATATTTAGGAAAAAAAAAACTAACGTGACCTAAGCTAATCTAAACTTATCTAGACTAATCACAAGATTTCAGCACCATCAGTGCGAGCGCTCTGTTTTAGTTCAAATATTTCAGCTTGGCCTGCCCCTGCTCAAAAACCGCTGTTTGGAAGAGACAATCAGGTTTCAAAACCAATCTTACTCAATTCCTTCCATGTGTAAATAAACGTTTAGCCTTGACGAGTGTGTGTGCATTAAAAAAAAAAAGCTCTTGCACTTTGTTTTGAAAGATCAAACTTTTTTTTGTACCTAAAGTAACCTTTTAAACCATGGACTTCCACAGAGTACCAGGCTAATATAAAGGCTGTTCTCACTAACAATAAATATTTAGGGAACTAATTACAGGACCCTATTAGTAGATCCTGGTGTCTATTCCATGTGGATGTTCAGTAATTTGGTGTTGGAGAAGTCAATATAATCCAGATATCACGTACGATTTTTGGTGATAGGGTTGAGTCTGTTTATATTAGACTGCTTATGGTTGGGATGTTTGGAACGCGAGTAAAGGTCAGTGTTTTTTTGCAGTTTTATAGCAATTTTTTTGGGTCCAAAATGATTCAAATATTGCTTCTATACAAACATAGAGTTTAACTTTCTTCCTATGATGACCTCAACAGTTCTTAAATATCTGTCATGGGTGCCCTGGAATTTCATGAAAACTTTTGCTCTTTATTTAAAAAAGGTTCTTTTTTAGAAATTGCCATTGTGATTTGAAAGATAATCAATAACTGTTGATATCACTGTGTAAAGAAAATTAAACTATATAATTGTATAGAAACAATATTTGATTTAATTTGACCAATAAAACTGCAAAAACACTGACCTCTTCTCGTGTCCCCTGAAACCCAACCTTAAGGTTAGGATAGTTGTTTATTTCTATCAAGATATCGCGCACTTCCAAAATTCTGCGGCACAGTGGCCAGAAACCACTAGGGTAGGTAATTGGTTCTAGTATGACATAGAATTTAAGGAATAACATCCTTAAAAAAAGGATGTAGACTAATATTAATAAATTCAGCCGGCCATGACGTAGATCCTTCCTACCACCTGTGTGTGTGTAGGTGTGGGTTGGGAGCTAGAACAGGTGATTTGGGAAAACAGTTGACAGCAAAGGTAAGATTTATTGCCCGACATTTCTCTATTATTTTTTTCCACTCTCTTTCTCTTGCCTCTCAACTTTGTATATTGTGTGTATGTTCTGGTTTCTGTCACGATCCGTGATGGTGACTGATGATGAATCAATTGAGTCTTTCTGTCCACCGACTCGCAAACAGAAATAAAGTTATAACTAATCGTTTGCGTGTGCTTTATTGTGCTTTCTTTCAAACCCCCGTTAACACACGACTACTGTCACACACGTAGAGTGATTTAATGGCTGCAAACACTTTCTTACATTTATTGAGATTTTTTTTTTGACAATTTCATAAAAACAATTATTATTTATTTTATCACTATCTGTTTTGGTTATACATATATATATACATATACACACACTTATATAAAGACCCTATTTATATATTTATTTATTTATTTAGCACCGCATTTTACTACCTGTTCAAGTTATACGTCTATGTACAAATTACATTAATGGGCTAGGGATTAGTAAGGCTTAATTTAGAGGAAATGTACCCTCATTTGTATGGAGGGTGAGTGAAAAACCATTTAGGAAAATCCCCATCAGTGCACCCGACTGGGATCAAACCACAATCTCTTCGTCTTCAGCAGTTTAGTCCAACACGAGAGCAGCGCATTATACCACGTGCTCACTGAATACGGTCAGATGTACTTATATATATATATAAGTACATCTGACCGTATTTAACTCCTGATCTCCCTGTCTTTGGCATTCCAGCGTATTGCGAGAGTGACGCTTTAGACCATGCGACCACTGAGTGTGGACTATATAGTACAAGCTTAACTGAAATATGTTTTAAGTTATTATTTTAAACCAACCCAACCTAAATTAACCTCACCTTATATTATAAAACAATTAAAAGTTAAATTAACTTGAAGACTAAACCTGTTCTTCATTTGTCTATTTCACGGACCGTGCTAAAACTCGTTCAGTTAATAAATTGGATAAAGACTGGAGCTTCCCAGTTCATGAAATAACCAGTTCATGCATGAACTGGGTAGCATAAATGCTGCATAAATACTCACATTCGATTGAAGATAGCGTGGGAAACAGTTTAGAAAAAATAACTCAATGCACACTACCGGGTTTCTAACTCCAGCCATACCGTCGTCGATAAACCATATACAAGATGAGACTGAAACTCATTTAGAATACATCTTATGAAGTGATTCGATAACGAAACGTTAGGATAATTCTGGTTGAAATAAAGGTATCTGACTTACAAAACACCTACTAAAACTAATTGCATACATTCATACGTCAAGTCATAGCTTGAAATAAGTCATGCAGGTGAGAATTAAAGATTCCAAATATTTTCTAAAACTCCTTTCGCTATGTAAACTACTGAATTATTATTATTACCGCGTCTTACTACCCGTTCGGGTTATACGCGCTTACGCTAATGTGCAATGGTAGGGTGATTGTGAGATGAAATGGAGTACCTACAGTTTAACGTGGAATCCGAACCACGGTGGAGGCCTGACATTCCACACATACACAAGTTGTGATTAATACACGTCTTGTCAGAGGTGAAGGAAGGGTTTGGCAATAAGATAAATCTGTGCCGGGACCGAGGATTGAACCCCAGACCCCCAGCACACAAGTCTGACACCTTACCCCTAGACCACCAGGTCACCCTAATTTATTGAAAGACTATATGAGGTTATCTTAACTAATTTGGAAACCCGTTTCGATGTCCGCCAGGTTTAAGTCACTAGACTCACAATAGACTATACTGCTGAAGACTGGGAGATCAGGGCTCGATCCCAGTTGGGGGCAATCAGGGTGGTTTTCCCTAATTGGTTTTCACTATTCCTCCACGCAAATTCGGGTACACTTCCTCTAAAATCAACCTTCCTAATCCCTTACAAATTAGTATAATTGTACATAGGCGTGTAACCCGAACGGGTAGTAAGACATGGTGCTAAAAGAAACTAATTTGAAAAGTCTCTTGAACAAGATTTTTAAACATAGCTGTACATTTGACTGTGTTTTGATTTGTTTTTGTTTTTTGACGACTAAAGCATTGACCACTATAAATTGTTTAGTGTAAAGGGAAACACAAAGACACAACAGCAAAGCTCAGCTTTTAAAACGTAAATGATTTATTGGTTAAGAGTGATGACAGTTTTACGTGAAAGTAAAACAAACTGTTTGAACGGTTGATCCTTTTACCACGAGAGTAGCATTCATTTCAGAAAATGAATTAATGGTTGGTCAGGTCATTAAATACAAACTTAGAAAAATAACCACAGTAATCTAAAACATAGTCTAAAAGATTAAGTAGGTGCAGCTAATAAAGGTAAAGGAAAACACAAAGTGGAAGACGTAAAACAAATGGAGGAGAATAGATAATTAGAATCTGAGAGACGTTAATAACGACAGAGAAATATTGACAAAGAATTGAATTGAAGGTTAAAAGTACTAAAGTAGAACACTAGATAAATACAAAGCTAAATAGAATGACAGATATAAAGCGATCGGACGGATAAAGAGCTGACAAAATAGAGATAGCTAAGCTGACCCCATTTATTATTCAAATTGTTTGGGTGGATATGTTTGTGTAAGAATATTGTTTCCCTTTTGGTAAAAGTGGGCACTGTCCGACCTGCCTTTCATTCGACTCCTGTTTCTGTTATTTATAAATTATTATTATTATTGTTGTTGCGTTGTGTTGTGTTGGCTACACTGCACGCACACACCTGTGATTGAAGGGAAAGGTCGTTTCGTGCAACAAGTAGGACTTACAACCTCACTTCGCCTGACGTTCTGTTGAGGCGAGGCTACTAAAGCAACCACACTGCGAGAAAAAAGTTATATAAAAACAAAACTATCTGCTTTTGAAATCATTCTAGTTCAGGAGTGGTCACTGTTTTTATTATTATTATTATTATTATTATTATTTTCTCTATATGGTGACGTGCATTGCAAACAGCGGCTAAGAGTTTAAAATGATCGACTACAAGTCTAGAATACTCTAAAAGTTAAATTCCAAGCGATACTGCCGATTATATTACGGGTTTGTTAGGTTTTCCAATTAATAGATCTCTAGACTTTAGAGCTCAGTGATGAGTGTTAGAAATAATGTTCTAGATTTAGCTGCTTTATAAGTAATTTGATTTTAAAGTTACGTTTTGAAAATAATGTCAGCTATTCAATGCAGAACCAGAAAAGAGGATGGGTGGTATTGTTAGTTGTATTTTCATGATGAAAGATGTGGTAAATTTTGATGAAATATTAATTTTCACTGAGCCCTACTAGGCACTACTAGTTCGAGCGATACGCATATATAGGATAAGGTGGAAACACTTAAACGATCTACACGCCTCGGTGGCGTAGTCGGCTAACGCGCTAGTCGTTTTGAGCTGCTCGACTGCTGAGGACGGGGAGATCGAGGTTCGAATCTCGGTCGGGTGAACTGGGGGTGATTTTTCCTAAATGGTTTTCCACTTTCCCTCCACGCAAATGCGGGTTCAATTTCTCTAATTTAATTTTCCCAATTCCTAATACATTAGAGTAATTAGTACTTAAAGCGTATAACCCGAACGGATAGTAAGACGCGGTGCTAAATATTATTATTATTATTATTATTATTACTTAAACGATCTATGCTGAGGAAACTGATGGACAACGTGTGGAGATTTGTCTGACGTCCGGTGGAGCTCACATGAATGATATCTTCAAAAAGTTAAAATGTTTACTTTTATTTAGCTAGTAAATTTCTACTTTTCAATTAAAGTGTTAATTTTCCAGGTACTAATAGTCTCATTGTCTCGACCCCACCCTGTATATTAATTACGCTAACGTGTTAGGGATTAGGACAGTATAATTTAGAGGAGATGTACTAGTATTGTCTTGGAGTGAGAGTATAAAACTTATGTTTTTTTATATCCTTTAATTTAATAATAGATGCAAGTCCATAAATAACATTACCTTGGTGCCATTTCCAAAGATAGTTTTATTCCCCTTGGATGGAACCCCTTTTTAAACGGAAACAATAATTGAAGATGTTTCTAAAGTGGTCAGTTTTGTAGTGAAGAACAAAAGCATCCACTTGGGGCAGTCAAATGAGATAAAAGGTGGAAAGACTTGTAGAAATGTCATCAGCAGCTAGATGTAAAGTTCACCGAAAATAAAGGATGCAGCTGGAGGATATTTTTTATTCCAGGAAGTGTGAAAGAGCACTAATTTTAAGAATTGGCAAAGTACAACAATTTTTACCGATTGATGAGACCAGCCCCAAAACCTAACTAATTAATATGAAAAATAAATCTATAATGGAAATTCATTAAATCATTTGGAATTATTTTAACTTTATTCTTAAAACTTTTTCTTTTAACAAAAATAAGATTTAAAAAGTTTAACCTTTTATTATATGGAACAATTATATACAATAAATACATTTTAAATAACTAGCATACTATTTGGTTTGTTCTTTGAGACAGTTAATTTATTATTTAGATTTATTTTTATTTTTTGTAAATCTACTAAGCTTACTTTATTGGTTGTAAAATTATAACCGTGATTACACAGGCACCTTTAGGTAGGAATGTAATTTTGATTTTAAAGGAACATAAAATTATTCATTGAAATAATAAGAAATTGTTTACTGTATTTTGATAGAATTTTATTTTTAATTATATCTTCATACAGGTTAGGCCTACTGGCCCAAATTCGTTTTTTTCTTAAAATTCATTTTCTTTTATGTTATTTTAATTTTAGTAAATTAATGCTGTCAAATTATTAAAATTACTTCATAGGGAAGCAGCTTCATTACAATTAAGGTCCCCGTTTACACACTAAGAGATCCTGGGATGTGAGTATTTATGTTGTTTTTTTAAATAAGATAGAAGTTAACGACAGCAAAATTTCAGTTTTATGATAAACCATTTGTTAGAAAAGTACCTTCAGTAAACCTTACTGGGATTTGAACCTTGGCCTTCCCGTCACGCCAAACAGGACTAGATGAGTCTGGCGTTTATTCAGCGAGCCTCTTAAGGAAATCTACCGTCATTTACTACTAGAAGAAATGGGAAACCTCTCACGGAAAAATAATAAACTCCTGGCAGAACACCCGGCCGATTCTCGAATATGGATCTACCAAATCTCACTTGCACTAGTTAAATAATTTCGGTTATTTCAAAGATAGTTTCAGATTATTGCTTGTGACCTTCAGCCTGATAATAAGTGTGCATTTTGCTGAAAAATCTACACAATTGTTTTGACTGTACCTAATTTAACTCGATGGTCGGGAAGAGTAAGGAAACTTAAAACGAAATGTATCCACCTTAGTGTGTAGAAATGACGAGAAAACCCTAGTGAGAAATCATATGTAGAATACAATCCCTAGTGTTAAATCCCAATTTTCCTGGTAGCCGAGTCATACACGTTAGATTGACGCTTCTCAAAATACGTGTCGCGACTTTGTTGCTGGCTCATCCTGGGTTCAATGCAGGGAATATCTTCAAAGCTAACAATACTATTTATACACGCCGGGAAGAATTTACCAACACAACAAGACGTGTGGTAATTGATGCCAATCTCGTAAATTCGCACACAAATGTTCTACCATTGAGCTATTCAAGATTTGTAGAATGTTAAGGAATGCATAGTTTAAGGCAGATTATGGGATAGACTAGTGAAAATCATCAGCTACTATGAGATATCAATAATACCACAACTACCGGCGACTTGTTAGTGCATTTATGATGAAGTTGATACAATGAGATTAGTGAGGCTTAAGCGACTGAAATGATCTTTAAGTTACGTCAAAAACCGTATCAAGGCTCACAATTCGTGTACACTTATTTATTTTACAAGCATTAACTTGAATATAAAATTTAACCTAAATACAGAATACTTTTCCTTCCCGTCGTAATTTTTATTTCTACCTTTGGAACATTTCTTCGTCTCTGCTTTTGAAGATAACTTTTTATCTTCGTTTAAAAAGTTAGTCATTTAATGTCGCTATGCTCATGACAGATATTCAACATTTTAGTATCCCCGTATGGAGAAAATTAAACTTTATATCTCTACTTGAGCAATATTTTATTAGTTTTGGCATAAAAAAAGCTTTACTATAAAAACTGCAAATAAACTGCCCTTAACTCGCGTTCCGCACACCCTCACCTCAAACAATCAATTCTACCACCCTCACGTAATATCGAATCAGGACCAGTCATATAAGATCCTTAGTCAGCATCGAAGTCAGATATTCCCAGCTGAATCTTTCAGTGCATAAATAAATAAATGAACAATAAATCGAGCCGTTCTAGCGTCCTATTCAGAAATTTTGTTCCTTCCTTCTTCAGATAAAGACTACTATGTCCGACTTCCCTCTCTGTCTTTCCGAACAAACGAAACTAGAATCTTGATAGCCTTGGGAAGTCATCACGAGAGCTCGGTGCAAGAATGAGCTATGTGGAGCTCGAGGTCACAGAGGTCTGATTAGATCACTGTGTTAAATAACACAAGAAATGTAATTTAACAGCATTATTTTTAATACCACTATCATCCTGGGCCCTCCCGTGCACTTTCTAAAGCGCATACACTATCAGCGTAGTTATTTCAAGGGGCTTTCCAGCACAGGGGTTTCATTTTAAAATGTAGTTTGATTGAAAAATATCCCGCAACGGTGGCCACACGGGCTAGGGGTCAATCCCACATGGTGGCAGATAAGTCGTAGTGTTCTGATAGTGATTTTCCCCTAAATGGTCTCGTAATCTCTCTCTCTCTCTCTCGTAGAACAAATATAGGTGTTTTCTTCTTTAATACTATTTATTTCATCTTTACCCCATTAGAGTAAAGGTATAAATCAGCCGGCGACCCTCGGCGACATCTTGCGGCCCACGACGTATTAGAAAAGTTAAAAAAAGATATGTTATCCAGGAGTTCCGATTTAAATTGTGTAAAATTTATCATGTGTGCTGTCAATCATCATTATACTTTTAATGTAATATGATAGCTATTAGTCTATAGGCCTATCATGTAACATTCGTTTGTTTAATTTATCCAAAAATTGAAAATACTGTAAACTGCAGCCCACACACTGTCTAGGAATATAAAATGAGGCCCTTAGCTAACTTCAAGTTGGACATCCCTGATAATAGATGGCCCAGACGGGTATTAAATTGAGGTTCACGCAAAGAACTAATGTTTAGTTTATTACAAGATCGCAAACAACTAATTAAACTCAATTAAAATATCTCATTTGAATATTTGTTTTCATATCGAAATTTACATTTGAAGAGATTTTATCCATTTTTAAAATCTTAAGTTTTATTTAGTGTATTCATAAGTTTTTTTTATTTCTGGGTCTTACTACCCGTTCAGGATGTAGGTATATGTACTAATTAAAGTAATATGCTAGGGACGAGGAAGTTTGAACTTATAGAAAGTGTACCCACATTTGCGTAGAGAGAGAGAGAAAGTGGAAAATAATTTAGTGAAAACCACCGTCGTTATAGCTGAACGTGACTCGAACCCCAATCTCTCCGTCATTGGCATTATAGCCTATTACGAGAGTGACCTCTTATACAGTTCGATCACCGTCTTAACGTTGGACAAGGTTAAATTAATGTTTTATTTCTTGCTTTTGGGGGTTTTACTAACATGTTATCCCAATTTTTAGGATTATAATGACGTGCATTTATACACCGACAAAAATATTATTAATATTGGTAATACTATTTATATCTGTAATTATAACATAAATAAAGTGTCATAATATCTCATCATTACTACGTTTTGTAAAAAAATGGGTCTAACTTACGCAACCCCAAAGTAAACATCAGTCTTGGCTTTCAGCAATAATTGTTTAAGGTGGGATTAAAGGAAACTCAAGTTGAAGTTCCCATAAAAAAAATTGTTTGTAGCCAAAATAAATAAAATATTTTTATAGTAAATACGTTTATTTTAAATGTATGCACATAGTAATTTCAACATTTCTTGAATATTTCATACGGGCATACTGTAATTTGATAACTTTTTATATTCATTTAAATAGTTTTTCTATAAATCTGACTTTGCTATGACAAATATTCAACACTTGTTGATTACTATGCTTAGAAAATTAAACTGAACTTATCTACTGTAAGTTGGAATGAAAAAGGACGCAAGAAAAAGCCAGTGTTTTTGCAGTTTTTTTGGCAACATAAATCAAATATTGCTCCAGTACAAACATATAGTTTAATTTTATTCACATGTTAATGTCAACAGTTCTTGGATATCTGCCATGAGCATGGTGGAATTATCTAACAAACTTTTTAAATGAAGAGAAAAAAAAACTGTAATTAAATTCCAGAACACCTTAATAGATATTAAATAAATTTTTAAATCACCATGATAAGAAAATTAAACTCTATGTTTGTACTAAAGCAATATTTTATTTATTTTGGCAAAAAAAAAGTTTTACCACAAAATTAAAAAGAATCACAGGCCGATTCTCGCGCTACCTTCCTTTCCACCTTTAACAAAGACGCGCCTGTACATACATTTTTTTTACTAACATTGGAAAGTTGTGTTTCATTGAAATCTTAAACCCGTGCTGCTTGCGGATAATGTCCTTGGTAGAGTTGATTCTACACGCCGGCCTTGTACTATTGCACCACGGTCCCGACTTTGAGCTATTTCGTGTAGGTTTCTATGGTTTATATTAAGTTTAATACCTTATAATCAAGTTGGCGACACATCAAAGCGGCATTTGAAAACTCGTAGTCTTAGACTTTGACTTAACCGGCAACGGTTCGAACGTAACGGGATTAACGTTTTAACTAAACCAATTAAGTAGGCGCGAGTTCAAGCCTATATTTCTACCGGAATATCTGCTATTGCGTAATTTGATCAGGAATTATTAAAAGAGGGGATTATGGTAAAGTAATAATAATAATGGTGTGTTTGGAATACATAAATCTATCGCTCAGTTTACGGAAAGATTAACCAGTACCAATAATCCGCTGCACTAGAGACGCCCGAATGTATTAATTGTAACATCCTTTCCGTGGATGTTCTTTCCATTTCCCGATGAGATGAGAGGATGATGGAACTGAATATGACGGCGTGTAGTCCCATTGAAGATCCGACCCCTTAGTTCAGTCGGTAGCGTGTCTGTCTACTGAGATAAGGGTACCGGGTTCGATTCCCGGCATAGTGATGAATTAACGGCCGGGGACTGGAGGTTGTGCCTGTCCTAGTCTTAAGTTATATTATAAGACATATGAAGCTACGACAGGCCGGTATTGGAAAATATATAGCTACTGTAGCCCCATGACTTCTTTGGTGATGACTGACAGCTCACAGCTCACTTCTGACAGTCAACATTTAGGTATACACCTCAATTTTGACTGTCAGAAGTGACAGTTGCTAAACACATGTTTTTGTAGATCATATAGTTCGGCGTAGGGATATATAATTTGGTCTGGTAGCTTTTCAAAGCTGTCAGTCAGCACCAAAGAAGCCATGGGGCTACTGTATAATAGAAAACTGACCCAAACCATAGGCTGGAAACATTAATGGATGTAAAGTAAGGAGCCATTGAAGGTATTAAACTAACTTAGGCTTGATTAAACAAACCCTGATGGTTACCATGGTAACTATTGCTCTATAAAGAAAAATCCCCCGGTACCAATCGTGAATTGAACCAGGGACCTATAGGTAAGTATCCAGGGACTCTGACCACTATTCCTGGAGGCCGTTTTCTGTTCAAGTGCTACATTGTGCATTACACATATTCAAATACTGTTGAGATAATTATAATAATTATATAAAATTAAACTGAATGTTTCTACTGAAGCATTGTTTGATTTATTTAAAAAAATTGTTTTGTCATAAAAACTGCAAAAATATGCATTTCAACTCGTATTCCCTTCAACCTGAATATTAACTTAGATTTTAAAACTATACAGACGTTTCCATCTCATATTAATATTTTGTTCGATACAAGGGATATGTAGGCGTGCAATGGGAGCAATTTGAATAAACCAACTAGTTATGGAACAAGGAGAAGATAATGGATACTAAATATCTCCACAGTAATTTGCTTGTGTAGCCTACACAAAATAAAACCAAGTTTTGGGGGGGGAGGGGGGTATCCTAAATCAAGTCGACCATTATACGATCTTATACTTGCGTTTCGGGATATGTTTACTTTACCTACTTTCCACTTCCAAAAATTGTCAATTAAAAACATCAATATTACACATAAATGTCACTATTTTAAAACTAACGTTATGCACTAGAGCTATTAATTATGCCACTACATCGCTTCCTTTTTATATGTTTGTTTTTCATAATTGTAGTCAAATCATTTTGTGAAAAATTTACAATTTTTTTACCAACTTAATGTTCAATTTCTGACTCAAGTCTTAACCACAATACCTCTAGAAAACTCTTTTTTAAAACTATAATTTCCTTCCTTATCCTACCAGCTGCTATTTAGGACCAATGGCAGTGATTATTATGTGTTTTTTTTAATATGCATTACGGGATGCAAACAAAATATTGATAAATATTATTTTTGGTGTAACGTTGCTTCTAATAAAACTTCATCTGGTTATAGGTTGCGAGTAGAACAGGACCTCTATTACAAACAAACCCACACATCATTTTCTAGGTTAGAAAAACATAAACACAAACTCTATCGATTTCTAACTTAGAATCACACACAATCAATTTATAGGTTAGAATCACATAGACATACACTCTATAAATTTATAGGTTAGAATCACATAGACATACACTCTATAAATTTATAGGTTAGAATTACACACAAAAGCAATTTCTAAGCTAGAATCATATATACACACACTATCAATTTATAGGTTAGAATTACACACAAAATCAATTTCTAGGTTAGAATCACACACAATCAATTTCTAGGTTAGAATCACATAGACTTACACACTATAAATTCATAGGTTAGAATTACACATTAACAATCAATTTCGAAGTTAGAATCACACACAATCATTTTCTAGGTTAGAATCACATATACACACATTTTATCAATTTAGGCCTATAGGTTAGAATCATACACAAAATAAATTTCTAAGCTAGACTCACATAGACACACACTCTATCAATTTATAGGTTATAATCACACACAAAATCAATTTATAGGTTAGAATCACATAGACATACACTCTATAAATGTATAGGTTGGAATTACACATACACAACCAATTTCGAGGTTAGAATCACACATACACACACACACGCAATATCAATTTCTAGGTTAGGATCACACACTATCAAGATATAGGTTAGAAACACACAGACACACCCACTATCAATTTCTAGGTTAGAATCATGGTAGTTTTAACATTTTTAAGTTAACTAGCCTATATATTTATAGAATACTCTACAGCCAGCTAAAAAGATCTAGAAACATTAGGTTTAGTTGTAATGAAATATGCATAACTTATTTTTGCTGCATGTCCGGATTTTTTACGTTTAAATACACTAATTGGGCTAGGGCGATAAAGGTAGTATTTATAGTAAATGCACCATCACTCGCGTGAAGGGGGAGATATAAGCCATTAATAAAAATACACCCTTAAGATTCATGGTTGTGATTCAAACACTGACTTCCTTGACAGTTGTAAACTATACTACATGACCTTAACGTTTGGTTCATGTGATCTCCGTTTCAGGTAATTTGGGAACTCTTTGGGATACGTTTAGTAAACATGTTCTATAATTTCAATAATATTTGTTTAAATTTAATAAAGAGTGCTTGGAATGAAGACTAGAGAATAATATAACACATGTTCCGGCTCAAGTTCTTTGATATGTAAACATAATGTAACATGTAAATATATGTAAATAAATTCGTTCACCGCAGGTGTCTCACAATAACTTAAAAGGACTACTAAAACCTAACAACTGTTGACGTCATTTCCTGGTTAATGATTGAGCCAGCAACCTGGCTCCCTCCTAATGCACGTTAAGGGGGCCACGATACCGCCTACAGAAATGTATCTCACCACCGAACAATGAAAAAACTATTTCAATTTGAAATATTTACTCTTCACTAGATTAAATACAAAAATATTTATATCTATGAGAGTATATTTATTTTCCAAGAATTCAGAGAAAATATTTGTAAGTTTTAGAAATTAAATCAATTTTTTAATCTTGATGGTTATACTAGAAATAACTAACCGCATCGTTGAGCACGCAGGCTAAACATCACACGCATATTACACGAACAATAATGCATATTTTTTAATTAAAAATTATATTCAAAGTCATGTACAGAAACCCAACAAATTATGGTTCAAAGTTTTAATTTATTGAAAAATGTATGAAATCATCTAAGTATATATATATATATGTATTTAAAAAAATAGAGGTAGTATACGTGCACTTTTTGAACGAACTGTTATAGAAGCAAACGACTTAAGTAATAGATTAATTCTGGAAAAGCTACAACACCCAATCCCCCACCTATCAGTTACCAACTATTTTATAATGATAATTTTTCAGATATTTCGGGATTCACACTCGAGATCCTTGAACTAAATAGGCAGACGTGTTGCCTGTTACGCATGTAAGTCAAGTTGAAGGGAGAGAAGATCTCGAAGCAGTAATTACACATTTTATTTGGCACATATTCACACCTGGAGCTCACACTGGAACGAGTTTCCTCATAAAAAATAATCCTGGGGCCTTCTACTAACTTAATTAGATCCTAATGACCTCTTATTCATCATCTTGCCACGTTAAGTGCACATATTTCATTACGTTCCTGAAACGTGATTTAACGTCGCCATAATTAAAAACTCTACGCTTACTACTCTTACGCATTTTAAACTAAACACAGGCATAAATAAAAAAAAATCTTGGCCCTCGTATCATACTGTGCGTTTTACTTCAATTTAAACTATCGCGGCTTTTAATAATTGAGTAGCCTTTAATTAAAATAAAACTAAATTAACTCTCTTGGAAACATCAGCGAAAGTAGTGCACATAAATATTATATTCAAGTGTTATTGCTTCTATATTTTCTCCCGCCTTGTTCCCTCGATGACATCTTAATAAAGAGCATGGGTCCGCAACATATGACAGATAAAGAGTGGTAGTCCTCCTTAAGAGCTCATAAACTTAAAAAATAGGCCTAGCCTATACGTTTTACGACGTCGTATGGAAACAGGAAATAAAATGTTGTTTCCCCCTCTTCTCCTTCACCCATAACAGTCACATAACTTTTAAAAAAAACACAACTGGTGTAAGCTGGTTCGTAAAGGTAAATCTACCTATTTAAAAGTATTGTAAAATGAACCTTATATGAATGCTACCTCTACCGTGTGTGTATGTTTTTTTTTTGTTTTTTTTTGCTCTGCAGAATCTCCACGTGGATGGAACAAATGACAATGCCTGTGCGTACAGTCGTATTCGGAATATAATCTGATATAAACACCTTAAAAAATGTTGGTGGATCTATTTATACAGCATGGTAATTTAATGTTGGCAGCCTAAAATAGTGCCACGTCATTTTCGGGGAAAGCCTTTGATTAAAAAAAAAACCAGTTCCAGCCCATTTTAAATTTGTGCTCAATATTACACGTCTAAATCAAGTAAAGTAGAACCCACTTCGGTGGCCGTATGGTTTAAGGTGCTACTTTCGTAATAAACTAGATTGCTGATGACGGGACCGATCGTATGGACTGAGGGTGAGTTTTGCTAAATGGTTTACCACTCTTTCTCTTCGAAAATGTGGGTTCTCTTCCTATAAATTCAACCATGCTCATCCCTAGCCTACTGGAGTGATTAGTACATAAGTGTATAGCCCGAATGGGTAGTAAGGCGTGGTGTTAAAAAAATAGTAGAGTAGATTATCCAAAGCAGTAATTTCCAAACAGGCTAAACGAATGTGTGTCCAAGGTTCCGTGAGAATTTGCAAAAGCCTGCTTTTTATTGATCCGTCTGCTAATCATTTTTGGACATTGTGGAAATATGTTAAGGCGATTGGCCCTTTTCATTTGGCGTAGAAATACAGAGCTATGGAAACAAACGGTTATCTTTAAGGATGTGTATTGTTTTTAAATTTTCTTTTCGGAAACGGTTTGTTCAAGAATATAAGCATGTTGATTAAGTTATACTTTTTTATAAACATACCCCCTCTATAATTTTAACAGTTATCAAATATCGATAAAATTGACATTTTTCAATAGAAAACTTCCGGCTTCATGACAAAAAATAAGAAAATATAACAATTAATAAACATTAATACACTATCTAAGAAGGGCCGTTGAAAATATTAACATAAAAATTTCACTCGTTCTCGGAAAAACTGATATTTCCAAACGTATGATTTTTCCGCAAGACCTGTCCGGTAGCTAGCGCCATCTACGTTTTCCGTGATCCATCTGTTCTTGTTGGTGCGGAAGGATACTGGGTCGGCTGTGAAGCCACGCCACGCCTTTCACCCTCCCGCCCACCATCCCACAAAATAGTTTTAAGACTCGACAGTACCAAATGTATCCGAATAAGAACCAACCCTCGTCGTTTACAGGCAGATTTTGTAATCCACCCCCGTTGAACCTAATATGTGTCAGCCGGGTGGGGCTTTCCGAGATTTTACCAAATATTTTAAAGTGTGGCAGAAAGTAGCGCGAGTAATTTTGCGGTTTTTATAGCATTACATTATTTTGGCCAAAATAGATCAAATATTTCTCCAGTAGCAACATAGAGTTTAGTTTTCTGCACATGCTAATATCAACAGATCTTGAATATATGTCACAGGTGTCCTGGGATTTTGTCAAAACTTTTTCTCTCTATTTAAAAAGTTTTGACAAAATTCCAGGACACCCGTGACATATATTCAAGATCTGTTGATATTAGCATGTGCAGAAAACTAAACTCTATGTTGCTACTGGAGAATTATTTGATTTATTTTTGCCAAACAATTTATATTCTATACAAATTGTAAAAATACTTGCACTTCCTTCTTCCGCACCTTAAGGGTTCTTCCTAACAAAACTTGTTGAGAATCCCTTATACAAAGTATAATATTATATTATTAATAATTTGGGTCAGTTGTAATATTTTCATATTATAAATGTTCCCGGTTGGTTTTAACATTATATTATTAAAGATTTATGGTAATTATGAAGAGAGAAATACATTAAATAAGATAAATGTCACTGTAATTTTCCTGGAAGGTGAATATACATCTATTTAAGGCAAAATCTGCCCATAAAAATTAGCGCATTGGGAACGAACTTTTTTTTTAAATTAATTTAAATAAATTGAATTAATTAGTTATCAAAGACAGAAACAGTAAGATTATTTGTACGAACAACCTCTGGTTGTTTGTTTCCACGATAGATGACTCTCCATGAATATTTATGGATCAATTTTTTAATATTTGTCCCAAATAACACTAACAGCTAATTGATTTGAACGAAAAAGTACCAGTGATATTATTTTTTTAACTTGGAAATTGTATAAATTCCATGAAAACAAAACACCCGTTATAAAATTTCAAATGACACTTCTAAAACCAAACGAACGTTTAGGTTGATTCGCTTAAATTTATACTATACATTTATACTCGAGGCTATTTCTATACGGCTCAGATTTGGAAAGAGATATTTTAATTCATTTATGACTGAACCAAATAAAGAATAGACAGTAAATTTATGTCTTGTTTTCACCGTTAAGGCACTCGGTTCGATTCTTGAGTTGAATTGAATTGTGTTTCTCTGGCTATTCTGGAAAGGGGGTTGGGGTTACATTTGTTATAAATATATAAGGGCGCGTAAGCTGTACTCTACAATAAAAAATAAGCCATACCTAGGCAGAAAACCTCAGAGCCTTGTGTTGAAACCAGAAAAGGCTTAAGATATAATAAGGAGTTAGAAGAAAGAAATGGTCAGTTAATACACATGATTTATATTCTATTATAGACAGGAGATACCATACTATATACATTAGCCTATGTTAGATACACTAATATATACACTAGCGTATGTTAGATACACTAATATATAGACTAATATACATATACATGATGTAAGATACGTTAATTATTACATTTAATTGTATTAATATTAAATGTAATGAATAATAATTAGTGTAGCTTTTTTTCCTCGTGATTTAATTTAATATTAAATTTAACATCTCTCCCCCCTTCATTTATATTTCACACCCTTTATTTCTACCTTCCTATCTCTCATTCCCTTTCTGTCCCAACATCACTTTCTTTTCCTCATTTTATCTCTACCTCGCTCTCCCCTTATCTCTCTACCTCCCTATCTGAACCTCCCTGTATTCCTCCCATCTTATCATTTCTCTCTATTTTATCTTCCCTTTCTCTCCCTTTCTATCACCTTACATCTCTTTCCGTACTTTCTCTCCGTTTTTCTCTGTACATTTATACATATAGAAAGAGGGATATAAGGAAAGAAAGTAAATAAGGAATTCCGATGGCTAAAAGATTGGTAGGTGGATGGGTAGGTAAAAGTAAACTATAAAAACCACAAACGAAACAAACAAAACCAAACAACAACTATTTCTATTACCATCTGACCTATTTGTTTGCCCCAAGACTATCCTAGGCGGGGAGTTCCGGTGTGTTTGTTATGTACGTACGTAATGTTTTTTTTGTTTTTTTTACTCCACGGCCTCCTGTAGTTGAGAGCAAGCCAGCCAGGGCAGGGACACGTCAACAGAGACAGGAAGAGCAGATCACACCACCTGACTTTATATTCCTTGCCTCGTATACAAGAGATGGACACACAACAGAGAGGGGGCTTTCAGCTTGAGAGACTTCGACGAGCGGGTGGGAACCAAACACACCAAACAAACCTTCTTGTTCTTCTTGGACGTTACTAAGACACTTCGTCTACGTTACGTACTCTCTTGAAGAGGGGTGCGGGGAATATCAAACTTATTCTGTTTTTTACCGATTGTCTTCTAAATGTGGAATTTTCGTCACGCTTATGTAGCACACATTTCGATAGACTTTTTTTCCACCGCTTCTTATTACTTACACTTAGCACAACGTCTTGCTACCCGTTCGGGATATACGCTTAGGTACTAATTATGCTAATGGGTTAAGAATTGAGAAGGTTGAATTTAGAGGAAATGAACTCGTTTTTGCGTGAGTAAACACATTCAGGAAAAACGACCCCGAGCTCCCCTGATTGAAATTCTAAACTCGTTCTCCCCGTCCTCGGCAGTCTAGCTCAACACGAAACTTGCGCGTTAGCTAGCTACGCCAT
Source organism: Timema shepardi (assembly GCA_902151425.1). Classification (NCBI taxonomy): domain Eukaryota; kingdom Metazoa; phylum Arthropoda; class Insecta; order Phasmatodea; family Timematidae; genus Timema; species Timema shepardi. The sequence goes on from CABFVX010000391.1 coordinate 209,527, forward strand.
CAAGGCGGGTCCATACAGGCTATATCGTCGGTTTAGAGGTAAAACTCACTAAGTAGCATTTTCAATGTTTGAAGATTTGCTAAGTAAATGATGACTTTTACCTGGCAAAGAAGCTTTCTATGTTGAATTTGATGATTTCTTATTTTTTTTAAATATAGAGAGATATATAAGTTTACACATTTAATGACTTTCTTTTTTTATAGATCTTGAAATTTTAACATACACACACACACATATAAACTCATTTCAAGCAGAAATACACTTAATGAGTTTTACCTCTAAACCGACGATATGTATACATGAATTAAGCTAATTGAATAAAGATTAGGAAGGAAGAGTTTAAAGGAAATGTAGGCCTACTTGTATTTGTGTGAATAAAAAAGATGGAGAAGGAGACTATTTTAGCAAAAAACACCTTCAAAACACCCAATTGGGTTTTGATTCCTAATCTCCCCGTCACCTGTGATCCAGTCTAACGCGAGATCAACGAGACTATGTGGCCACCACGATTGGGATATGTTAGTGAAGATATACGATTAGTTCATAACATGATTACGGCGTTTTTAAATATTATAAAGACAAGGAATGGGTGGGTAACATTTTTTACCAACTTTGACTCACTAAACAATTGTTTAATTGTCTGCCAGTATGTATTCACATTTTTATGGTTCATTTAATAGTTACTCCAACCTGTTTTTTGCACTACGTCTTATTACCAATTCGGGCTAACCTAATATCTACATTAGTAAGGTAGGGATGAGGAAGGTAAGATTTTAAGTAGTTGTACCTACATGTTAGTTGGTATTGAGTGTCAAAACAACCCTTAATACACACAGGGGATATTCGAACTCTGGCCTTCCGGCCACAGACGAATTTACAAAGTCTCTAAAGTTACCAGATTAGAAAAAAACACAAATGTTATGGTGCACCGCACAGATTTTCTCCCGCCTTTATCTTAAAATAAACATTTACTAAAAACTCGAAAGATTTTTGAAACGCGATCATAAATATATACAACGCTATAGAAACATTACACCAAAGATCATAAATGAAATAATATACTACTACTAACTTCTACTATTACTAACTCTATGTCATTATGAACTAGGAACACAGTTACAGAGAAAGTTATAAATGAGAATCATCTTTGTCCACCAAAGAGCATAAGATTCATATTCATTTTCTAAGACATGAATTAAAAAGTATAGGCCTATATATTTGCTTATAGCTAAGAAATTATTGGTTTCATAAAAATATATTTCAAATAAAAGACTTGTATCTTTAATAGTATTAAATATTTGCAATGCTAAGTTATTACGTATCTCAAATATTTGTGGGAGAAATGATGATCATTTGAAAATTTACTCTATGTAAAATGCCCTTAAAGTCATTTTCATTAGAAAATTAGAATTGCCATCTTCTTTATAATAAGAAGTGTTTTGATATCGAGTTTAATAAAACCACAGAAAACCCTAGATACCAAATTTTAGCTCAATCGGTAAAATAGTTTCGGCTCTAACTCAAGGTAGACAGCCGGCATTGAGAAAACTACATTTATTTATTTTTCGTTTCAAGGGGTCATGAAACGTCGACATTTATCAAGATCTTGAGTTCGATTTTTTTTTTTACGATCACAACGTTTTCTTTCCAAGGGGTCGAGAGAAAATAAAATTGAAGTTCAAACGCAGAAAAATACGAGGAGAAATCTGTGACGTCAAATTTAGCTATAGTGTTATCCAGATAAGATATCATTTATTTTAGGTGTCAACAATGAAAAAAGGCAGATTCTCATTAATAGTTATTATTTCATTGGCACTGATACTTTCTGTCAAAAACTATAGCTACCTAACACTTTATTTGATTCATGAATATTATGAAAACAGATCTTATATATTTAATAACTGTCCGATACCTACCATCTTAAAGCATCCACATTATATTAAAAGTTAACAACATCGCACGGTATTTGCGATGATAGGTATAGGCCAGGGGTGCTTCCATCAATTTTTAGCATAGCTTGGAAACTAAACGACTTATTTACTTCAAAGACACGATTGATTTGAAGAAAATGTATTTTAAGTTCATTAAAGTCTTCTACAGCAAAATTGATCTCTATGTTTTTCTTATCAGTAGATAAAAAGTTAATTTGTATTTTTCAAGAGTTCTTTTAACGAACTGTTCACATAAAACACATTTTCTTTAATGTATTCTATGTGCATTGGCCTTAAAAGCTTAAAGGTGGTTATATACAACATTTAACAGACACATATTCTAATTTGTTTATATCAAACGAGTTCCTTAAGCTAGGAAAATAAGGAATATTTGCATATTTCTAAGGTGCTATGATTATAATCTTAATGTAAATTATATAGTTACTTATAATTTGCCATGTTAAATGGTTTATCCACATACACCTTTAATAAAAAACATAAGTGGACATAAGTTTGTTAACTGCTATGTATGTTAAATGTTTTGTGTTAACCATTTCGATTGAGTACATAAGCCTCTGTGTAGATAGTTGAATTGTCTTCCTATACATTATATTCTAGAACATGCCGATTCAAGCACATAATGTATTCTACCTACATGGTGGCATTTCAATGAATCAACTAGTCCCTTAGTTTATATCAGCTGAACACCGATTTAAAAGTTTTAACTAGTCAAAGTTTGGGAAATAAAATAAATCCAGGTGGATTGTTAGCTAACTGTAAGCTTATAGTACATTATCTATATATTTAAATCTCTCGGATGTACTAAAAGAAATAAATGATACGGATCTCCGCACGGACTTTATAACTCCGTTGTCTAAAAATGGAGATATTTACTCAAAACTCGTAATATATGTGAAACGAAATAATATACACCAGAAAACCCGATCAAAAGTTGCGTTATACTTACGTTAAACATTTTTTGACTCTAGGATTTAAATTTTATGATTTTCTTTTTAAATAATAAAAGTCCTCACTAGTATATTTGGACAAAAAAAAAAGCCATTATTGGGTCCACAAGGGTCAAAACGTCGTAATAAAATTTCGACATCCGATTAAAATTTAAAATTAGAGGTTGCACATCTTATGGTTATCGCATTTTTATTAAATTCCCCATTTATAAATTTAGACCAATAAAAAAGGTAAATACCTTTTAAGTGATATTTTGACTAAGCAGCCTCATGGTTCTTTTATAGAATAATCTCATTAAATAGTAAGAAATAAAATTGTAAAACTATATATAAAAAAAGTTTAGCTCACGCTAATGATGTTTGTTTACTAGAAAGTATGCATGCTCTTGACTTGTTTATTGTGTAATAAGATTAATGCCTGAAAAACAAAGAAACCTTTTAAACAAAAGTACACTCATCGCTTATCTTAACCTTGAATTTTATCCAAGACAGAAGTCGATTAATCAATTTAAATAAATTACAATAACTCTTTCCCTTATGAGCTTCATGTCAGAAATAGAAGCCTACCAAAATTGGTATATGGCAGGACTTTATAATTTCATCAAACTATAGCGGTCTATCACAAATTTGTTTGATTTTTATTTTATAATTTGAAAGAAACAATGTATTGCCTTAAATTAGAAACTCTTATTTGGTTTGTGGTTTGACCGTACGCAGCCATCGTTTGACCTGTAGGGGTAGCTTGTCTATCATGGTCACACATGGATTTAACTTAAAAGATAGGGTCATAATGCAATCTGTCACGGTAAGACTGCTACCTTTCAGGGTAAACGGACTGTACATGGATGTTTGTATGTATTTGATATTAATATTTGGTTAAGTTTCATAGGGTACACACGTTTTAACATTGCTAATAAAGTATTATTATTATTAGTAGTATTATGATTATAATAATCTATAATATTGATTTCATGACCATGTGTTGCAATAATTTTCTATAGTTGCGTTACAATTGGTCCACGTATAGCTGTTGTGACGTGCATGTAAGAGATTAGAGTAAGTCCCACATTACATTTGCGCCACGAGTACTTGCCTTCTTGGGAATTGTAAAAAAAGCGTACTGATGTACTAAATCGACCTCGGTTCTTCTGAAGCTCCATTTCGGATGTTTGTAAATGTTTTCTCAAGCTGAACGAAAAACAGCAAGTAATGTATATTAAGACACAACAAAAATCTAAGCTAATACAATCTAACCTAACCTAAACAAGCCTAACCTAATATAAGCATAAGGATGGGTGGACCATAATTCATATCTACCCCTAGGTCTATTAACTGTTATGGCCAGTGAACGTGGCCCAACTAAGCTATGACGATAATCCTCCTAGTCGGTGACTGTGGGCCAACTAAGCTATGACGATCATCCTTCTAGTCGGTGACTGTGGGCCAACTAAGCTATGATGATAATCCTCCTGGTCAGTGACAATAGCCCAACTGCAATGTGCCATTTACGATACGAGACGTTTGAATTTCAGACTGTAGCGAGTCTTACAAGATGTAATGCTAGCCAGCTAAAGTCAAACTTTTAGCACAGAAAAATTAAATGTTTCGATCCAAAATAAGCTATTAATCTTGATATCGTTCCTGTTCACTCTAAAAGACCACCTGTGGAACCTCATCGTGTGGATATTTAAATGCTGGTGCCCGTATCATATGTGATAACTCATGTTCAACCACACCAAACACAAGATCCACTCTAGATTGCGATTATTCTAACGAATTGGAAACGGTTTCCTTCACCACACCCATCGCAGTCTCATTGATCGGAGCTGCATTGGCTGATTAAAGAGTTCGTCATAGCAGATCTAACTCAGCTCCCGGCTCGTACCTGCGTTTGTGGGTGTACGAGCGAGGTATGGGAGTAAAAAGGAAAAGAAAAGACATACTATATGCAATAAAAGTGTTAAGTGCATTCGTATTTGAATTATTACTAGACATTTTCCGCGGTGACTTATTTACAAAGTTTCTTGTTAATAACTACGTTATGTCACTATTATGACAGAATGAAGATTTGTGTGCAATGATTAGCTGTGTAGCCCTATAAAATTGTCAAAAACGGCCTTTTAAATGCAGTTTTTATCAAAAAATTACTTAATATTTCAACAATGTTCAGTATTAGTAATTTCTACTAATTCTTTTATCTTCATTAATGTTTAATTAGAAATGATCCACGTGCTATAAGGTTGGTGTAAATTTACGATTTCTAGCCGACTGTATCGCAGATTTGATTGGCATGTGATGCACATTGTTAAGTCGTCCTACTTACATCGTTTTATAGTTATAGTAATATTTTAGATTTCATAAACTTTATGTCGATGTATTATTAAATTGGGTTTGGTAGGTTTGGTTTCTAAATAAAATAAAGTATTTATGATTTTAATACAATTGAAGCAATGTCTTGTCAGAATCATAAAGAAAGTGGTTTTAAATGGTCATAGTTTTTTATGCGCCAATACTAAACTATTTTTAAACATTAATATAATGTTTTTAATCGATGTACATTTTAATTGATCTCATAATAACATAGATTACATTTCTCCTGTACTATATTTTTTTATTGTTCATTAATAGAGTTATTATTTTTAAGTTTGAATTGTTTGAGCAATACTTTCTGAATCATCTGATTGACAATGTACGACCTGTTTTAGCTTAGGAACAGACATATTTAAATTTCGTATTTCCACCAGTGATATTTTTGTTCCATTCTTGCTGAAATTGGAACTTAGCTAAGCAGATGCGTCACTATATTATAAGCTGAAGCGTTGGGTAGTAAATATAATATATTACATTGGCATATATGTATAGAAATAGAATAATAAGTTTCAAAATATAGCTTATGTCCAATGGGAAGCATCGTGTAATCATTATAAAAAACTAGAAATAAATTTAAATTATACCTAAGCTATGATTTAAGATATGATACAATGGAAACTAACAGATAATAGGATTTATAAAACCCATCAAACAATATATTATCTTACTAGATTATATATGCATTAATTATTTTCTTTAAATTGAAGAATGACACCTAGACACGGTAATCGAACCTGTGATCTTTGGCCTAATACTCCAATACTCTAATCACTGAGCTATCCAAGAGTCCCAGAGCCATTCTTCACTCACATTTTAAATCAAGAGTATTTAACCGTACTTGACAACTTAAATATACCCATCTTAGCTCAGGCGGTAGCGTGTCTGTCTACTGAGCTAAGGGTCCCGGGTTCGGTTCACGGGATGGCTGAAAAATGTATCAATGATGAAATGTGTGTTACCCCTTTCATAGGGATGAATATTAACTCCAGGGTCTGATTGTTGTGTCTGTTATAGATCTAAGTTAGTTAATAAGTAGTGTTCTGATATAGTCAGTCTTTTTAGAAAGTGCACGTTAAGAACTGAATAAAAACTGTAACTGTTGGCTATTTAATCCATAGGGATATTCGCATTCGTACAGTTGTCATTCTACTATTGGCAGCATAAAGCCCTCCCGAATTAAAGATGGCTGTGTTATCTGATATCTCGTGATTTTAATTGATCGCTCATCACATACGTTGTTGACGATCTCCGCACATCTATCACAGACTTTGCCTTAAAATATGAGTGAAGAATGACCTTGAGTATGAAGAATCCTGGATAGATCAGTGGCAAGAGCATTGTTATACTAAGCTTAAGGTCCGGGGTTTGATTCCCGTGTCCAGGTGTCAATTTTCAATTTAAAGAATATAATAATTTTATTTAGATGCGGCCTTGACCATACTTAACTTTGATAGCTTGACTATTTTTTCCATTATGTATAAATGGCTAAAACATTAACTAACGTCTTCTTTAGTTGTTGTTTTTTGTCTTTTCAAGAACTTGCTTAAGTTACGACAAATATTTTCTAAATATTTTAACATCTCATTAAAGTATCTAATTATAATTGGTATTCGTGAAACTAGATTAATTTGGTAATACGTTAAAGGTTAATAAATGTCCATAAAATAAAGTAGTCGACTTTCTTTTATGTATTTTAAGGGTGTCGGCCATAGGTAGACGGTTTTATATTGTTGAGACCCATATAATAAAACATCTGCCGGTCTGGAAGCGTGCTGGCTGCTGACGACAGCGCCCAATGTGGCGATAAAAGCAAACTACAAACAGGTGATGTACCCTGAGGGGTTTTCAAGAAGGCAAAAAAACAACAAAAAACCTCGAAGGGATGTAGGTGAGACATATGCATAGCGGGATAGGGTTGGGAAATATATTATTCCTGGTCATAGCAATGATAAAAAGCAGACTGAAATTCCGTTCATTCTTTTTCTACTCTTTATGGATTGCTTATACAAGTTTTGTTGTGCTTATAGATTGAGTGTTGTATTTAACACTAAACTAATCCACGCATAATTAAAATTAATAAATAACTTCACATACTGGTAATAGAATCGCGATATTATTTTATGGTCTACACAATTTTAAGTAAAACTTCTTTTTTTTTAGAACAGCGTCTTAATCCCAATTCGGGTTAAACGCTTATTTAATAATTAAGCTAATGTGTTAAAGATGAAGAAGGTTGAATTATATATATATATATAAAAATTTAGTCCTACACCCGACCGGGTTTAAATCCCTGATATCCCTGTCTTTGGCAGTCTGGTTTATTGCTAGAGTGACGCCTTAAGACCAGGGGTGGCCGACCTTTTTTCTCTGGCGTGCCATTATTCACGCGGATTAATATTATCATGATACTCCAACTCAAAATCCTCTACTCTAACCTTACCTTTCCTTATCCTGAAAAATACTAAAAAAATGTGTTAAGCCTATTAAAAAATATATTTGTGAGACTAGGGAGGGATCTGATCTATTTATATTTACTTCAAGTAACATAATAAAAATACAAAATGTAAAAATTAAAACTAAACTATATATCACTTCCATTGGGAAGAAATAATTTCTGGTGTCCAGAATACACAATCACGAAATAATTTAAGATTATTTTAAAAAACAATATGAACAACAAAATCGTATGAAAGTAACATACTAGGTAAATGAACAGTTATGTTTTTATGATAATAACAGCATTAGTACCTACCTCGGTGGCGTAGTCGGCCAACTTGCTAGTTTTGTGTTGAGTTAGAGTGCCGGTGATGGGGAGATTGAGGTTTGAATCTTGGTCGTGTTAACTGGGAGGGGTATGTTCCTAAATAGTTTGAGTCAGTTTTTTATTCAAGTCATATATATTCACTACCGGCTTGGTAGGCCTTTCGAAGCTTTATAAGCCCTATAATCTAACTTAAGACTAGAAAAGGCACAACATCCAGTCCCCAGCTTTTAACTCTTCATTGTGAAAGGGAAAACCCACATATTACAAATTATAAACTGGTCAGCCATGGCAGGAATCGAACCCGGCGACCTTAGTTCAGTCTACAAACACGCTACCAACTGAGCTAAGGCGTCAGATATGTTCCCTGACGAAAATTCAAATATATAAATATTGGGACTGAACTAATTTTATATCTTTAGTTTAAATTTATAATTTGTATTGCCCTGAACTAAAATCTAGGTTATCACATCAGTCATATGAGTGACATGTGGGAGAGGACGTATCTGGACAACTGGACATCACTATCTGGGTGCGGCCAACTAGGCGCTTGCGAACTGCCCAATGGGAAGACTGTGAGCCCAGGCCAATATTTTTTAAATGTTAAAAATCTAAGGCTAGTTTAGGTTAGGTTAGATTCATTTTTACGTAGTTTATTTTGCGCAAAATTATTATTTTAATTTTTTTTGTCATAAAAAATTCAAAATTTGTTAATATCAAGTATTTTATTTGGCACCACGTCTTACTACCTGTTCGTTTAAGTACTAATTACGCTAACGGGTTAGGCTTGGGGAAGGTGGAATTTAGAGAAAGTGAACCCAAATTTGTGTGGAGGGAGAGTGGAAAACCACTTTAGGAAAACCACTCCAGTTAACCTGACCGAGATTCGAACCTTGATCTCCCCGTCCTCGGCAATCCAGCTCAACATTAAAATAGCGCGTTAGATTTAACTTTATAAATATACACAAATTAAGTTTCCTCAGCTACAGTAGCCCCATGGCTTCTTTGGTGCTGAATGACAGCTCACAGCTGACTTCTGACAGTCAACATTTAGGTATATACCTAAATTTTGACTGTCAAAAGTGATAGATGCTAAACATATGTTTTTGCAGATCATCTGGTTCGGCGTAGAGACACGTAATTTGGTCTGGTAACTTTTTAAAGCTGTCAACTGTCAGTCAGCACCAAAGAAGCCATAGAGCAACTGTATGTTTTGTTTAAACAATTCCAAAATTGAATATTTAAGTAAAAAAATAACATTATTACGTGTTTACACAGACGCCCAGTCTTACCAGTACCCGGTTGACAAGCTTCCAGTTGGTGGTGTCCATCTGGCGGTGCCCAGTTGTCCTATACCGGGGAGAGGAGGTAGGGAAGGGTGTGTCAAAAGTATACTAACCATGACATAATGACTGGACAGTTTGAACGTGTAATAAAACGCGATGCTCAATAATTTACTAACCATGAAACAATTTAAATAGCATTCGGGTAGCCTGAGGCGTTAAACTTGCATATCACTTGGTCTAAATGGTGGGCAGGTAGCTTTTCAATTCCTGGTCGAGTGCGCAGGGAAGGTTTTCCGCCATAATTTCACTATTTTATCTTCCACACAAATGTAGAGTGTAACCATTCTAAGCTGGACTTCTCATTAATTATCCTTAAAGTTAGTCGTTGATACACTTTAGCACTAGTGTATCTTCCAAAATGGTTGAGGTTTGATTCTTGGTGCGGTAGAGAAATGAATCAGTGGATAAAATAGGACATTAACTGTCACAGCGATGAATTAACTGATGGGGGTTTGATTGCTGTGAGTTTTCTTTTCCTAGAGCTGAGCTTATTTTAAGTATTGTACTGATGTTATAATCAATTGGTTCGAAGGCACGCATTAAACAAACCAAATAATAATGGTATTAATAATAATAATATAAAACTCGCAAAAGTAAGTAAACAGATTTTTTGGATGACGGGTAGTTCAGGTTTTTAATCTTGGCCAGGCTTACTGAGATTGGTACATTCTATATGGTTTCCCCCATCCCTCTCTCTCTCTCTCTCTCCCACGCAGTTGTTCGCACATTTTATATAAATTTTACCTTACTCATCCCGTCCTTCCTCGCTTCATTCAATCAAGATTGAGCTGAGTTTAGATGTTTATTTTTGATTTATTGTTCTACTAGGTCATAGTGTAGTGTCTTGTGTTTGATTATTACCTGCGTTTAGAAAGTACACGCGTGTTCTAAAATAAGATAGGTACATTGCAATATATCTATATGAATAATTATATTATGTAGAAGCTACTTAGATGTCGCTCTTAAGTTTGAACTATCTGTTTTATAAAATGAAACACCCACCAAACTGCGTCCAGCTGAAAACAGGTTTTGTAATTAAATAAGATAGGTATTACTGAGAAAAAAAAACACTTATTTTCCCCTTGTAAATAGTATTTAGGCTAAAAAAATATATATGGTGCCTCAAAACATGTTTTTGTTAGTGAAACAAGACATATTCTAATCATATCGCGTGTGTAATAGCTCATTTGCAAACACGTAAACTGATAAAAGAATAACAGAGGTACAAGAACATGAAAATACAAGAGTGGTTTGAAGAATATTCACCTAAAATATTCAAGAAGTTTGGAGTGTTAAATGATGTTACTTTAACTTTGGTTATTTGAGAAGTATTCTACAGGTACAGTCATTTCACCGAATGACTTGAGTTTGAAGTCACTACCTTCTTATCTCGTGGTAACTTAAATTCTGCCTTAACTTATGGTAACTTACAATCTTAGCTGATAGTATCTTCAACACCACCTTATCTCACAGTATCTTCAACTCCACCTTATCTCACAGTATCCTCAACTCCACCTTATCTCACAGTATTCTCAACTCCACCTTATCTCACAGTATCAACTACACCTTATCTAACAGTATCTTCAACTCCTCCTTATCTCACAATATCCTCAACTCCACCTTATCTCACATTATCTTCAACTCCACCTTATCTCACAGTATCCTCAACTCCACCTTATCTAACAGTATCCTCAACACCTTCTTATCTCACAGTATCCTCAACTCCACCTTATATCACAGTATCAACTCCACCTTATCTCACAGTATCTTCAACTCGCGGCGGCGGTCATCCCATGAGAGTGGCTGGACGACAGTTGGTACGAATGTCTGCCTACCTACCTGTCTTGATTGACGTTTCCGCGCGGGTTTAGCAAAGAACTAAGGCTGAGCAGGAAATCGTTACCCGCGTTTTTTTAACAGGATGAGCACAAAATGAGGGGGAAAACTCATGACATTGGTTGGAATCCTAATTTTATCAAGCTTTGACGGTGATGTTATATTAAGATTGATCTACGCTTGTAACCAAGTTGTTAGAAAGATTCGCTACAGCAGTTTGGGGACGTTGCATCAAACCCGGGCTCGTTTGTCAGTGATTGCCTACATGTTTAGGCCCTACTTAGTTATTAGATATTAGCTAAATAAAACCATGACATAGGAAGAGAAAAACTAACATAATTCTATATTATCAGTTAACAATCTGGTTTAACTCGGGTATCAGACTAACAATTACCAACAAAAATATGTTCTCATCCATAAATCTCACTGGTACGTCGAAACCCCTGAAATCCTTCACGTCCCCCTAGGGGTACGCGTACCAGAGCTTGGTAAACACTACGGTAAGAGAATACGCAAACTTTTAAGCTGGACTGACGGACGGCGCGCATAGTGTGAGAGACTATGTACGACCTTGGAGACATAGATTCAATTCCCTGGAGGATTTAATTTGGGGTCTGGCTTTTAAGGTGGGGATGTAAGGGGTACGAGAAAAAGTCAGTATTTTTACTGTTTTTATATAAAAACTTTTTTTGGTCAAAATAAATAAAGTATTTTGCCAGTAGAAACAGAGGATTTAATTTTATTCACAAGGTGACCTAAAATTTTCTCGAATATCTGTAAAGAGTGTCTTGGAATTTAATTACAACTTTTTCTCTTCATTTAAAAAGTTTGTCGCTAGGCTCATTACAGATATTTATCAACTTTTTGTTTGTACTGGAGCAATATTCGATTTATTTTAAATAAAAAAATGTTTTGCCATAAAAACTGCAAAAACACAGGCCTAATCTAGCGTCCCCTACTATCCCACCTTAGTGTGGTGTCTTTCTCATGATCTCTTCTTTCAAATGCTTTTGTATTCTCTAAAACAATCGCATTCCTCATTATGTTCCATTAGATCCGTGTCAGCCTGTAATGACAATGCCACAAATGCTCTTTACTTTAACGTCATGAAGTTAAAATTGTCATAGTAAGGGCCTTATCTGACAGCTAAACGTTACTATATTTATTTTCGCATATTCATACGCTAAGTGACTTGATATATCTGTCACTTTTGATGCAAAATATTAACCCCTATAAAATATGCCTAAAACTATATTTTTTAATGAATCGTCTCACTACCCGTTCGGGCTTTACGCATATGTGGGCCTACTAACTACACAAATGTGCTAGGTATGAGGAAAGTTGATCTAGGGAAAGTATACTCGCATTTTCGTGGAGGTAGTGTGGAAAAATATTCAGGGAAAACCACTCTTAGTACACCTGACAGGGGTTCGAACTCCAATCTCCCCGTGTTCAGCAATCCGGTCTATTGCGTGAGTGATTCCTAAGACCATGCGGCCATTGAAGCTTGTTCTAATATTAATAATAAATATATTATACTTTTAGATTGTGTAGCCCTTTGACCATAGTAAAATCCAAAACCAATGTATTATATAAGGTATATCACAACTTTACTTAAAAATCCCCTAATTGGATTTGAACGAAAATCCCTCCAAGTCCGTAATATATATATATTTAAAAGTTAATGGGATAACAGAGCAGATATATTGTGTGCCCTTGTCAGTTTAACACACTGGTGTTCTCTTAAAATGTGTTTTAGAGACCTTCTATCACAAACAAATTAAAACTAAATTGGCAACCCTGGTTATATGAGCCGCCCTAGTGCGCGATGACAGGCAGGCAGCTTGTTGAAACCAGTGCCACAGGTTGGCAGCACTGGGTGTGTGTTCGTATCAACTCGACTCGCCGACCCCAAGGGCCTAGAACCCCCCTCCCATACCCTCATTTAGCCCCCAACTCAAAACGTTTCAAATAAGAAGTAATTAATTCCGTTAGTTAAAGCTCCGCATATCTATAGTAGGACTATGGTAGGAAGAAACTTTTAAATAATACTAATACTTTTTTTAAGGACGATTTCGATAAAATTAAAAAATATTATTAGTCATACTTTATAGGCAGGTTTATTATTATTATTATTAGCACCGCGTCTTACTACCCGTTCGGGTTATACGCACTTACGCTAATGTGAAATGGTAGGGTGATTGTGAGAAGAAATGGAGGACCTACAGTTTAACGTGGAATCCGAACCACGGCGGAGGCCTGGCATTCCTCACATTCACAAGATGTATTGTCAGAGGTGAAGGAAGGGTTTGATAATCAGATAAATCTATGCCAGGACCGAGGATTGAACCCCGGCCGCCAGCATAGAAGTCCGACACCTTACCCCTAGACCAACAGGTCACTGGACAGGCTTATTAATCATATCTATCAAAACTTACAACTAGTGATCGCATGACTATACATATGGATCCATGCCAATGTTTTTAGTCACTTTTTAACTGTCGAGAAAGTTCTTTCTAACGTATTCCGACTGTAAATCATTAACTTCATATATATGCAAAGAAGAGATCGCTAGCCCCGTGTATGTTGATCCCGTTGGTAGCTGTGTATTTAAGTGATGTTGACGACAACTGTAACTGGTTTGTGAAAGAGGTTCACGGTTTATATTAATTTTTTTTCTCCCAAAGATTCATTAGCTCTAATCGGTTTTTTTAGACTTATGTTTTTAATTTGTACTCTTCCATCCCCCTCTCCCTCTTCCTCTTGAGTTTCACTATCTTTCCGGGTTATCTTCATTTAATTGTTTTAATAGCTTAGGGATGAAGAACATGGATAGTACAGAAAATTTACCCGATTTTGCGTGAAAGAAGAGTGAGCAAACGTTTAAGAGAAATTATCTTCACAAAACTAGACTAGGATATCTTGACGTTTAGTTCTCGTGGGTGACCTGGCGGTCTAGGGGTAAGGTGTCGGACTTCTGTGCTGGCGGCCGGGGTTCAATCCTCGGTCCCGGCACAGATTTATCTGATTACCAAACCCTTCCTTCACCTCTGACAAGACATGTGGGGAATGCCAGGCCTCCACCGTGGTTCGGATTCCACGTTAAACTGTGGGTCCTCCATTTCATCTCACAATCACCCTACCATTACACATTAGCGTAAGTGCGTATAACCCGAACGGGTAGTAAGACGTGGTGCTAATAATAATAATAATAATAATAGTTCTCGTGCTGCAATGTAGGGGCTTATAGTTTATTTGCAGTGTAATCATTTTTTACAACTAGATTAGGATATGAGATGTTTTTTTATTAAGGAGCTAGTGGACCAATGGGCATGCAGATAAAGGTATAAATCTCGTATGGTCTAGTTTTCAGTCGGGTTTGAAACGCAGTTGACTGTATTAAGGGTATTTTTCTTACTAAATAATATATCATGCTACACCATGCGAATGTGGGAACATTCTCTATGAATTATATTCTACCCTATTAGTAAAAAAAGTAGCATGGTGATTATTCTGAAATAAAGTTGAATTTAGAGTAAGTATACTCACATTTGAATCGAAAGCCATTTAGAAAAAAAACACGGAATGTAAAGCCATTTAGAAAAAAAACCACGAAATGTAAAGCCATTTAGAAAAAAGCACGGAATGGGGTTAGCTAATTATACTACTTCTAATAAAGAATTGTTAGTGTAAATGCAATAGAGTTTAAAACGTCTCGACAAGATGCTATTAACGAATGAATGTAAAGAAGATTATATAAATACAGTAAAGAGAGAAAAAAGTACAGGGGAGGCCTAGTCATTTATGTCAGTAAACGTGATCGCTCATCGATTTACCCGCGCTTCTCCTATTATTATTATATTATTATTATTATTATTATTATTATTATTATTATTATTATGACCGCGTCTTACACTAATGTGTAATGGTAGGGTGATTGTGAGATGAAATGGAGGACCTACAGTTTAACGTGGAATCCGAACCACGACAGAGGCCTGGCATTAACCACATTCACAAGTTGTGATTAATACACGTCTTGTCAGAGGTGAAGGAAGGGTTTGGCAATCAGATAAATCTGTGCCGGGACCGTGAAATTGAACCCTGGGCCCCTAGCACAGAAGTCTGACACCTAAACCCTAGATTGCCAGGTCACCTTCTCCTTATAAACAACGCGCAATTCTACTTAAGATGGTGTGGATAGAGACTTGAGTTAAGGCTTGTATTTTGTTAATTTTTATATTAGAAAAACCACTATAAAAAAAAATCATCATATATATTTGGTTTAATTTTTTACACATAAGTTAGAAGTATAATCTCAATTGTGGTCTTGTGCATTGTAGATTTCGAAAATGACTTTTTATAGCCTATTTATTTAAAAAGTTTCTGGTCGTTTGTAAATTTGTTTATGACATATATACAAAAACTGTTGAGTGTTGATGTTACTATTTGTAGATAGATTTAACTAAACCTATCTAGAGAAACAATCATATATTTTGGACATAAATGTTTTATGTTATAAAAACATTAAAAATATTTATAACTTTTCTTAGCACCTTAAGGGGGCCGCCTAAGATGGGATTCACACATGAAGCTACTTTACGCTATGCTATGTTTTGCTATATACTCTATTGTACGTTTTAAAATTGCTAGACAAGTATTTAACTGAACCAGTCCACACATATTGATATGCTATGCTATGCTATGCCACACAATGCTAGCGAAATCGCGGACCGGGCAGTATTTACATCCCACTCGTGCCATGTTTTACTCTGCTCATGCGCACAAAGGCCATCCACCATACACGAAACAGTGTCCTTCTCTTGGATTTTGGCTTCAATGGGGGTGATAAGATCATAAAATTCTGCTATAGTTAGCCGAAAATTATTTTTAAACTTTTCCTCATTACATTCTAGATCCTAAATCAGATGGCGGAACTCACAACAATTCTAACCTCTTAAGGTAGGGCCTATATATATTATAGGGTGCCCACAAACATTTACTTTCTTCGTAATTCATCAGTGCTGCTAGCAAAAACCCGTACTCTCCCTCACTATAACTTCCACAATAATTTAAACAATTAATATGTTCACAGATAGATTTTAAATCACAGAGGGGCATGTGGTCTCTACGACTACAATTACTCTATTCAATTTGTCCCACGTATGGCTTAGTACGTTCACCGCGTGAAATGCACGAGATGAAATGTAGCTTAGCATAGAATAATTAGCGTAGCATAAGATAGCTAACTTAGCATAGGATAGGAGCGTAGCATAGCTTCATGCGTGAATCCCCCATAGTTGAGTACCAAGACGTTTTACAGACGTTCAAAAATGGCGCATTATTTAAAAAATTGTTTGTTATTTTAAGTTAAAATTCACGTTAAAAATGGAGGGGAAAGTCATTTCCATTTATTTATTTTTTAAGAAATAAATATAAGGGGGGATTTGGTTCGTCTTATTTCCAACCCATTTAATGCAAAGTGTAGTCACATTCAAATCAAAGTTATTTATTAGAAAAATATATATAGACCTTCTCAAACAAATAGTTATTTTTTTAACAAAAAAAAACATTTTTTAGTTGATTGTTATTGTGGTTTTGAAGTTTCAGAACTGTTATTTCCATGATAAATATTGGAGTCTGAGAATATTTCCATTCATGTAGGCGGCACCCTTAACATCATTTCCCTCTAACATATTGTCACAGATATCGACTGTCCATTCTCCTGTTTCTTGGAAAAGAGTGTAGACATATCG